>VWYP01010004.1:0-47121 GCA_013400435.1 Pycnonotus jocosus | reverse complement strand
TTTTTTTTCTTTTTTTTTTTTTTTTTTTCACTGTGACTAAATCCTGCTCTCAGTGGTGGATCCGTTTTCTCTGGTACAGGGTAGACCACTGGCTGGTTGAAGCAGTGTCTTCAAAAACTTATGGACGGTTAATTTTTGGTCCAAATTTCTTTGATTCATTAAGAGCTATTTAAGTTATCGTGGGCTAATTGTCTTCAAGTGCCCCTTTCAGAAGGAGTAGCTTTATCCCAGGAAAGCTTGCACAGTTTCACTGGGATTTTAGAAAGAACATCAGTACCTTTAACTGCCCTTAATACCAATTTTATTTAATTAAACAAACAGTTTGCTAGAAGCAAACTGAGATTCTTGATTCTCTTTCCTGAGCAATTAATAATTCCAAGGGAGTAAATGAAAACAACTATGAGTAAATAAAAAATTGAGTTCATACACTAAATCTAGGGATTCTTCTATCTTGGTCTAGTGGTGCAGTTAGCTCACTTGCCCCTTTGCTCTTCATTCAGACCATATGGAAAAATTAAGTACAGTAAGAGCCAGGTTTTTAGTGACACCTAGCACAGAGAAAATGCCCAGGGATGTCAGCCCCACAGTTCTGTCTGATTTACTCCTTAAGAAACACTGAATTAAGTCTTTTATCCTTGTTATTAACCTGCAGCAACCCACTTAGTTCTTCTGCCTCGGCTCCTGCTGCATAAACATTACACAGAGTTACTCTGTGGTAGTGGCTTTGTGAATAATTACGTTGTACATGGAATTATTCTGGTGGTAGTGGCTGTGTGAATAATTCAGGTGGGTAAGCAGTCAGCCCAATGTATTTGCACAGTTCTCTGCCTGTTTTTACCCACAGCCTGTACTCACATGGCCACAGGTACAGCCGAGTTTCCCAGAATTTGATGTCCTGTACTTTCCACGTGCCCTGTGAAAAAACAAGAGAGACATTCTTTAGTGTCCCTAAGTACACATGAGAGGTTTATCAGCATACTTAGTTCTCCCTCTCTAGTGTTTTATAAAAAGCATTTTGATTGATAAAATGTTACAGGAGGAGGAAAACTAGCTTTATTTCCTGGGATTCCTGTGAGGTTTATCTTTGCTTCTGGCAGGGGGGGGTGGTGGGGAGGGGTAGTTTTAGCATTTAGCTCAGCCTAGACAGTAAAAAGACTATCAGTCTGTATCTTTATGTCTCCAGCCCCCTTCACATTCTGGTGTCACAACCTCAGACAGCTTGCACTGTTTGGGTTCATAGCACTGCACTAACATGTTTTTAAGGTTAGAAAAGAATTCAGTGTTCAGCAAAAAAATTTAAATGAAAATCCTTTCTTTTCACATTAGATTTAGTAAATCCCTTCCCTTTTACAAATGAGAAATCTGGGCCTAACCTATTATGACAGCATTTCTGAGTTTTTCACCTGCAAAGGTTTTTGTGTTTTATAAATCTAATTAACTGTAATAAGAAAATAATAGGACATAATGTTTGTTTTACAAGGTGATTGATCTCTTGGCAGCCTGGCAGACTCTTTTATTGATTGGTTGGTGGATAATGTCAGAGTGGATATGTCCTGGAGGAGAATAGCTGACACCTAAATCCATATGTGACAGATTACCATCTGTGTTGGAAGACAGGTTTCTTCGTGAAATTGCGAAGATAACAGGTGAAAATTGAGAAAGTGACATGAGGGAAATGTGTTGAAACCTGCCTCAACCTTTCCATGCTCTAAGAGCATTTACACAAAGCTCTCTATTTTGTGGGCAGCCTGTTTTCAGGATGAGGGAGATTAAATTTTAATTACATTCATTCCTGTCTGCCCAGTCTAGATTTAATCCTGTTAATTAGGAAAATGCCTTGTCCCACAACCTAGCTATAAAGCTAATTAAACAGAGAATCTTCATTTGCTACTTAGTGGAACTTCAGTTCAGTAATGACTATCATACTTTACAGTTAATTAGCACTGTGGGAGGGAAAATGAGGATGTTGTTGAAGCACAGAACTCAAATTAGAGGTGCTATATTATATGCTTTATTTCATTTTGTAGCTATCTGATGCAGGCAAGTTGCACACTATCCTACCTGCCTCAGTTTCACATTTGGTAGAGAAAAGTTAATTAAATGTATCTCTCCTGCAGAAGTGTTGTGTATGTTTAATGTAATGAAGATAATAAGCTGCTGGCCTCTGAAATCCTGGAGTAGAAGGTAGTGCATAAATAGAATTATTCCTCCCTGAAACATGCAAGAGGCAATGAACTGTGCAGTTTGAGATGGAGTGGTGGAGAGCAATTGTACCCTGTAAAATAAACATGGCCCTAACAGACATTCACAAAATCTTCCAGTGCAAAGCACTACCAGCATGGAACCTGCTGCTGGATCAAACCGTTCTGAAGCCCACATCAGAAATCTAAAACAATTGTAATTTGACTTGAAAATTTTGACAGCAAATGATTTAGATTCATAACACCTGGTTCCGTAATAGTGCATTTCAAAGTATTGATTCTGAAAAAACAAGTGATAGTTGCCAATCCCCAAATTTACAAATGAAGTAAAGCCAGGAAGTGTTACACCTTGCCCAAATGTTGGATAAATCCATTGTAAAACTGAAACTAGGAGTTAAAAGTCCTTGGAAACTAACCACACAACAGCTGGCTTCATGCTTCTGGATGGAACCAGCAGAGCCTGTGTTCTTCTTCGATTTAGATTTTCTCATGGTGGCACTGATCCAGTGAATCTGGGGATATGAAATTGTCTTTCTGCCTTAATGAGATATCCCTGGCATGTGGTTTTTTAAGATGCTATGCAATATCCCAGTTAGAGTATTGCAAGTGGAGTCTGGTAGCTTCTGCTTATGTCAATCCTAAGTTTACAAGTTTTATTGAGAAGCGGTGGCAGAAAGAATTCAGTGTTCAGCATCTGAGCAGTGGTGGCTCTGTAATTTTTGTGACATAGAACAGTGTGCAGTGCAAGGTGTTTTGTGCAAGCCTGTGCTGATTGGCACCCCAGGGTAACCTGCTGAGTTGTACACTGAGCTTGAATTCAAGTGTGGGTGAGTTAGTTATTTTTTCTGTTCCTCTATATCCCCACCTCCAGGATGGAGCTTTAAAGTTTTGTGGCTGCTTTATAAAGTACTTTGTGGTCTGTGCCAAGGCAAATATCAAAATAATTTCATTCTGAGCAGTGGTGGCTCTGTAATTTTTGTGACATAGAACAGTGTGCAGTGCAAGGTGTTTTGTGCAAGCCTGTGCTGATTGGCACCCCAGGGTAACCTGCTGAGTTGTACACTGAGCTTGAATTCAAGTGTGGGTGAGTTAGTTATTTTTTCTGTTCCTCTATATCCCCACCTCCAGGATGGAGCTTTAAAGTTTTGTGGCTGCTTTATAAAGTACTTTGTGGTCTGTGCACATCAGGGAACTCCCATCTGTGTCTACAAGGCAACGGTAGTTCCAGTTTTTAGGGGACAGTAGTGATTTGTAAAACCACAAGAAAGAGCAAGGGAAGAAAAGCAAGGGAAAATTAGGAAATCAGGGAATAAACAGGACTAGCAAACCAGCCATTCTTGCAGAAAATATATTTATATTGATGTCCACTGTATGCTGGCGAAAGCATTACTAATCCAACATGCTGGCTTTCTTTATTAAAAATAAGAAGGTTATGAAGTTTCAGTAATTATTTTAGGTTGATCTGGGAGTATATTATTTTCCTGGAGCTAGGTAGCATTTTAAATCTGCAAAGGATTAGACAGACACAAGCAGTTCAAATATTTGTCCAGCCATTGAAAGGAGGATCCTCACTTCCGCTGTGATGAGGCTTTGGAAATCTCCATCTCCATCATTGTTCAACAGCTAAGTGAAGATTGCATGTTGATTAGCCTTTCAGTTGCTTTAAGCAGCTTATGTGAAATGTTAAGTTCTAAGTTACCTAAAATCCCTACTTTTTAATTTGTTCCTTGGCTTGCATGCAGAGAGGCAAATCTCCGTGGGTTTATATGTGCACACACAAGTGCATACATGCACCCTGATCAGAACCAGCTCCTTCCAAACCTGAATTGCACGGAGCAGAGCTTAAAAAAGATGCAAGTGGAACAGGAGCAGGCATTCCCATCAGTCTTCACAAGATCATGAAAGGAAAAATAACAGTCTGCCTGCTTAGTCAAATTGTAGCTATACAACTTAGCACAAAGCATCTGAGTTTCTGTACTTTTAATTTAAAGCTGAAAAGCTCTGTTTAAATCTGATTCCACTGCCTCCCTCACATTTTGAGATCCTCAGAAAAAATACGATAATCTGTTATATTATATTACATTACATTACATTACATTATGTTATGTTATATTTACAAACCAGGGTTTGTGTCTGGGTTCACATGGATGCACAGCTTTTGTGATGGTGTTGCTGAGCTCCATCTCCAGACAAATATTTGCAATGGGGGTCTTTTCCTTCAAATATTAAAAGTTGAAAGAAGGCATTAGCTTCCTTGTTGCAAGCCTTATCTTTGCTTTCTTCTGTATTTAATTGCTTGGGAATTGAATGAACCATTTTCAGAGCTAACAGGAGGCTTGAGTGCTGAGTTGCTTGTTACACCATACCTTCACCTGACAGTTTTGACCATCATTTTCAATGTTTCTGTGGTTTCTCACTGGTCTGTATCTTCATATCTGCATGTGTCCCATTTCGGTATTTTGTGGGAGATTATCAGCTTATATGGGCAAGGTATCATTTAACAGTATTGACTTACTGCATTGGGAGAAATCCCTTGGGATTTTATTCCCAGTGCACTGAAAGCCCATCTGATCTCCCAGTTTGAAATTACTCTTACAGTACCATCAGATCATTTTATGTACAACTTCCATGGAAGAAATACAGTCCTTTACATCCTTTTGCATTTCTGAGGATAAAAGGGAGCAGAGCCTTTGGGAAGCTGGAGCTATTTTTCTGCAACCTGCATTTTAAGGAGCCACTTGAGAACAATGTTTGAAGACATCAGGTTTATGACTGCTCCACAGACAGCCCCAATAACAGTAGGGGAATATTTGACTAAATAATGTCAAAGCTGGTAGAGACAGCACAGTGAGTTTCCACTGTGTGTTTTTGCCTGACATGAGAGGCAGACATGCTTACCCTCTGTGAAGTTCAAAGAGGCACTTGTCAAAGTTGGGTACCAGTGAGTTAAAAGATAAATGGGGCCTCACCTTCTCACACAGTGGAATAATTTATTTTCACAGGGCGCATAACACGAATTATTTATAGCCAGGGAAAGAAAAATAGTGGGGATACAGACTTTTTGCAATTTCTCTGAACCAGTTAGACATGATACATGCAGTTGGGTACTGCTCTCTTCCAAGTGAAATGCAGCAATGTGCTGCTCTCCACAGAGTGAAATAATTTTTACATGCCTTGTCAGTCTCGCTATGGCCATGGAAAGAAATACAGTGAAAGCAGAGACGTTGGCACTGTTTATGTTATTTAGAATGTTTTTGCAGCTAACAGTTTTGACCTCTATTATGTTTTGATGGTCCCTGTTTCAGAAGGTCATGTCATGTTTTCCAGTTAGAAGAAATGGATAAATACTTTCTTTTCCTGTGGACTCTCCCAGGTTTTACCCAGATCCTGGTTCAGAATTATTGCAAAGAATTGCTGGTTTGAAGCTAATATGCTGCATTGTCAATGGAATCACAGTTATTAACAGCCTAAAATCTACACTCTGATGCCAGCAGGGTTTCATTTTTGCCCCTTACGGTCATGAGAGACACAAAAAAGAGACTGGAATTTGGAATTTTACATGTGAAATCTCGGGGCCATCGTTTAAAACATCAATCGTTACTCCAGAATGGTGTTTGACAGGCTGCAAGTAATTTCTACTTCAAGCAGTCTCAGGCAGCAGAGTAGCCCAAAGGTCATGTTGTTCTTATCACGGGTACAAGATACTTTCTTCATGATGGATGACTGTTCTGTGTGTTTACGATGCATAACCTGTTAGTAATTTTAATTCACAGTTCCATTTGTCCCACAGTTTTGTCAGGGCAAGCTGTACTGTAGTTAGGTACACCTGTGCAAAAGGATGGGACCTTTCATGGTAATCCATCCCAACACCCACACCACAGCCCCAGTTACACATTAGGGAGCTGGGAGGAACCACTTCTACAGAAGGAAATGCTAGACTGCAGAAATTGGGCCAAAATTTCTTGTCTTTTCACTGCCAGTCTTGACCTGTGCAGATGATCACAGCTGAAACCAAAAGTGTTGCTGCCTCCAGTCCCGTGGTGTTACAGAGAGGGACCCTCAGTGTGTTCTTCACCAGATCCACCAGGTTGGGAGCTCAGGGATATCTGCTGTTGGCCAGCCAAATGCCAGAACTGGAGCACCACAGACAACAAACAGACTCCTGATTTTGGGGCACTTTGAGAACTTTGTTACCCGAGACACAAAGATTTGAGCTGGCTTTGCACAGAGGATTCAGGGCGTTCCACAGCTGCTGCCTACAATTTACCCTCATTCTTTTAATTGGATTGAATGCAAAAGCCACTGCTCTGCAGAACCAGACACAAAAGTAATAAGCAGCAGTTTTAGTTCAGAGGATCTGAGAACAAATTTTCCATCTCTTTGCCATAAGTGCAACTCATAAGAAAACCTTTTTAATAATATACACTGTTTTTGCTTATTTGAGCCCTGGACATATTTCTGTCAGTGTGTGTGCAACAAAGTGCTCTTTAGAAATGATGGCTGAATTTGCCTCTCAGCTGTTCAAGTTTTTAGATTTACCACCTCACTCCTCTTGCTGCTGTTTATATTTTACATGCAGAAATGTGGTAAGTGCCATGCCACTTTCCCGTGTTGGAATCCTATGTTTCCAAAAATTAATGAATGGCTTTCACTGAGAATCCTCCTAAATTCAAATAATTTTTAAAGCATGCCCTTCATTTACCATCATCTTACTAGTTTTGATAAATTTCCATCTTCATATGACCTTTTGGCATCTAGATTTGCATTTTGCAAGGTTTGCTCTTTAAAGGGCCAGCTGTTACCTCAAAGTTTCAAAGATCTTATAGCAAGAAGCTTTTCGAAAGGAAACATCACTCTCCATTTAGTTCCATGAAAGATCTTGTTTTCAATTCCAGAAGTGAGCAGCCAAGGCTCAATGTTATATTACTTCTTCACTGCATGCATTCATAAAAAGAGCTATTTTTTGGCACTGTTCTTCTCCTGAATAATAAAAGTACTTTTTTTTTCTTTTTTCAAATAAACATGGATCCACAGTTTTGTAATTGGGGGAGGATGGAAAGATGCCCTGTATTTCAAATGAGGTTTTTCGGCCTGTTAAATACTTACTTCACAACCTTTTATGCATTGGAAAAGGGATGAGTCATTCCAGTTCTTCAACACCTTTGGGAGAAGTTAAAAGGAGCGGGAAGTAGAATCATCAGTATGAAATTCAGAACAGAGGTCTTACCAAGTTCATCAGTCCACTTTGTAATCACTGTTTGAAGTAAGAGCTATTGATCCTGTCCTTCATACATACATACATACATATATATATATATGTATGGCTTTCAAATAAAGGCAGTAGGTGCTCTGTCTTCAGAATAACTGAAGAAGCAACATTTCACAGTCACTCACAGTTAATTCCTTTTCTGCTACACCAAGTGAAAGAAGTTTGATCCATGAAAATGGGTGACATTGTCACTGCGTCACTGAATAACAACCGAAATAGCATATAATGCTCATTCCGAAAAAATGTATCCTTGCATTTGTTTGTGTAAGGATGATGGAAGTATTTCTTCAGAATTCAAGTATCTTTTACTTCACGTTTGTTATTACTTCAATTTTCCGTGTATTCTGTTTTGATAGTTCCATACAAGGTCAAATGATTCTCAGGTTGAAGTCTGCTGTCAGGCAGAGTTCTCCATCTACAGAGAAGCTTCCCTGAATGTTCCCTAACACCAAAGTACCTCAGCTTGGGTCCTCTGTTGGTTCCAGTTCTGAGAGAAACACCTTTATCTCCTGAACACCCCATAGCTCTCCCTGTAAGCCTTGTGAGATAGGTCTGGGAAGGGACACATCTGACCAGCCTGGTTCCTGACAGGGACAGCAGCCTCCTTGGGGACCCGAGTGTATTCCTGTATTCCTGCCCTGAACAACTGAATTGCTGTCACAAACTAATTTTTTTCTGCCATGAACTAAATCTTTGCTGTTTATTCTTTGCAGATATCGATGAGTGTTTGGTAAACAATGGTGGCTGTGACCATTTCTGCCGAAACACAGTTGGCAGCTTTGAGTGCAGCTGCCAGAAAGGCTATAAACTGCTCACAGATGAGAGGACCTGCCAAGGTAATACCTCATTAACCTTACTCTTCGTATAATGACAATGTTTCATCCAGTGGATTTTTTTGTTGTTGTTTTTATACTTAAATCATTTGTACTGCAGATTTTAATTGCCCTGTCATAGGAAGGTTAGAACACACCTGTGAGATTTCTGTTTTCTGAGGTGGGATTAGAAGATTATTGGAAGTTTCTTGTTTAAATGTTTTTAGCAGTAGAAATGTCAGTGTCCTGTTGAAGTGTGAAAATCCAAGTGAGTAGTGGAATAGCCTCAGGCAAAGAATCTTATGTTCAAATCCTCTCATTTGCTATGATCTGAATGGGACAGAGGCTTACCTTATTTAGACCAGAGTCATTTAGAGTAACCAACTGTAGTACAGCATTTGCAAGATTTGTAGTGCAAAAAAGGGTTTAATTTGTGAGCTCACCTTTGCCTGAGAGAAACTGTTTATGAAGGGATAATGGTGGCAATTTTGTGGGAATTCAAATGAAGTGTGTTTTATTTTGTTTGCTGTGCATGTCATAATTTGTTACTTAAGTCATCTGATGTTATGTATTCTGTGACTAATTAAATGCATAACCATTTCCAAGTACTGACTATGTACCTTTGGAGAAGTGGAATTTAAATTCTGTAGCTTTACTTTTTAAAAACCCATAGAAGAGACTAGAAAGATGAGCACGCATCAATAGAGGGAGAAAGAGAATGATGATGTATTCAATTAAAATTTTGCACAGAAAATGTCATTTTATTAATACGTTATTGTTTGCATGGGTTTTGAATGAGTAAAAGTTATGGAGTCCAAAACAGCATTAGTGTTTTAGATCTTTTTTGTTTATCCACAAAAGAGTGACCACGATCTGAAGATACATGTGTCATTCCGAATTTTCCCATTGCTTCTCATTGGTACTTCCATCCATCATTTGAGAAGCCACCTCCACCCTGACTGTGCAATTAGGCACAGAAGAGTTAGTGAAAGGTTGGTTTCAAGGTGGACAAGATGGAAAGAGCTGAGATTAGCACAGCTCATGCCACGTGATTCAGCAGCAGTAATGCTGTAGGATCGTGTCAGACATGGGGAAGTTGCCAGATTTTGGTTTACCTGCTAAAAACAGGGACAGAATAATAAGAAGAAATATCCCCTTCCTGATGTATTTAGAGGCGGTTGGGAAGACCTTGTTCATGAATTTCATGTGTGAGGGCATGCTCTCACTGTGGTATTCAGTCAGAGGTTTCACCATTGAACTAATTGTTGTTACACTAGGGAAAAACTCCAGAAAAGTTAGGCAAGAGCTGGTGCAGAATTTATTTGTTCATTATGCAGAGGCTGTAAAAGCTCCCTGTAAATAACCAGGTTTCTGTGATGATAGTGAGAATGTAGAAGCAGTTCTGTAAGTGCCGTTCAAGTGAGTGTTGTTTCTTCACGTGCCAAAGCTCCAGAATGAGAGAGTCACCAGTAACAATATGCACCATGCAAGGACTGAAGCAGGAGCTAATTTTCTTCCCCGCCATGTGATCAGACATGGAAGTATAACCACGATCTGGGCATCCTGTTTTTCCCACTGTCAGGGAGGAAGGGCAGGCACTCATCTTGCCTCTACATGACACATTTGTCTGTTGCTGTAACAGATAGATTTGTGCAAGCTCAGAGAGTTTTTGGGCTGGACAAGTTCCTCCATCCCAGAAACTCTGGTTCTTCATACCATGAAATGGGGAAGACAAAATCATTTCCTGTTTAAAGTCTGAGGTATTTTGGCCCCAGCAAACTTGGTGTGATGCCTGCTTTGTGGAGGGATCACTGTGATAATTTAGTTCCTGTCTGGTGCTTAAGGTGATAATTGGTGACTCATGCAGTCAGTATTAGCCTGTTAATAAAGAGAGAAGGAAGCTGAATGTAGAGCAAGAAATCACTGATGAGTGAATCACCTGCACTTTGCTCCTTCCACTGCGAGAAGAATACAGTCAGGGGAAGTGGTTGTAGTTATTAATGTGAGGTCCATCAGGAAAATGTGGTTTGGGGTTAGTAACTCTTCTGGGGTATAAATCATCCACATTTTGTTTTTTGTAACAGCCAGTCAACACTGACCGTAAAACATTAATGAGAGATTCAGGGAAATTTATTTTAGGCTTATTAGCCTTTCCAATGAGTGAAACAGAACAGTCTAATTTCTGTTTATAAAAGATGCTGTTGTTAATGTTACATCTGTTGTTTTGATTCATAATAGAGTTTCCATGATTTATGATCTTTCTGTCAACATTGGCCTTCTCTTCTGGTTTTCATTTTTTAAAATAAAGATTTCTTTCAGTTACTAATCAACATGTTTACAAAACTCTCATTTAGGACCTTAGAAGTCTGCATTGTTTGGGACAGGGTCCTATTTAGTTCAGGTGGCCTCCACAGTGTATAGAGCATTCATCTCCAAACACATTCATCATTAATATCAGCACAAGGCAATTCTACATATTTCAATATAAAATGTTCCTTCATATTCCCAGTGAAATTCTGAAGTTGCCCCACCTCCCCTAATTTCCTTCATGTCCTTTCATTGTAGATCTCAGAGCTGACTTTGAGATTACAGGGAAATTGTATCAGTGGCAGACTTTGTTTGCAGAGCTCCCACCCCAGTCATACCAAGTGCCTTCTCCACATTCATGCTCTCTGTGAAGAGGAAAGTATTTCTCTTTCAGTTTTTAGGCAGGAAGGGTGAAACCAAATATAGCAGCTTGCCTAAGATCACGTATATAAATGCCTGGACTGCCCAGAGAATAAATTTCCAATTTTTGTAAATCTGCTCCTGCTCATTTGCCCATAACAAGGCATTCTTTTCTCTTGTGTTTGTACTCATATCCTGATTCAAGAATTCCTTGATTTTTTCAGGAACTCTGAAGCTTGGTGCTCTCTCGTTGCCACCCTGCATTTTGAGTGCCTGTATAAGCAGCCCTTGCCTTTGGGAAGGGCCTTAAAATGTTCTGCATTTGTCTGTTTACAGCTCAACCATTTTTAGCCCTGGCTGCAAAGAAAACCATTGTCAATCACAGATTACTTCTGCTAGGGAGTGGTTCTCACGCTGTGGCTCCTTGTTAGACAAGGAGAATGTGGGGGGTTCCCTTCCTTTCCCCTCCCCTGCATTCCAGCCATTTAAAAGGAAACTTATTTGTTACCCAGAAGGTGAAGAAGCCATAGTGCCCTGACAGTAATAACGTGGAGACTAATATTGTTTTCCCAGAGTCTCTTTTTTTGTGGGACTTAAAAATAGATTTTTTTTTTCCCGCCTTTGACAGGGAAATCACTGTATGACAATACCAAACCCATCTATTGTGTATTACTTTAATTGATCTCTTAAGTCTAAGATATTGTAAATACTTTGGTGTGGGAAGAAACAGTTGGATCTATTTGTATAAACCTAGCAAAAGAGATCAGCATCGCCTTTGAACATGTAGTAAAAATAACATGGTTATATTTATAGCAAGGAGAGCTTGTGTTTGTAACCTTTTTGGTAATTAATAGGAGGACATCAACTCAGATCAGTTCTAGAATGACATCAGCAACAAGCAAGCAGACAAGTCTTGCTGCAGTGAAATAAAGCTGCAATGAATGTGTGTAAGCTCAGACATAATTACCTTAATCCTCAGCCAGTATGAGTTTTAGAGCCAGTTAACTTAATTGCTTATTCAGTTTCTGTTTGTTGTGCAGTGATCTCGAAAAAAAAAAATCAACAATAAGCAATCTCTCTGCTCTGCTCAAGTTCAAGCTTCATTAAGCACCCAGAAAAATGTGTGAAATTCTATCGTCAATAATTTTCTCTTCCTGCTCTAGGCATTGCTTTTTGCAAAGCAAGACAGTGAGAGACAGCACACACATTTGTTACAAATCTCTCCAGGGAGTGGTAGAGATAGAAAGGTGTGATACCTTGAGAGAAAAAAGAAGTGCTTTTCGTGGGAACATCCAGTGATCAACGTGTAATATTTTGGGCTGCTAAAGCCACACTCACCCTCTGCCCCTCACCACCTCAGTTCAAAATAGGGACAAACCCTCCGACGCTGAGGCATTTAAACTTTTGCAGGGGGCAAAGGCTCAAGGCATTTGCATCATTCTGGTCCACTCAGAGCCTCCAGAGTAGGCTTTAAGGAGGATTTGATGATAAAGTCATGATAAATTCTGCTCGAGTTGCCTTCTCACCAACGATTTGAATTGATACAGCCACTGTAATAAAAGGAGGTGCCTGTCCATGAGGGAACACAACCTCCAGGGCATGTGGAATACCTGCATGGGCCACCTGGCTTTTTTGGGCCTCTTTTACAGCCATAGATGACAGCATCTTTTATTTGCTTTGAAGTACTGCCTGTTTGACTGTAGGTTATTTACTACCTTCCTACCAGATTTTAAACAAATGTAACTGACCCTTTTATAGCCAGGGAACACAGGGTCTCTCAGTCTGCTGTTGATATTGCTGATGTCTGTCTAAAGGAGATTCAGTGATGCATGTTCCTACAGTAGGAAATCCCAAACAGAATTTGCCCCATTACTTCATGAGTAATTGAATTTTCCCTCTAGCGGTTTTCTTTGGGCACTTTTTGCTACACTTGGATACCTACAAAGCTCTCCAGTAGGGGTCCAAGTACAGCTGATTTGAGGTGGTTTTCCCTCTCACTACAAGACATGAGCATTTACACCATCGTATTTGATATTTATACTTTCATTTAAAACAAATATCCTTCTTATGCCCCGCTGTACCCCCCTTCCTCTCTCCTCAGCCTCACTTCCAGACAAGTGTTCCTCAAGGCTTGACGCTCATGGAGTGGAGTGACTGGAAGCAATGGCCTAGAGCAGTGATGCTGTGAGCAGATATTGAAGCAATTTCCTTAGTAACTCCAGCAGCATTTTGCAGTGCTGCCCTGCAATGCACTCAAATCTTGTCCAGCTCCAGATTTTTTGTTTCCTGGGTTTTTTTGGTTTGGTTTTTGTTTTATATCTCTACCTATCTGTTAGTAGAGGGGTGCTTAACGTAGGACTTCCCATGCCTAGTGTTGGGAGAAGCCTTCTTTCATCCCAGAATAAAAAATAGCACCTTGAAAAACACAGTAGCTGTCTGTGATCCAAGGATCCTGCAGGCCTGGTCTTGAAACATTGCCCTATTAACTGGGTAGTTAATAATAATGTCCATCTTCTAACTTACTGTACAAAATATGCACTATTTGCCTTCCCAGGGTAAGATTTGAATCTCCCAGCATGGTATCTCCATTTTAAAAATTAGTATGAAATGAAGGCTTAATCGTACAGGGAAGGACAGATAGAAGGTGTTTGTGGGAATTATTTTTGGCCAAAAGAAGCCCCTAAAGATTAGCTACAAAGATATCATTATACTCTTTCTGTATGGAACCATTGATGATAAATGTGGATGTACAGGATCAGTTTAATCCCAAATAAATCAGAGCATCCACATCAGCAGCCCTGAATCTCCAGCCATCTTTGACACAGAGTAACCAAATTAGAAAATAAAAAATAGCCAAAGAGGTTTGCACCCTTGGGTAACATGACAGTGACCTGTCACTCACATTTGATCATATAACCCAACAAAGCAACAGACCTTGTCCCTATCACATAACCTGACAAAGGTCCCAGGATTAGGATGCACCCCTTGCCTTGATTTACACAGGACACAATCACTCATCTAAGATAACAAAACACATCAGAGCATAGAAGAAGTCAGGGCTGGAGCATCTGTCCCATCAGATCCAGTTTATCAACATGGTTTGGCCAACTTTCCAGTGAAAAGGAGTGGAAGGGTTCCTTGTTGGTCTACCCCCTCTCTTTCCTTCTCTTCCCCCATTAAATACATAGAAAACCAAATGCACTCATATACCCATGCCCATCAGACAGATGTGCCCTAACATATAAAATACATTGACTTGTTACAGGCTGATTTTCATGCAGTGCAGCTGAGTCTGACCCAAGGGTGTTTTAATTGTGGGGACTCTTCATATATACACAACAGTGCTGGTTCAGCTGCCAGGGCAGTGTAGCTCGAGAACCAGGCATTGATGCTCTGGAGGAGATACTGGGAGCTGCTTGTGGAAATCAGACTAGCTCAGAGTAAGAAAACTCAGGATGGTTTCCCTGTCACTGATGATGTTCACTCCCTGTGCAGATTTTCTCTATGGCGTTCTGCACCACTGAGCCTTACAAAAATATCTCGCTTATGACAAGCACCATATTGCTTCTCGCATCAAGATTAAAAAATACTCCGCTGGGTAAGCAACATGTTACACTGCCAGTGAAAGGAATACTTCTCAAATCCCTTCTGTTACCCTGGATGTCAGTGAGACTGTGAATATTGGTACAGCCTGCCTCTGTGAGAAAAAACGGTTGCAGGATCGTACCCAGAAGCAATAAATGTCCCAGGTATGGAGTAAAAACAGCTCTAGCCAGTACAAGTTTGTTTGCCAAGTGATAGTATCTGCAGTGTTGGTTCTAGCAATTAAGTCTGCTGAAACATGAAAACAAACACATCCCTCCACTACCTCCAGTTCTCTCCTCTGCAGTGTTTTCATAAGTTAAAGGGGAATGTTCTTTGGTTGCTGCTTCTTGGAAGGCATATTAAACCTCACAATCTAGGCTTTAAATCACTTTCTAATAGAATGAGACCTAATGTGGAGAGGGCAGATGGGACAGATTATTCCACTTCTATTTTCCCATGAAGCTTCTGACACAGGCTACTGTTGGAAGTTAGATAGTAGATTAGTTTGACCTCGGGTCTCATTCAGTATGGTAGCTCTTATACTGTTAAACTCTATAAAGTACACTGCTATCAAATTGCTTTTTACAGCTCTGTCTGGCCCCCTCCTCTTGATGATGTGTGTGGGAAGCCAAGCAAAACGTTCCATTAGTGTTTAGAAAGAGAATTTGAGATATATTTTTCAGTTGATGTTGTAGGATTTATGACTTGCATAGTGCAGAAATTACTTTACTGGACTGGAATCATGTTATGTATTAATGAATTACCAGGATATGAGTCAGCCTTGGAATAGTTTGAGCAGGAAGGTAGCATTCTTCCACAAACAATAATCTGTTGATAAATCGTGCTGAAAGCTGTAATTCAATAGGAATTGTTTTTAAAGAGAATCAGAGAAGGACTATATGTGCATATCTATTCCCCACTCTGGCACATTAATGCCATATTACTGCGCTCAAGCGTTCAGTCACACTGATTATGGTCAGATAGCCTTTACCCTGAGTGCTAAACAGAATGGCAATAAAATGACAGCCCTAGCCCAAATATTCAAGAGTTTCATTTTTCTGTGCTAGCATCTGCAGTCCTGGGCCTTTCAAAAGTGCCCTGGTTTGTGTATTTTCCTCTAACGAGAATGAAAGCTTAACCTATTGAAACAAAGGAGTGTGATTTTTCTTACTTTAGCCACGTTACAAACCGCTACTCTTTGTTCTGGTGGCTTGGAGATGAGGCCTTAGTTAGGACAGGTGAAATAAAACCAAAAATCTAAGCTCAAATATTGAGTCTGTGGAATGGAGGAGTGTCTAATGGGGTTTTGCTGGGTGGAGGATTTTTGAGGCATGTTTGCAAATCATGGTGCTGGTGTTTTCAGAGGGAGACCTGCCGGGATTCTGCAGCAGCCAGCCTTTCTGGGCAGGGTTTTTAAGCAAGCCTTTGAGGCTGAGCCAGAGAACAGCAATTCTTGTGTATATTCAGTGGTCTCTGGACTTCAGCAAGAGCTTGAAGCAAGCTGGGAATGCACAGGTCCACGGGAAGTGCTGCATTTGAGTTCTCAGCTGAAAACTGAAACTGTGTTGTTGTACTTGCTCTTTCAGCACCATCAAATAACACCAGGCATGTTTTCACCCCAGACTAGTCCCTTGTGCCTTCAAGAAGTCTCACTAGCAGCTCCTACTAAAGGGTGATAGAGACAACACCTTAGCAACCTGAACAGTTTTCTCTTTTCAAAAATATGGCTAAAAAAATCAAATGTATTGCAGGATAGAGGGAATTTTCCTTCCTTGATATAGAAAGGGTAAAGCCTTTATTATGTTCTACTCAAGCTGTTAAGCTGCTCTTACAGAGCTGCTGTGTAAATAGTGGCTTGAGCAGAGTGCAGACTATTAAACATATTTATGTTTGTAGGAAAACAAATAAACCTGCCTGAAGTTTCTTTCCATGTGCTTCTCTTGGTATATGGCCTCTCCTACCCCAAGCTCTTGATGTAGTAGCACAGTTTATTCCTATAATAGCAGTAGATAACTCAGCTTGCCTTTGCCTTGGAAAATAATTGATGCTGGAAAAATATACATTTGCTTATAAAATCCTGGCAATGTCTTGATAAAAGTACTCCTTTTCTTTAAAAAAAAAATTGGAAAAGTATTGACTTTAATTGCACTTTAGATTGTCCTAGCAGGACAATGCTAAGAGGATAAACGTAATGAGAGCCAAAGCCAATTGCCTCCTGCTGGGTTCCTGAGATTAACAGAGGAACCTGGGCACAACAAAGCCCTCAAGTAATGGAGAGGGATGGGGAAGAGCTGAGACAGGTAAGCATAGGCCCAAGAGCAAGGGTAATGTCTGGCAAGTCTAAGCATTGGCACAACTTCTGTCTCCCAGTTTTGAGATGTTCTTCACACAGAAAATTAGGCTTTTGCCTTTCTGGTCACAATCTCTCTTTCACCTCATGTCACAGCAGATTCAGCCCTCAAAGCCTGGAGGAGCTTGTGTTGCTGGGAAGTGGTTGTGTCACAAAGAGAAATACAAGTTGGCTCAAGAGGATCTTTATTTTCATACCATAAATACTTCTGCTTCAAAATCTTACATCAAAGATAATCTGTAGCTAATGTGAGGAAGCTGTAATGCAAATAAATTCAGTGTCAGAGCTGTTGAGGATGGTGCTCCCCACTTCTGCCAAGCATTGCATTTGATAGCACAAGTGCACCTTTCACAGAGCAGTGAAGATGTGGCTGCACAGATTGGTCCCTGAAATGCTCATACATTGAAAAGAGCTCTTATCCAAGGGCTCCACACCCTTGATGCTCACAGTGCTCCAACTTCATTGGTGCTAACATACATAACAGCTTTTAGTTTGGCAAAAATGCAACTGGCTGTTGCTGCACTTGGGATTCTTCAGGCTAAGCATTCAGGGGGTACAGTTTTAAATCAGGCTCATTTATCACAGCTTTCTTCACCTTTCTCTGATTTGCCATTTCTGAAAAGTTGAAAATGTACTTGGACTTTCTTTGGCCTTCCACCAAGCACTTCCACCCCTTCCTGATGCAATCATGGGCAGATTTTGTAGCTCCTGTGATCTGACAAAATGCTTAGCTTAACTCATTTCCTATTGATTTTAAAAGCAATAGGTAATAAAAATGACTTATACCATTAAGTGTACTTAGGCTTTTTAATACTATTAGCTTTGGTTGTTAGAAGATAATTGTGCTTTACTCCGGTTCAGATCCCTGTAGTGTATTTTTGTATGTTTTAAAAATCATTTGGAAATCCTCTTAAAAATTGTTATTCACAAAGATAGCAGTAAGGAGAAAAAGCAGGATGAGAGAACTGCCATGGGCTTATGGTGAGGTTAAGTGTGATGTGCTCAACAGAGAAAACCAGTACCAGTTTGAAATCTTCCCTTCCAAATGCCTTTTTAGAACACCTCCCTAGGCTCACTTTGTGCCTGTGACCTTGGACAGACTTACTAATTTTATACTATTGTGTCTAGTTATTAGTAGGTTTTTCCCATGTTCCATAAGAGACCAGGCAAACTTTCTTACCCAAAAAAAAAACAAACAAACAAAAAAAAAAACCTTTCTTTTTTTAGCTTCTCTATTTGCAAATATCTGCAGAGCTGTCTCTGGTGACCAGCATTGGTTTTCTCATTCTTCTCTCTGCTAGGACAGCTGACCAAATTCAGAATTGAGCTCAAATGAAGAATCAGAGGAAGAGGGAAACTCAGCTTGGCACTTGAGGCCAGGCACCTTTTCCTCCTCAGCAGTCAAATGGTGAAAAGTTGATGCTGCTGTTCCCCAACTCTGCTTGCAGGACTGAGATTTAGCAAGTAGTTTTGCTCAACTGTGTTTAAAATATTAGAAGAAATTATTATCTGCCAAAATTGAGTTTATCATGTAATCCTCTACCATTGTTCTGTTTTTAAGTTTGGTGCTGCCCCCAAAAATAGCAGATGGTAGGATCTTCCATGCTGCTGCAGGGAAACATATCAGATTTTTTTTTTTTTTTTTGTCCAACAGCAGAGAAATAATAATGTAATAATAATGGTGGTGACAATGATGATGTATTTCGTTATAGAAAAAGCCTTGGTCCAAATCCCACCACCTACAGTCAAAGAAATCCCCAAAGACCCCAAAGTTGGCTGCCAGTTTTTGCTTGGCTGAAATTGCCAGATTCTGCAGTTTCCATCCAAAAGCATAAACCTTCCTACCCCTTGGGCAAAGCTCTTGGTGATCCAAAAGCAAGCAAATCCATGGCTGATGCAAGAAGCAGAACAAAGCCATAGTGCCTGGGAGCAGAGTTGGCTCTGCAGTGCTGACAGGAAGAGGAATGTGTGGTGGTCACTCGGCTTGGCACAGGCGCTACGGGGAACACACACATGTGTTAAGGGAATGGGCTTTTACTGCAGTGAGATGTTGTTCCACAGCCCCATTTCTGCAGACTCAGAGGAAGTCCTGAGGGAAGCTTGTGGAGGAAAAGGAGCTTGTGGATTCTGTGTGGAAGAAAAACTAAATATGGAATTTTTGAAGGAAACTGAAAGGAGAAGGGAAAATTAATTTGTTGCTACGTGAGATCACATAAAGCTCCCTTGGAAGAGTTCCTAAAGAAAAGATTGTGTTTACTGTGGGTAGGGAGCAACGAATCTAGGCCTACAATTTTATTGCCAAGTCTCGTTTTTTAACCTGCTTTCCTTTTGTTTTCAAACCGCAGAGATAGCACAGTGGTTCACAGAAAGTGCAACTGGTCCCTTTTGATAAGTTCTGATAGCAGAGATAAAGGAAACAAGCTGCCATTTGCCTTTAAAGACCTTCCCAAATGTAGTGTCTTGTTCTTCCTAAAAGCAGTTCCCTTTGCTTTAACTGTCTAGGTAAATAGTGGGAACCAGTTGCTGTGATGTTAATGAGGGTGATGAGTTTGCTGGGTGAAGAGTGCTCCCCTTGGTGCTTAGCATCAAAGAAGGATCTGCCTGCTGCCGTTCCTCTAACACTGGAGGGGCCAAGGAAAGTTTGCTGTCTTGAACTGAGGTGAATTCACAGGAATTAGTAGAGGCAGCCAGCCAGCCCAAGGGAACTGCTTAGTTGGAATCATTCCTGCTCTCTTGAGTGTAACCTCAGGCCCAAGAAAGTAATATGAGAAATCTAAAAGGAGTTACCTGCTTATTCCCTAAAGGATCAGGTGTGCATTGCACTTTTTAAGATAAATTATTCAGCCTTTACAAACTTTAGCAGTTAAAAAGGATCACACCAGTTTGAACTCTGAAAGTTAAGCTGATGAAAAAGATTAAGGGATCTGTTCAGGAGAACACCTAGACAATCTCTTCTGGGACAGGGATGTCTTTGGAGTTTCACAAGAAAAATGCTGGAGGCTGCTTAAGTACAGGAGGTTGGACTAAATGAGTATGAATATTTAATGATGGCATTAATTATCCTTGTTTTATCAAAATAAACATCCAGTTTCTGGATTATGTCTTGAAAGACATTATTCAATTTCAGACATGTAGCAGAAGTGTGAGAACACAAAGTAAAAGGAGAAGTCAGTGATGCCCAGATCTTCCTTAGAGCAAAACGAGAGCATCTAAAATGATCAGACCAAAATGATAAACAACAGAGACAGCTGTGGCTCCCTAAACTGCACTTGCAGCAGAGCTACATGAACACCAGAGTGTTCATACTGCATTTGTATGAAAACAGAGAAAGACACGGCCTGTCCTAAGAGAGACAGCCCCAGGAGCAGAGATAGGGGTTATTGAACTTACAGTGGGTACAGATAAGCTGAGAGGAAGATGAAAACAAGCTGTTTCCAGGACCTCAATATACTGGATAAAAACATATGGACAGGATCCTGAGGCTGTGAGGCAGAATTAGGTAGATGATAACATTTGTCCTTAGTACAGCTTTATACTGTGTGCCTACCCCTGAAGCTGAGTAGCAGCTTCACTTCATCGTGTACTGCTAAATCTTTGAAATACCTCCTCAGTGGGATGCTTATATAATAAGTCACAGGTTTCTAACTATTTATTGCCTCTGTCTCGAACATATATTGCAGGTTTCTTTTGCTGTTTATGTACATTTGTTTGTTTTATTACTTCTTTGCATTCTAACAAATCATCTCTAATAAAAAGCACATTTCCTTGTGAACAGAATCAATTTCCTTCAGAAGTCTTTCAGCCCCTGATTAGTGGGTTACATTTGGTCTTCACTAATCACATACTTAACTGTGAGCAATAAAGTTCTTAAATAAATAAATGCTTTGGTCCAAGTCAACATTAGTCATAATGGACAGTTTCCCCCTCAAATTTCTGAAATACAAGATGAGACTGTGCTACCTGGGCACTTAGCTTGCCATTAAAAGTTACAGCAATTAATGCCAGATCTGGGTTTTTTTTCTGCAGGTCATTAGGTATGTTATTAACAATCAAGTCTCAGCAGCAAGATGACTTGATTGCAGCTCAGTAGTGCAGTGGGAAGTCTAAATGGGTGTGGGTTTTCAATTACTTTTAAAGGCCTGGGGTTATGGCTATTTTTTTCCCCCCCTTTGTGTTAGCCTGCTCCAGAAGCACTCAGTGGGAAGGTAATGAAGTAGAAGATTTGTACATTACTACATCTTTCCCTGCTTCCTTTTCGTTGGTTTTATTATTGTAGGCTTTGAAACTTAAGGAGAAGTTAGCTGTAAGCCATTCCTCCTGGTCAGGGTTGGCTGTGTGTTAGAGAGCTACATTCTCACATGGAGGATGCATTTTTACTAGCTGTGAACAGGGCTAAGTCACTGTGGATCAAAAAACCTGGGATGTGGTGGGAACCCCATCAAGCCACTGCTGTAGCAAAACAATGCCTGCCCAGCGTCGAATTTAAACCACCTTTTGTTGGGGAACATGGCTTGAATCATGACTCCCTGTGGTCCAGCAACCACTCAGATTAAGATATGTGGTTTCCCTAATGTCTGTCAAATATTGTTGGAAACCAGGCTGGCTGGGCTGTGAGGTGAACAACATTACATGGGTGGTATCAGTTCCCCACAGAAATTGGAGGTGGGAGGAGGAGAAGACAGAATATAACTTTCAGCCAAAATACATACAAAAAAAAAGCATTAGTGTTTATTTTAAAAACATCATGTAACACTTCTTTAGAGTTTCTATGTATGTGTGCTTAATGAATGAGAACAAGGAAAGGCTCTGTTTCTCAGAGGAGCCGATAACTTGGAAGCTGAGAAAGGTGAACACAAAACATTCTGACTAACCTTGGGTTTGGGTGGTGTGCCTGGCCTGGGGTGCTCCACGCTGAGTCCACATTTGGCTTGGGGGTTAAAAATAAACCAGGGCTGTGTGAGATGGACAAAACAGAGCCACATCTTGTGGGTCTTTGCATGAGGAGAATGTGGCCTTGTTAGGAGATAACCCCAGTGCCCTGAGAGTGGCTTTGCTGTGCCCACTGCACTGGGACACCGGGGCCACTGCCCCCAGCCTGGGATCAACCCCCTCCAACACCTGAACCTGAAACCCACAGATCCCTTGCTGTGGATATTCTTCTCAGCAGCCTGGGCAGCAGTTGTGAGGTAGATAAAAATTGTTGCTGCCATAATCAAGGTATGCCTAAGCTTACTGGGAGGATTGGGACTGTATGGACTCACAGCTGTAATAGCACTTTAAAGGGTTGCTGTAATATCAAAAATGACCATTTTTGACTGATGTACCAGCATTCAGGGTGTCATCAGTCACTTCCACTGATGAAGGAGTTGATAGTAAAGATAGATATTTCCTTTTATTGTACATTCCATTTCTAAGTTTAAAAAAATTTCTGTTTTACTTCTATTTGAAATAATGTCTTTAAATTTAATTTACCTATTTGGCAAATATGCGGTGATCTAGTGTGTACTTCATGTCTCACCTCACCAAACACAGACAAATCAAATATAAGATGAGTTCTTTGCTTACAGTGTCCAGAATCTTTACAGTCTGCCCTCTGTTCCCCATGCCTGTTATGGCTTTTGTTGATTGTCTTTGAGCCACTCCTGTCTTGTTCTCTGTAGCACAATAGCACCACCAAATAACAATGATCTCTCCTTGGCACTTCTATGTTCAGATCAGGTGAAAAATACTCCAGGCTCAAGACTAAACTCTTATGCAGTTAGGATATATGACCTGTGTTTTAGAAGAAGGCTCCCAGTTTCATAAATTGACCTGGCTACTTAGTGTATGTCTCAGAGAAAAGCTGTTGAGATGACCATTAGTTTCCTCTAAACAATTTCTTCACTTGTTCTGACATTATTAGATTATAATAAATTATAACAATTAAATTGTGACATTAGATTGTAAGCATTCGATTTTAAGCATTAGATTGTAACAAAATTACTTTAAGGAACACAGACACAGGAAAATCTTCATTTTTGAAGTAGATTTTTAGTGTGAAATTGGGAAGCTGAGCATTGAACTCTTCAGTTCTATAACCACAACTCTCTAATCGCACCTCTGTGCAAGTGAGTTTTGCACATGTGCATTCTGTCATGGAGTCACAGCAGTTCCTGCATCAGTTTGCAGTTCTAAAACATCTCTAAATCCAGCAGGATGTACCAGTCTCACCTCTGTGTGTCCGGTGCTGGGCTGCTTGTTTGTAATGCTAATGCTTTTTTGGAAATGTCCTGCTTTACACTTTGATTTCCTGGTCATTGGTTCCTTTAAATTACTCTGAAATTTATTTTAGAGCGATGACAATCAGGAGTGCAGGGTGCTGTGTCTGAGGGCTGGAAACAGAGTACAGAAAGGAGCCTTTCACTTCAGAGCTGCTGGTCAGAATCCAGCTCAGGTTCAGGCTTAGCAAAAATCACCGCTGTGTGATGGCTCCTGGGTGCCCTGCACTCTACGTCCACAAATGAGTCAGTGTCCACATCACACAAACCACAGAACAATTGCTGCCACTGTAATTGGGAGTCTAGTGGCAGCACCAGTGGAAGAGGCAGGGACTTGAATGAGCATGGAAAATGAGCTGCTTTATTCCCTGCTCCCTCAGGTCACCTTTGAGGCACGTCTGTTTGAGGAAACTTAGAAGAAATTCAATCTCTGGTAGCTCCCTTCTGGAGATAGAAGAATTTACTTTGCAGTACTGACAATCTGACACCCACTAAAAAACTTTACATTCAAGAAAAATAAAGATCATTATGGGATCGTTTAACATGGGAAAGCCTGAACTAAAAAAAAAAAATTAAAAACCAAAAAAATGTTACATATGATTGAAAAATCAACAATAAAATCCAAATGCTGACTTGAAATAATAGGAACCTAGCCAAACTAATATTATCAAGCATGGCCAGCACTGCCAAAAATTGCTTCCCTCAAAACCCCAGGGAAGTCCTGCTCTTTTATTAAACCATTGAACAATCTCTTCCAGTTGAATCCCTTCTAGGGAAAAAATAAGGAGTGCTTCCTCTGTTCAAACATTCTCTTTGGAGGTGAGAACATGGATTGCTGGAAGAGATATTGGACTCTATTCAGCCTGAGATGATGCCTTGATGTCATGGAAACAGGGATTGGAAGAAGAGCTGTCAGCAGCACAGGACACCATAAAGAGAAGTCTGGCGCTGCCAGCGTGCCCGTGAATCTGTGGTGGAGCTTGGAAGGGACCTGTGGAGGTCACCTGCTCAAACCCCTGTATTTGGCACTTCTACTGGGTCTGCTGTGAAGTAGGGATCTCCTTTCTTAGGACTTTATATGTATCATTAGTATTCTTAAAAAAAGCCAGCAGGAAACTAATTGTGTGCTACCAGCAGTGAATTTAGCCCCATAGTTCCTGCAAGCTTCAAACAGCTCAGATGTGAAGACACCTCTTAATATGCTGAAATGACACAGTCACCTAAGCTGATGGCAGTGATAAATATGGCATGAATTTTTGGCTAAGTGAAAGTTAAAAAAAAAATGTGTTTGATGTCAGGTAAGTGCATTAGCAAATCTGGAATGTTCAGAGACAGCTTGGACTACATGTGAATTTATGCCCAATGCAAGGAAAAATAAAATAAAAATTTCAACGATAAGCTGAAGTTTTGCACCGCAGTTCCTCAAAACCACAACATTTTGATTTTTCATCTTAAAGCAACTTTAAATAATTTTAAGAGCATCTAGGACCCAGGAAGTTAATTTATAAGTATTTATTTTGAGTTGTGGGAGGGGGAAAATTCAGAGCAACACAATACAAAATTGTGTGTTTGAGTGCCTACATGGGGGTGGAGGCAAGACTGTAACCTGCCACATCTCTGCTTTTGTATTTTTTTTGCTTCTCTTCAGTAGATGAGGCTACCAGATTTTGTAGTGTTGCTTGTACAAAGGTTTAGATGCCCATATTTGTTGTGGTAAAGCAGGGTTTGACACACAGGGGTGTGAAGGTCAAATTCCCAACTCCGTGGTGTCTGGTGAGATACACCTGTGTCATGAGGGTGGTGGGAAATAAGCACATCCTTCCAGGCTAAATATGGAGAGGTGTTGTGAAGCACCACGGAGGTGTGAGGGCCAGCTTCAAAGTTCCAGGGAGCCCAGGGAAAGCAGCATCCGGAGCACAAGATTTCAGACTTTCAAAGGAAAAAAAAACCAAAAAACAGAGAGGATTTCAGCATCCTATATCACACCACCAGTTTCTTGTAGTGAAGAGTATGTGGTGCATATTTTTGCCTTTTCTATGACAAGTGCTGAATTCCTCAGGGGGCTGGTGATTGTGCAGACAGGGTGATTGTGCAGAAAGCTGGGTCCCTCCCTGCCTTCCTCAGGCGGGAGCAGCCAGAGCTGGGGCTCAGCCAGGGGAACCTGCGCGGGCGCTTCCCTTGTTCCAGCAGCCAGAGCAGGGTGCTGGATTCAGCAGACTGAATTTCTGAGAGCAGCAGCAGGAGGGGGGATGAGGGGTTTAAAGGGTGGAAAACTATGGAGTAGAAATGCATTTGGCCATCCTGAGTGAATGTTCCTTAGCAAGCACTGGTCACGTCATCAGGCAGACTTCCACATGTTCTTCCCGTGTTCTTCCACGGGCAAAGAGGGAAGTGCATCATCCTAAAATGTGAAGGAATAAAAGCCATACATGCAGCCACACAAGGTGCTGTATGTGAAAGCAGTGCATAAACAGTATGGACTAAACTAGTGCAGGATTAGATCACTGTTGAGAAATACGAAATTGGGTTTGAAAAAGAAACTCCCAAGGTAAGTCAGAGGCCAGAAAATGAACTGCTTTTGTAAATTTCCCGCAATTCCACATAGCGAATGAGGTTACACATGAATGAAACCATGATGTATGATTTGGCTTCTTAAGCATTAAAAGTCCTTTAAACTATAGCTGCAGTGTTCATTCCCAAATGATTTTACTTTGTGTATTTATTTAGAGAAAGCTGAAGCAGTTTGCCATTTATGTGTATTCAAAAGCTGCACAATTCCAAGACTATAAAGGAAACCTTAAAAAGAAATTACTTTCAGAACTCAAATGATGATATTTTTAAATGGATAAAAAATTCATTAAAAATTAAATAGGTGTAAGAAAGAGAAAAATCTCAGTTGTCATCTTTTTGTGACTTGATCATAGAAAGTGATTGTGATGCACACATAAAACTGGATAGCACAGATTTCTGTTCATGTTTATTTCATTTTATGTTATGCATTTGCCTGAACAGTTGCTTCCCACATTGTGAATTATCTTTTGCATAAATATTTTGAAACATTTAAAGTTGGAGGTCATATAAAATATAGCTGTTTGTGTCATTCTAAATTTGTGCATAAACTCTCACACTGATTTGGGTTTGTGTACACATACAGGAAATCTTCATTTTATAGTTCTGGAAGGTAAGTATTTGCATTTATAATAACAGAATGAGACTTAGAATGTTTCATTAAATGTCAAAACTATGTAAATAATACTTGGATATAGGAATTGGGTAGAATACCTTAAAGTAGGGTGGGTTTTCATTTTTTTCAAACACCAACAGCTTTCCAAGCATGTACAGTATGAAAGTCTAAGTTACATTTTGTAACGGTGTTGTTCAGGTTTTGTTCTTAAAAAATAGCTCTAGAAAGGGTGGAAACTGTCATAGGAATACTATTCCATTTATTTATAACTCAAGAACATTGGAGGAATGAAATTTGTTGAAATGACTGCTTTCAAATAATGTCATTTTATTCAATTTTCTGACCTATTATCAGAAAAATTAATCACTGAAAAGAATTCATTTAAAAAAAAAAAACCCACCAAAATTAATTCAGAAGTGTTATTTTGCACAGANATAATGTCATTGTATTCAATTTTCTGACCTATTATCAGAAAAATTAATCACTGAAGAGAATTCATTAAAAAAAAAACAGACACCAAAATTAACTCAGAAGTGTTATTTTGCACAGTTTGCTGTTTAAGGTACCTTTAATACTTTCAGCAAAGTCTATTCTGTCAGGACTACTGTCAAATGAACCACCAAAACACCTGCTCAGCAAAGCCTTTATACTGTCCTGGAAGCAATGTGCTCCTGGTTGCTTTTTTCATGGATGGAAGAGCTGTGGAAAGCAGGGTTTCACATTGCTGAGCAGTGATAATTAGAGATGCCTGACTTTTTTTAAGGGGAACAGGTCACATTTTCTTGAGTTGGGTAGAATGTGGGCTTTGGACTAATATTTTCTGTGCTAGGACTTTGGACTAATATTTTCAGCCTGTCCATTCCTTATGCTGGCTTATTCTCCAGCGGTGTTTTGCTTACCCTCTGTGCAGTCTTGTAAGGCAGAGCAGAAGTCTGGGAGCAGCTCCCTGTTCTGATGGGCAAGATGTCAGCATATTGGTCAGTGAAAGAGGGAATTGCTTGATCCAACCTAAACCTTTTTTCCATTGTGCCACTAACTTCCCCAAAAGCTCCATACTCGCCCAGCCCTGCTGGGTCAGCATGATCAGAAGTTAAAGGTTGCCATCTAATGGGGAACGTACATAATACAATCTTCATCGGGTTTTACCAAATTATCTCTTCTCGTCTTTCTCCATGTACCTATAAGTATTTTCTTTACAAGGCACTAGAGGAATGAGAGTGATATTTTATTCAGATTTTACAGGTGATGGTAAATGATACTTTATCAGTAACAAGACATTGTTAGAAATGTCTTGAGAAAATCCAGTCATTCAGTGTAACCTGATTAAATCTAATTTCTTAATGCTTTTTCTATTAATTCAGATATAGATGAGTGTTCCTTTGAACGGACCTGTGACCACACCTGTATCAACTACCCTGGAAGCTTCGAGTGTCTCTGCCACAAAGGCTACACCTTGTACGGACTGACGCACTGTGGAGGTTTGGAAACTGAGTTTGCTTACATGTGTGCTTGCTTGCTTTGTGAACTGTTCACAGAGCCACACGTTCTTTTAGATTAAGGTTTTATAACTCAAGATGATAAAGACATAACATTAAAATAAACTTAAAGGATCATGGGCTGGGTGTGACTAAAATTTCAGTATCTCAAATTTGCTGAAGCATTCCCAAGAGAAAAACACCAATGAAAGCCAGTGTCCCACCATTTTTTGATCAGAACTTCCACAGGATTGAGGTTACTCACAGCTGTAGGGAGGCTTCATATGATGGGCAACAAAGAGAATAGGGGAAGGGTGTCAATTTTGCAAAGTTTATGTGTTTTGGCTCTGTTGGCATTTGTCCTTACCAGTCTGTGACATAAACTGCCTGTGAAATTCATAACAGAAGGCTGTGGTGGATCTTCTTCCCATCTTCTGGGGCCCTGCTTTCAACCTTTTTAGAATGACTGGAAAGAATTGGTGCTGTAATGTTTCATTGTCTAGGAGAGGGATATTTCTGAAGTGCAGCATTACCACGATGACCAGATTAGAGGTTCAGCTGATGAAGCAGAAGCAGATGCTGGCTCCTCACTTCTGAGGGCTGAGTTCACCTGATTTTGTGATGTCAGCATGAGACACTGCTAATGGTATCTCTGCATGGCTTCTTTTTGGGGAGGAAGGTGTAGGAGGTGTATGGTGGTCTGTGTTTTATGGAGAAGTATCACATGAATTCATGGTAAGAGTAGAGGAAGATGGGAAGAGGAGTCCATCTAAGGAATCAATTTGGGAACAGACCCCACTTGAAAGCAGTTTTGAAAGCAAATTCAGAGTCCAAAAGTTTTTGGGACCTTTTTGTGTTACATGAGGTGTGGATAGACTGGTCTTCAGTTTCACTGTTAATTCCTTAATGACTTAATGTACTAATTTAGGGAAAGCCTGAAAGTTTGGGATTCTGCCTCAATCTTTAAATACCCTTCAGCCTCAGCTCAGTCTCAGTTCAGCTTCAGTCTTTTCATTAAGACTGAGGAAGGACCAAAACTCTAACTGGAAATAATCAATGCTGAACTTTGAGCAAAAACATAACTGGATCCAAACCTCCTGCTTTTCTCCATTACAAGCAGATACAAAATCACAACTCTGAATCCAGACTTGTCCAGGCCCCAAGTTTTGCTGCTTAAGCCTTTCATTAGTTTTAGTCCTTGCATGCTTAATATTGAGGTCTGCCTGTGAGCCAGAGCATTAGAAATTCTGTGTATCTCCTGTTGATTTGGTGTCATTTCAGCTCATTAAATAAATAAATGTTCTTTCTGATGGTTGGAAGAGAGGAGACGAGGGATTGACCTTGTCAGCACAAGTATATGAATGCTAAATGCATGGGCTAAAAAGGATAGCACCTCATACTGGCTAAAACCTTTTCTAATGTACCAAAAGTTGAAATATTTTGTGTGGAATATCAATGATAATATATATTATAATTCCATCAGCTTCTTGCAAGCTTTACCTTTTATTTTTATTCAAGGAGTGGAAGTCTAAACTACACTTCAAGTACTTCATTTCTTTTGAATGTATCATTTCCTCCTTCACCTGAACTTCTAAAAGAAACTCTGAGAGTCACTGTGGAGAATTTATCTCCTTGTTTTGCAGAAGAGATGTAATCTCACAGAGGTTTATGCAATTTTTCTATATAATGCATTATTGTCCAGATGCTGCAGAGGCTTTTGAGCATGTTTTTTATCTTGTGAGTACTTCCAAGAATTTCAGTGTAACTGGGCCTGGCAAGTAAACTGTATCAAATGGATACAACTTTGGGAGAGTAGGAGCTGTACAGTTTAAGGACAAATACATGCAATGTGCAGTGAAGTTGTTTGGCACTGTCCATCTTTATACATGTTTACATGGACTCAAATGTAAAAGATACAGTAGAAATAGGTTTCCTTATGCCAGTCATATCTTAATGCTCAGTATATGTGTGTCCATTTGGTTAAGACTCTTCACAACTCTTCTTTAAATATGTTTCCAGATATTGATGAATGCAGCATCAGCAATGGTAGCTGTGACTTTGGGTGTCTTAATACCATGGGGAGCTATGAGTGTGTCTGCCCACCTGGAAAGAAACTGCACTGGAATAAAAAGGACTGTGTTGGTAAGTGTGGAAGTGTGACTCAGAGGTGACTGTGGTGAGGCTCCTGTTCTCCAGGAGGGTGCAAAAGCCCATGGTTTTGTCTGAGAAAGGCTACATTTTTACAACCTAGATTCCCCAAATTCATTTTATAAACTCAGATGACATCTGATCCTGTGGAGCTCCATGGGCTAGGATACAACTGTAGGTCGATTAGCGAATGAGCAATATGTTGGATTTTATTTGTGCAGAATGTTTTTTTAAGTTTATGAGTCCATTCACGGAAATCTAAGTATTATTGTTATCTTAAATATTTTATACTTTTGTCCTTAATTTGCCCTCTTCCCATCTCTGTAATGTCAACTATAATTCTTACCTCTTAAACTAATTTAGAATATTGAAAATATTTAACTTTTTACAAGTGGGACATCGTAGGACATAATACCTACATTCACAGAATCATACCTCAGTTTTTCAAGTTATCTCTAAAGGTGTCCTGCTTCATATAAAGTATTGACACTAGCTGTGTCAAAAGTATTAATCAGTCAGCACAAATCCTGAGACCAGAAAAATTTGGCACTTGCTGCTAGTGCCACTCTGTGGCAGACCTGAATTTCTGTATCCTTTAGATAGATTACTTCTTTTTCCGAGTCTTACTTCAAGCACAGCAAATCTTGGTCATGGCTACAGCCAAAGTATTTTCTGTGAGATTTTAATTCTGGTTTTTAATTTTTAATGAGAATGGCATACCTAGGGTTTTTCATGGCCAAATTTTTTAACCACAAATAACTTCTCATTTGGGGATGATGCCTAATACCTAACTGGGAGCAAGACAGAAGAAAAAGAGGGATCTCCCTTCAGGGAATCTCTGCACTGAGAGAAAGCACTGCTTAATCTGGAGTAGAGAGCACTGCACTGGCCTCATGTGATCATGCAATTGTGGCATTTTTTTACATGGATACAGCAGTATGGAAAGCACTTTATAACCAAGGTGGAGTGGGGAGTGAGAGCCTCAAGCTGAATTCCAGCTTTTGTTTCTAGTTCTTCCTAAGCACAATTAAGTGCTTCATTTTCCTGCTTACCTATCTGTCTATTACCTTCTCTGCTATGTAGAGAAATAAGCATTGTGACAGCAAGAAGTAGCTCACTTTGATTTTTAGTTATCCATTAGGTCTCTCCTTGCCACACTAGTTACTCCTCTGGAAGGGATTTTTTAAGTTAGCTGCTGGGACTAAAATTTTTGGAGGTGTGGTATGAAGTTAGACTGCTTGTGCTATATTCCCCCTCAGCCTACTAAGAATGTTGGTAAGAGGCTGTATTGAAAATATTTTCCTCATTGTAGATTTCTCCTGATTATTTATAATGCTCAGCTGGAAGATGGAAATTGAACACCCTTGTCTATTGATACACACTCTAGTATTTGGTGACTTCAGTGAGGCTTAAAGTGAGCATCACCTCACTGCTGATTGCCTGCCTTTAATGCCAACATTTTTGAGAGGAAACTGTATTCTAAACTGTTACAAAGCACAATAAAAAGTGGAAGAATTATATTTAGTGATCCTGAATGCCACGTGATTTGGAGACATTTGCAATAACAAAACCTTCTTTTGCTCAGCAATGGCACTTTGTGCTTTGTTGCCTCCTCAGTCCAAGGAAACAGTTTCTTTAAAGACATCACCAGAGTAACACAGAAGACTTAGGAGGGAGATAAGTGGAGGATGATTATTCCCATATCTGAGATGTGAACATCAGGCATGTTTATGGGAGTTGTATATATTTATATTTAATGACCAGTGAGGCCAGGAATACAAACCAGCTGGAGGCTGCTGGGACTCTTCCTCTGCACTCAAGCCAAGTCAGGCAACACTCATTCCAGCTGCTGCTTTGGAACTGCTTGGTTTCATGATGGCTTCACTGGGCTTTTCCCAAGCCCTGGCAGACCCAGACCAGTCTAGCTGCTACAGCTCTGGTGTCAGAAGCAACCCCTGCCTTGGTGTGGTCTGCTGGCAAGCTGACAGGTAGGAAAAATGACATTTACAGTACCACAGTCAGCAGCGAGAAAAATAAATGTCAGCCAAACCTGTCTTGTAAAGTGAGCAGGTTTGGAAGAAGTAGCAAGCAACAGTTGGAGAAAAATCATCTACCTGAAATAGCAATTCTATGAGGCTGAAGGAAGAACTGCCCAAAGGCACCTGGCTGAGATTTAAATAGCTGCTGCAGTGTGAAAAAGCTGCTTGAAGAGGTGCCCAGCTGCACTTGGTCACCTGCAGGCCAGCAGCTCTGGGGAAGGCAGGGAAGCAGTGAGGCTTGTGATGGCATGTGCCAGCTGCAGCCAAGAATGAACCTTGTCATTTGTGAGGGAAAGGATCTACCTAAGTAATACTTCAATCCAAAAGGATGGCAAATTGAAATAAAGGCGAGTTTATGATTATTGATGCCATACCATCTTCTCAGGGTGAAGCAGAGAGACTGTTCCAACAATTAACAACAACTTCATGTGTTTTCAGCTGAAACACAAGCACTTTCTCACCCAAGCATGAAGAGTCACTTGTGAGACCGTGCAGGGTGCTCTGTCTTCATCCTGCCACGAAGCCAAGAGGAGAAACTGGATTTTTCCTTCACATGAGCTGCTGTAGGCACTGATGAAAAATGCCTCTGTGATCTCTGTGTGTGTCACAGGGCTCCTTCTAGCATTGTTTGGGGTGTTTCAGCAGTGTCTGAAAGGGCCAGCAGGACTGTCCATCTCCATCCTAGCATCTCCTGCCTCATCTCTGCCTGGCTGGGAAGTTTTCTAGCTCCAGAAGCTACAGCATGGAGTTAAAGTTAAAAAGTCACTGGGAGTTAGAGAACTAAAAAATACAATTTTAGTGGTCATGTAAGTAAACAGACCACTGTGCACAGTGAGTAGTTGGTCTGTTAAATCAGAGAGCTGTGCCTCCGAATCAGAGAAAGGACAGTGTCATCTGTGATCAGTGATCAGTGATCATCTGTGGCTTCTGTGATCAAGATGTGCACACGGAATTGTGTTCACAGAGCAAAAAGATCCCAAAGTGGAGGACAGGAGAGAAAGACCGATCTAGAGTTTAGGTCTAAAAATGTGAAGGATTTTCATTTTCAAGTATAAGCTTAACATCCCAGTCCAGATGCTCTCCCTTAATATGTGCTTATTTCAGAAATACTTCTGTCATTCTGGTTTTTGCCACTTCCTGCCTTTTCTCACCACTGTATCCAAGTGTGCACACAAGGTTTTGGGTTGGGCAGTGTCCGATTGTTTTACATTTCTTTATCTTGTTCTCCTCAGAGATGGTGAAATGTCTCCCAAATGCCAAACCAGCTCCCAAGGCTCAGCTTGTATGCAGTAAAACAGGAGGCATAGAGAGCTGCTTCCTATCATGCCCTTCCAACACTCTTTTTGTTCCAGGTTTGTACAAAATATTTGTCCTCTTACGTCAGGGATGTGACTTGTTGACTTTTCTCTGTTAATGTATTCATTATTCTTGCATTCATTTTTTGTTACGGACAACAGTAAATGAGCAAAACTTCATTATAAATTAAATCAAGAAGAGCTAATTGTCAACTACACATGAGACGTTTGGTCCTTCATTGTTTAATTTGAGATGTCAGTTGTGAGAGTGGGAAAATTCTAACAAAAAGCTTGTATTAAAAAGTAACAGGAATTCACTGAAATCAACTGTTCATTTTTGCCCTCCCTTTTGTCACAGCAATTCAATGTATAACAATTTTTTTCTGCACAATTCTGATTAAGGTGGATGTGTCTCTCAGTCCAGCTGAGTATTATTTATAAAAAATGGGGCATTTCGTTCTGCTCCCTCCAGTTTTCTTTCTTTTTTTTTTTTTTTTTAAACCAATTGCTACTTGTAGTTTTCATCTTCACAGTTTTGCAGGGAAGGAGCCAGGGATTGCTACTGCTTTTTCATAGATGTTTGGCACAGGATTATTTTTGGGTGTCAACTTTTCACATTTATTCTTGGCATTATATGCAGTTGAACTAAGATTTTATTCACATTTTGTTTTCAGTTCAGCAGAGATTGCAGAATTATAGTGGAACTGTGCATTTCTGTAATTTTTAAGCACCAGGACACAGTTTTATCTCTATAATATGTAAACACTGTTGTGGTTTTAAGTATGCCATTTCTGTTTCTCCCAATAAGTTCTGTTGGAGCCTGAAGCTACAATTATTATGAAAGTACATGGCTTATTTTCTAAATTACAGGGATGATCAAAGCAGAAGGACCTTGCCATGGACAAACACAAAACATTTTAAACTTGTCCACACCTAACCTTGTGCCAAATCACTTGTGAAACATATCATTTCAGTGCTGGAAGAAACAAACCTTGTAGGCAATGCTGTGAAGTGTTCAAGCTTTTGGCAAAGTATTTCAGCCACTTAAAATCCAAGTTCAGCTCTTACAGTGTCTTGTTTGGCAGTATTGAGAAGTTTTATCCTCAAGCAGGTGCTCTGTGGGGCTGTTGCCCGTGTGCTGACTGTGCTCTGTCCCCCAGACTCGGAGAACAGCTACACGCTCAGCTGCGGTGTCCCCATGCAGCACGGCAAGGCGCAGCCCAGGCGCAACTCCACCCTGCCCAGCTGCTCAGGTGAGTGCTGCCCTGCTTGCCCCTCCTTTCCTGGGCCCAGAGAGGGAGGGGATAGACTTTGGGACATTGCAGGACATCAGGATGTTCATTTGGTAAGGCAAGGGTTAAGGTGTTGCCCAACAACAAAAGGAAAAACGTTGCGATAAAGTGATAAGATAAAAAAGTAATTCTTGCAATAAAGTCGTAAGATAACAAAGCAATTCTTCAGTGGAAGCTTTCAGGTGCACAAAATATGGCTCTGCGCACATGTGGTACAGGATTTCTATCATTCTATAGGGTCAATTAATTAGTATATCTGGCTGGGGCATCCAATAGGAAATCAGTTACCCCAATAACCCACCCATGGGTCAACCCCCTTGGGGCTTCTTTGCCTTGTTCTCTTGTTATGTCTCTTAAGTTCTGGTAAAAAATAAGATGTCCTTGTCAGGAATTCTCTCCTTAAGAATGAGGCTAAACAGATTTCCAAGTATGTGTTAGTAGAGTTAACTTATTACTCCAAAATCTAAGAGAAAGGGTAGCAAAATGACCAGGAGCTATAAAACCATGTATTAACAGTCTACAAAGCTACAAATCTATTGAAAATGTATAAAAAGCAAAAATCTTTAGGCATCAAAGGTAGCCAGTGTTCCCTTATGCACACACTCCTTTTCTGCAGCCTCTCCTTGAGGGTGGGGTGTGTGGAGCTGCAGCGTTGTGTTGGTGGGTCAGTGGGAGTGCTGCAGGTTTGAGATATGCTCAATTAAGGACAAATATTTGGAATTGTTTCCATAGTCTAACAAGGGAATAGTGAGGATATCAAAATGGAACTTTTTTCCAGGCTTGGGAATGAGCCAGGGGCCCCAGCAGTAGCACAAAGGTTGGTCCCAGACCTCACCTCAAAGCTCTTCCACAGGAGCACAAACTCTCCCACTGCAAGGATAAAAGGTTGTCCTCCCATAAAAAGGTTATGAGACTTCTGTGAGAAAATACTGCATTTCATTCATCTTTTTCTTGAAAATGGCTGGACTGTTTTTGCAGAGACATTTCAAATGTTTATGAAAACTGATAGCATTAAATAAAACCAAACCAAAACGAAAACCTCACCTTGAAGCCTGGCAAAATTAGGAACAGCCGAAGCAACATCCAGCAGCAGGAAGATTCAGCCCACCTTACACATACCTGCTGTACTTTCCCATTTTCCAGTTCTCCAGCCATGTATTTCTTATATATTTGGGATATTATGGAGGTGCAATGCTGTAGAGTGACACAGCCTGGCAGCAGCTGTGTCTGCTTGTGGCACAGGATCAGGCCACCTCCAAAGTCCTGGTTCAGCACTGCCCTACCAAGGAAAGAGGGACCCAACCTGTGGCATCACCTGGGACCACCCTCCACCTTCTGCAGGGCCGGCAGGCAGCCCACAGCAGCTGGCAGGTGACAGCCAGGCCAGTCTTTTCCTCCAGGGACTTCGTGAGGAAATCAGTCAGCAGCTCCATTTTCTACTCATTGCGTGACTGTATAACAGCCTTTAAAACAAGACTGTGAAACCTGCCTTGGGTTTAAGGGTGAAGGATAGAGCTTGCAAGCCATTGATCTGTGTGGGCCCAAGGGTAGGTACTCACTTAACAAAATCAGCTTGTGGAAATGGACCCCCTTGTACAAGCTGTGTAATACTTGGGCTGCCTCTTTTCTAAGTCACAAGAAAGCTTTTGATCCTGTGTTTAAAAATAAGTTCCAGATCTTGTTTCATTTCCGTCCCTTTTTTTTACTTTACATCAACAGATTCCCTAGCCCCTCCAATCAAGCAGAAAGCTCGTTTTAAAATCAAAGATGCAAAATGCCATTTACGTCCTCGGAGCAAAGAAAAAACAAAAGATTCTGGGAAGCAGGCTGTTTCAGGTAGGTGGTTTCTTCCAGCATGTAAACAGCACTTTAATTTTTTTGTTTATTTGTTTGCTTGTTCATTTGCATGCTATGTTTTCACGCTGCAGACAGGAAAAAAAATCAATGGTTTTCATATTTGGTCTGCGTTTAAGTTCAGGCCAAGGTTCCCACTCTGGCCGAACAGTGCCTTGGGTTTGGAACTTGGGGGCTTAAAATCTCAGCAGTTGCTTTGAAAAATCTTTGTTCAAAAGTACAGGAGTTGGGATCATTTTTCTGGCCTTGATAATGGCAGAAATACTCTGTGACAAAACGCTATGATTAAGGCAAAATTACGTGAAACGGTGTCGGTTTGGTTTTCTCAAATAAGGTTTCTAAAAGAAAACAAAAGCTATTATTTGTTTGGTTTATGCTAGATTAGTAACCTATTGTAGCACCAAAGACAACCCCAAAGAGGAAAGGTTATTATGAAAGTCTGATGTTACACAGCCTTAGATCTTTTGTTATGAAAGAGCAAGTAGTTGTGATGTTACAAAACATATTTCTAAGATTTTAGGTGTAATTAACAAAAATGTGGTATGAAAAAAGTCATATTGCTGCTTAAACAACTTAGCAGCTTACACCAAGCATCTACTGGTGCTGCATTCTCTGTTGTGAATCTGTCTTACCACCACTTTCACTAGTAAGTGAGAAATCTCACAGGAGCCTTAAACAGAGTAAAAATAGCTATTTTTTAAAAAAGTAAATGATTTAAAGAATTTATTTTTTAAATTTAGACTCATATCTCATGTTTAATCTGCAATCTACACATTTATATCTCTAATTTTACAAATACTGACCTAAGTCTTAGTCATCAACATGCTTACCCTCTGAATAAGATGTGATTATCAAACTCATTTTTAAAGTCATAGGAGTTGAATGTTTTGGTCCATACAATCACTATGGGAATGTGTTTCTTGGATGCATTTCCTCATCCTTTGCTTGCTTTGCTTTGAATTTGTTATGTCATCTGAACCTGAGTCTAACAGTAAGATTACATCACACAGCCACACCCTCAGAATGAAATCCTTCTGGTGGCTTGAGTGCTACAAACTTCTCTCTCTTCCCTGACCTGGAAGGTCCACCACCAGTGGCAAACTATGATTCCTGCACAGATAAAACCTTCCAATACATTTTCATAACCTCACAATCAAAGCCTTTTAAAGCCTTTGCTATCTGATGATTGTCACTTCAGAAAGAGTTGGAATACCCCCTGATAGTTTTTAGAGGCCCAGGCCTGACATTCTCATGGATTTATGGGACTGACTCTCTTGCTTTGTTTAGCCACCAGATATAGTTCATAATATTGGCTAGTTTTAAATAATTTCTGTAAAGAGCTTTCTAGTCCTTATGCAGAAAAGGGCCAGGCAGTTTGAGGCATTGGAGGCACCACTGTACAGCTGAGCATCACCAGAGTGTGATTTGCCTTCTGCACTCACTAGCAAAAGGAGCAAACCCAGCACTGCCTGGAGAAGGGAGTGTCTCACAAACACAGGAAATGTTATGAAGCCTGTCACTGCATTCATGATTACCCAGTGAGATATCACTTGTTAGCCTGTCACTTGCTACTTTGATACCTGATTTCTTTCCTGTGCTGCTTCTCTCATGCAAAGGAGGTCAGTTCCCCTGTACAGACAACTGCCAGGTGACCTTTGTCAACCTCAAGTGTGATTCCTCCAAGAAAAAACGCCGAGGCCGCAAGTCGCCATCAAAAGAAGTGTCCCATATCACTGCAGAGTTTGAAGTGGAGATGAAGTCTGAAGAAGTCTCAGGTTTGTGAAAGATTGGTCTGTGGAGAGAAATAAGAATTTAGTTCCTCAGTGTGGTGTTAAAATCTCTTTGATGCTCTTTCATCAAGCTACCAATGAACACGTTTTAGCACAAGCCTCATTCAACAGCCTTTCCAAACTCAAAGTTTCAGAGATTTAATTGAAAAGAGACAGGGATGAAATTAAGCCAAAGGAAAAAAAATTGAACCTACATTAAAATTTTTTCAAGGCCTTGAGTTAAGACATGTTCTTTAATCCAGTCTGATTTCTTTAAACAGCAGAAGTGCTAATCAATGTACAGGGAACATAAAGATTAGGTAGAAGTTCTGCAAAAATGATGACAAAAATATCCTCCAAAATACAAGTTGCTGAATATTTAGTGTGCAAATCAGGCAGTTTTATTACACTGTTGAAAAATTTATGTTTTCTTACCAAACTTTGGAATAAAACTAATTGCCTCAAGTTATAAATGAGATGGAATATTATGTTATAAGTTCCAGCCAAAGAAAATGTGAGCTGAATCCTATAAAGATGTCAGTCCTCAAAGGCAAATTTCTTAACTTTGAGGGGCACCTCATTAGCCAAATGATTCAAACGGTAGTTGTGCCTGAAAGCACCTTTTTTTGTCACTGACACAAAGCTGTTTTGGTCAGGGAAGTGGCAGTAGTTCTGAATCAACTGAGAAAAGTGTGGGCACATAAAATTCAGGAGCATTAATGGTGGCAGACTGAGCACACACCTGAAAGGAGAACACATTGGATTTGATGCTTTCTGCAGCACTCAGCATGCACTTGCAGGCCATGGAACTGTTCCATGGACCTCAGGATACTGTCCTGTCCCTTTGAAAGGTCTGATCTTGAATACATTGAGCTGCTGCTTCAATTGTTATGGACAAGACAGTGAAAGAAACAGAGGTGTCATAGTGCAATAAGCTTTTTGTTAAGCACTTCTTTTAAACATGAATCTCAATTGCTTCTAGTTTTGTTATCGTTTCCCATCTAGACACCTGTAACATTGACTGTGTTCGGAAAAGGATGGAGCAGAAGCTGCAAACTGCAATCAAAACATTGAGGAAATCTATTAATAAACAGCAATTTTACATTCAGTTTTCTGGGACAGAATATGAAGTGGCTCAGAAGCCAGCTAAAGCTACTGAAGGGCATGAAGCGTGCAGTACAGGGCAAGTACTGCAGGATGGAAAATGTGGTAAGTCCAACCAGCTCAAATATTCAGTTATATCTCCCAAAACAAGCAGTCTAAAATTACCTTTTCCATGGTGAACCAGGGAGGAAATCTCTGAGATAATGATTTAGAATTTAATGATCAGTATTACTCAGCATATATGCATGGACTGTGGATGGTTCATAAGAGTCTGAAGGGAATTCACTAGATGGTTGTAGGAAAAAGAAAAGTATAAATATGGATATATTCCCATGCTGTTAAGTGGTAGATATCAAAACCTGACACAAGACAATGTTGGCAATTAGTTCCCAGTTGCTCCCATCCTATCAAAATATATTTACAATTCAGTAAAACAATAATATGATGTTTGCCTAGTTGCTATATATTTACTTTTATATCACCAGTATCTCCTCACCACCAAATAATCTGTGACCCATGGATATGTCATATTTAATGCTCAAGAGGTCCAGTGAAAAAAATTATAGAAATCTATTTTATGTAAATTACCTAATTTATTTAAGCCTTTTCCCATGTTATCAGGCTCTAGTGCTTTGCTGGGGACAGTGTGCTAGTGCAAATTTATTAATGGCAGTTCTCAGCACTGCAAGCTTTCTAATCTCTTACAGACATCTTTTCAAAATCAGAATAACCATTTTTCCAGCTTTTGAGATACCAAGCGATTTACAAGCCAAAAGAAGTCACATCTGATAGGTGCTTCCAGTCAGTGGGTTCAGAGGTAGTTGTCATCATATGGGAACAGTGATTTAGAAACTGTATTTGAAAGGCTGTTACTATCAGTATCTAGAAACTCAGACATTTTAACCACCATTTCCAGCAGAGAAAAATGTGTAATGCAGTTATGTGCCCTGTTGAAGCAAGAAAAGCACATATATTCATATCTGTATTTAAGATGCTGTACAGTGGAGGTATTTGAGTGGCAAGAGATAGAAATTATTACAGGGGACACATTGCCCATGGAGAAATCTCTAGAGCTGGTCTCAGGGGTTAGACTATTTGGAGTCATCTGCCATAAAACCAACTTGTAACTGCACCTGGTATAAACTAAAAGCTCACACTTCCCACACTTTATGCAGCACTGCTTTAATAAACTGCAAGATGCTGTTTTAAGGCTGCACCCAGCTTTTTTAACACATGTGTGATAAACACCTGAGTGCATTACAAAGCCATTTAATAGTTTAAACAATGGTGATGCCTTGGGAAGGCTGACCTGAAACAGAGACTGGACAGAGCTAGAGAATAGAGTAGATATTTATTGAAAGGCCTTTCGGGTACACCTTGGGCAGGACAAGAGCTTGACCAGAGCTACCCCCAAGGTGGGCTTAGAATGGTCACAAAATGGACCACTGGTCATGAGGTTCTATACTTTTATAAGTTTTGGTCAATTTGCATCTTGGGGCCCAATTGTCCAACCACAGCCTCAGGTTGTGAGGTCTCATCCTTCTTGTTTCTCTCTTCAGTCCACCATTGTTTATGCTGTTGGGCCTGAAACTTGTACTCATCTTTGGCCAGGAAAAGGATATTTTTTGTCTATTTACTCTGTGATGAGAGCTTACTAGCACTTAATATGAGGCTCAGAACTACATCCCTAGGCAGCACAGAATCTGGAAAACATGAAAGCTAAAACTTTAAGGCATCATTTCCCCCCTTTAGAGACTTGACAAGTCTTTTTCCTTGTCGAGCCTCTATTGTAAATATCTACTAATAATAGGTATTCAATAACAAATAAGTGTCTAACAAGAGTAAGCAAGACCTCACCCTGATATGAATTGACCTAAACCACAGTGGAGATGGATCTGTTTACATCAGATGAGGATCCTGGACTAACAAAATATATGCCATCCTAATCCTGGGGCCAAAGACATCCATCCACCTTCTGTAAATGTTCGATTTGAGGGCAAATGATGTGATCAAAGTCAGCATCCTGACATAGGCTCCGCTTTTGTTTCCTCAGTTACCTGCAGCACGGGCACCTTTTATAGCGGGGAGCACAATCAGTGCGTCCCGTGCTCGCCAGGAACGTACCAGGACACAGAAGGCCAACTCACCTGTGAGCCTTGCCCCAGTAACGATGGCCAGGGGGTAGCAGGCGCCCGGAACGTGTCAGAATGTGGAGGCAAGTTGAACTTGATTATAAAAGCTTTAGGTGTGATGGTTCTGGTTTCTTTTTCTGCCAAGGTCGGGATTTACAGCATGAGAGACGAAGTTCACATTCGGACTTAGAGGTTTGTTAATTCTTACTATATTACAGTCTCACAAGTTGTGAGTTCTGCAGCACCTCTAGTTAACAAGGTGCAAAATGGAGTACCTCTCTATCTCTACAAGGTCTTTTCAAGGACAATCCCTCCTCCAACTGTGGAATGCCACCAAAATTATTTTTACTTTAAACCAAATAACTAATCACTTGAAGTCTGCAATGTGGACTTTACTAACGAATTACAAAAGACCACCCAAACCCATGAAGAAGGAGAAAGAAGAAGGTGAAGAAGAAGGACTTAGACAATGCCCAAAATCCTCCATCTTGACCCATATATTACAATATACTAAAATCTTAAAATCTAAGTTTCCAGAATTCCAGCATTTAGGTGTTGCCCACACACACCCTGTGAGGCAAGGAGGCTGAAAGAGGAGAGATTCTGCTACAATTCTGTCTTGTAAAGGTAACAGAAGAGATCTCTGTGCACTTACAAGCAATGGATGGTTTGGGCCATCCATTGCCATTGCTGACAAGACAATGGGATCTGCTGCAGCAATGTGAGTTATGGTATGGAAATGAGCAAGCCGAGCAAAGCACTTTGTGCTTCAAGTCAGGTATGGAAGGACTTGGCTTGTGAGGACTCATCCGTATATTGTGAGCCAAAGGGATGGATTACTTTGGACTGGTGTCTGTGAGTCTAATAATGAGCTTGCTCATTTAATGTTTTGCACGAGATGCAGCTTACCTGCTCTAATTAGCAGCAATTATAAATTTGAGATAGTTATGCTGCAGGGATTTGTAACCCAGACTCAATGAACAATTGCAATTTTCAGTGCTGCTTGAATGCACCGTGACTTTTGGCAAGTTATGTAGCATCTCTGATTCAACTTCATGATTTTAAACTAAATTATAATGATGGTAATACCTGGTGCTTCTGCTGTAACTTGATTAGTCTAAGTTTTTAAGATACAACTGTTAATTATTTTCTTTACCTAATTTCATTATAGACTATCAAAATCTAGTTTATAGCAGATTCATTATCTCACTTTGAAATAAATCTGTCTATCTGCTACACACATTCTAACTTGAAAGCTCATCCATGTAATTTACATTAATGCATTCTTCAAGGATACCCAAAGAGAGCACATGGCAAATGTCACTTGAGAAACTGCTACTTTTTCCCATCTACTGAACAAATAATAACTGCACTGTCTCCAGTCCAAACATATGATAGATTTTGCTGATTTGTTGTTTGAAGGAACTGTCAGACAAAAAATTTGAAACACCTGTGCATCTTTGCTATGCTGATTTGTATTTATCCATAACACAAGAAAAGCTTATCAAAATACAGTCTGAGTTTATAAAGATTGACTGACAAAAGCAGCATAACAAAAAGAAGAAAAAGACTTTTGTTTCAAGGCTTATGTTGGAATTATTGTTCTGTACAACAAGAAAAAAAAACCCCTTCTGATTTTTTTGGCAGGGTGGATTTATCACACTATGTTTATTGTCAGATCAAAACAGTCTTGTTTTTCTGCTCAGCTCTCCCCTTTTCCTCTGGAAGAGGCAAGAGAGAATATGCTTTGGACTTCATAAATTTCCCTGTCAAAGATTTTGTCAAACTTTGTGTCAGCACATGTGATGAAATAGTGTATTTTTGATAAGAAGACCTTGTTAGAAAGCTTGTACTCACTGTCAGTAATCAATAGTATTTTTGCATTGTATCTTCCAGAGCAGAAGATGCTGCCTGTGCAGTAACCAATTTTACTGAAATCCTCACTTCTAAACACAAGGAATGTATATTCCTCAAGTATATCTGAGATTTTAAGCACTTGTTTTGCAGAAATCACTTCTAGCTGCAAGTGACTTCTGTGCTGCAATGGGTTGCCCCTGTCTGGACACCAGGCACCCACCAAAGCTGATCTCTCACTGCCTTCCTCAGCTGGAGAGGGGAGAGACAGAATAACAAAGGTTCACAACTTAACGGCAGGGAGAGACCACTCACCAAATATCAAACAGACTCGAATTGGGAAATTTCAGTGAATTCATTACCAATCAAAATCAAAACAGGATAAGGAGAAATAAAATATCTCCTAAAAACACCTCTTCTACACCTCTCATTCCTACTCAGCTCTGCCTCCTTCCACCCAGCAACACAGGGAGATGGGAATGGGGGTTCCCATTATAGTGAGTTCATCACACTGATGTTGCTCCTGCTGCTGCTCCAGTGTGGGGTCCCTCCCACAGGAGACTTCATTAACTCCTCCAATGTGACTCCATCTCATGGGCAAGAGTTCTCCAATATGAGTCACTTTTCCACAGGGTCCATCCTTCAGGCACAGCCTGCTCCAGGATGGATCCCTATCAGGGTCACAAATCCTACCAGGAAACATGTTCCAGTCTGGGTTCCAGTAACCAATTGGACCAGGCCAGGTAGATCAGTTTTGCTCCTAAAAGTAAGAGCAAAATTGTCCTCAAATTAGTAACATCATAATATTTCTCTGAGGTCTGTGTCACAACAGCCAGTTTGTATTGTCATATTCCAGCCAGCCTGAATGGGAGCACAAGTCCTGGAGATCCTGACCCCATAGGTGCCCATAGGAGTTTGGCTTTTGTGGTGACAGAACTTGAACTTTGCTTTCACTCAGGAGCTCTAGTTCATCCTAAGTACCAAAGTTCCTCGCTCATGCCAAGCACCCAAGATACTGAATGCCCCAAACATTTCCCAGCAAGTATCAGGGTTCTTATGAGACTGCAACAATACCTAGAACTCTCAAAACTTTCTTGTTTTCAAGCCAGTTGTTTCTGTCTGCTACTCAGTTCTCAGAGAAGCTAAATTACAAAGTACTGGGATTAGGCAACCTCAGGGAATATGTAGCATCTCACAGCACTGATGTCCCAGTCTGGAGTGGTGTGAAGATACACATTCATGCCATAATCTTGAAAAACCTGACATCCTGGTTCTCAGGTTCACAGAGTAAAATACTCAACCTAGCAAGAACCAGGCCAAACAAAGGCCTGTCAGAAACTGCCTGGAGAGCAAGTTTGGAAACTTCTGTCAGCAGATTCATCCACAAAGCAATTTGCTTTACACAAATTGTCGTTTCCTGGCAGAGCAGTACTTGACAAGCACTAGTTATCACAGCTACATGAAAAGCTGCTGGTTATTATTAAAAAATCATCCAAACAGAATCATAGTTCCCAAAAAGCTTATTATGAAACTGGTTCTATTTACTGGTGGTAGTTTTAGGAAGAAGATACAGGGGCAATACAAAATTTGCAGGTAAGATCAGAATTTGATCTGCAGCTGTCTTGATGTCTTAAGTGAAAGAAAACCTTGCTAACCACTAGTGGGTTTTATACTTCATCCCAGAAAAGTCAACACACTAATACAGATGATCATTTTCAATTTCTAGGGCAGTGTTCTCCTGGGCACTACTCTTCGGATGGTTTTAAGCCTTGTACAGTCTGTCCTCTTGGTACCTATCAGCCTGAACCAGGAAGGACCCTCTGCTTTCCCTGTGGCGGTGGGCTTGTGACCAAATACGAAGGCGCTGTTTCCTTTCAAGACTGCGAAACCAAAGGTGAATTCAAAATTCTTCCACAATTCATCTTCCTACTTCTTGTCCTTTGGTTTATTATCATCAGTACCAAAGGCTCTTGAAGGCTCCAAAACAAACACTGTCACTGCATGGGCGTGTTATTAAATGAAATGGTCAAGAAATCTGTAAACTGGGAATGGTCTCCCGAGGTTGTGCAGACTGAACAGCATTTATGGTTTTCTTTGGAGTTTACCACAGGCAGGTACAGGGTCAGCACTGCTGCTGCTAAGGGAATCAGCCCCACTGTGTGGCAGTAAATAACACAAACTTGGATTAGACAGTGCTTTAGCTTTCATGTCCTGTATATTTTTATTCACTGTATCAAAAAAAAATTAAACAGTACAAAAGTTAGATGAAGTTAAGGATTGACTACTCATAGGCTAAGCAGAAACTGTAAGTGTGCAACACATTCTGTATTCCATAATGTCAACTTCCAGTGCCAATGCTGAAGAAGGAATCTGCCCAAATTAATTTTGGTTTAATTACTGGAATAATTTAGTTGGTGGCCCTGGCAAACAGACACTAATGGAAACCTCTCTCTTGATACTGTGAAAGTAATTTTTCTCGTTGAGGTGGATTTACATCTGCTTCCATTTATTACAAATATATTAAATACAGGGAGAGGTACGTATCACAGATTTCTAGCTCATCAGGGTTTAGCTCTACTCATGGGGTTTTAGTTGGAAAATCCTTTATACTGGGAAATACAGGGAGCTGATGTCTTTTCTGCCTTTTATGGCCTAATAAGTATGTTGCAGACCAGGTATGTCCAGGGCAGAGGAAAGCTCTCTGCACTGGAGGTTGCTACGTTTTGAAAATAATACACCTCCTATCTTGCAGTTCACTGTTCTCCTGGACACTACTACAACTCCACAACACACAGATGTATCCGGTGCCCTGTGGGCACATACCAGCCTGAGTTTGGTCAGAACTACTGCATCACCTGCCCTGGCAACACCAGCACAGATTTTGATGGCTCCACCAATGTCACACATTGCAAAAGTAAGTCACATTTATATCAGTGACACAGGGCGTGTCTTTGGATCTGAACTGCAGCTAAAAGGCTCTGTCTGTCAGGCTGGACTTCACTTTTGTATTTCCTAGTTAGCAAATACCTACTGCCGGAAGGAATAGTAAAAGTTGGGAAAACATTGAGGGGAAAAGAAAAGTTGGGAAAGCACCACTTGAGGTATATTAATGTTTTATCTTTAATATGATTTCAGAGAGTACCAGCTGCAAATTAAAACTACAGAGCTTTTCATTTCCCAGATAATGTAAATTGTGCAACAGTGATGCATACTTCTCTGTGTCTCTGTAGAGCAAAAAATCTTTTATCAGTGTAACTGCCATTTTAGAATAATTATAAAATATTAGAAGATAAGGTCTTGCATGCTGCAACTGCCAGGTAATGCTTATGATAGTGAGATCTTGGAGGCTTTTTTGCAGTACTCAGCCTCCTATCTTAATTACCACTTTAAATATCCCCAAGGATTTCAGTGCAGTTTTATTTGATCCTTTGTGAATAACTGATTATTTTAGGCAAGCATTTTCTTTTCATCTCTACCATAGTAATTTAAGAGAATGTTTCTATAACAATTAAACAAATTCATCTAACTATTCATGTGTAGATCTCCTGTAAATTTTTTGTCTGATTATGTGCCATGTGTCTTATAAGCCCTTCATAATCTCTAATGTCATTTGAGTGAATTATGTATTTGTATGGAATTTGAGGAAGTTGGATGATTTTCCTGTAAAATAAAACCATCCTTGTTACATTGCTGTCTTAGGTCCTCTCAGTTTTCAAGCCAGTTTCTGACCTTACATAATATTTGGGGGTTGGATTAAGCAAAATATTTAAATATGTATCTAATTTTATGTGGATGAGTAGGCCTGGGGAGATCAAGCTTACAAATTCAGTAGGA
>VWYP01010003.1:1117-21671 GCA_013400435.1 Pycnonotus jocosus | reverse complement strand
AAAAAAAAAAAAAAGAAGTCTGAATTACTGTAAGTTACTCCAGTTTAGCCTTGGCAAACCATTCGCAGTAGCTCTCAGGCAATCAGAGTGAGACACAAATATAAAAGATGTCTCCAGGGTCTATTTTAATAGGAAGAGCAGGACACCCTCCACTGGCTCCACCACGGATTACTTTCAGCAGGAAGCACACACACAAAGAAACAGCTGCAGCAGCTTTTACACATCCAGCAGGTGACCTGCAGCACCCAAGGCTGTCCCAAGAGCATTGCATGGGCAAATTCTACCATTCCTGCAAAAGAAATTGGAATAGACTGAAGGAGGGATCTGTGCCAGGATGCAGCTCAGCCCACACAGAGCTGGCTGCAAGGGCAAGGCTGCAGCTCCCTGTGCCAGGAGGGAGCATCCTGACAGCTACAAAAAAATCATTCCTTAAGTGCCTGCACAGATGGGTGCAGTAATTTATCGAGGGCGACCAGGAAGATGGTGCGGATTTTTGTTCCCTGAACAAAAGTGCTTTGACTTTTTTTGTTTGGCACAGCAGAAATGTTCCCAGGCCTCTGGCAGCGAGATTTGGAGGGGAGGTTAGCAGACCTGAATGTTTCAGGGGAAAAAAAAAATTATAATTGTAACTTGTGTAAAGAAGGGATGCATAAAGGTGGGAATGAGTGGGAGAGAAGGAGGTTTGCATGTTCTTGGGCAGAAATAGGGAATTTTTTCACAGAGAGGGTGGTTAAGCACTGGATGGGGCTGCCCAGGGAGGTGTTCAAGGAATGGCTGGACGTGGCACTCAGTGCTCTGCTTTAGTTGACAAGGTGGTGTTTGGTCAAAGGTTTGACTCAATGATCTTGGAGGCCTTTTCCAACCGTAACAATCCTCTGGTCCTGTGATTAAAATAACCATTTCAAAAGTCTTCAACGTGCTGGAGCTGGAGCTAATTGGGAGTTTGCTGGAGTGGGGAGCAGCCCTGTAGAAGCAGAGGATTTCAGTTTGTTAAGTGGAGCAGGGTAGGTGCTAGAGCACTCCTCCTTGAGTTCCTGCCACTAAGTGGTTCCAGTAGCTCAGCTGCTCAGATGGTTTTACTCCGTGGCACGTCACGATTTTCTTAAAGCGAGGAACAGAGAACTTGATCCTTTCCGGGAAAAACGTCTGCTCCGAGTGGAGCTCCTCCAGACGAATTTTTAATCTGTCAAGGCACAGTCCTATGAACACATCCTCCAGTTTAATGAATGGAACAGTCTCAGAAATGTTATAGATCTGGCTGGCTACATCGCTGGATAAAACATACCCAGTCCCAGAACAAAAGGGTGGGTATGTCGCTCCTGGATACTCTTCCCTGCTCACATACCACTTACTCCCTGTTGTCCTGATGGGGTACTCGTGCAGTTTTAAAAAGCCTGTGAAGAATCCAGCAGTCTTCTTTTTCCTCAGGAGCAGCTCAGTGAGGTAAAAAACGTTGACAAACACGTCCGTGTCGGTTTTCATCACGAAGCTGGACTGGGAACAAAACCTGTGAACCCACTCGATTCCCATCATGGTCTTGAGGGTCAGGTTGTAGTAGGCATCCATAAAGTTCTTCTGGATGATGTCTCTGTGCCTCTGGCCCTCAGCAGCGATGCCAGCTTGCTGGCTGGGATCCACAGGGCTCCCCAGGAGGAAAAAGGTCACCAGGCGCTTCCCAGCCACCATCCTCTGCTTGCCCCAGGTGTGCCTGATGGCCATCCTGGCATTCACCTGCTGGCACGAGGACGCCACGAGCAGGACCAGGAAAGGAGGGTTCCTGTGGCAGTCGATGTCTGGGAGCTGTGAGAAGTTCCCTTCCACCCTCCTGAAGTTCTCCGTGGGGAATGTGTAACCCTGGCTGCTCTCACAGGACACGCAGAACTCGGCCCAGTTGTGGAAAACCCAGAAGCTGGCAGTGCTGAGCCCCAGCAGGCAGACAAACAGCCGGAACTTTCTGGAATCCATCTGGAAGGAACGAGAGGGAGCGGCACGTCCGTAAAAATAATCTCTGGTTCCTCTGAGCTCTCCCAGCTCCCTGCACAAGGATTTAAACCCAGGGCAGCTCTAATAGACAGCTGCCTGTTTGAGGGCACTCACTCACATGCATTTCTCTTCCTGTCACCCCCATGAGATGTTCTGTTGGCAGAGTCACACTTGGGTTTGACTTGAATCTGCCCTCCGAGCCAGTGTGTCCTCAGAAATCCACACAAGCCTGCCCACTGACACCAGGCCACCCAGCCTGATGCTTCAAACCTCCTCCCCATTTCCAGCATCCTACAAACCGAGTTTAGACCCACCAGAGAGGGAACAGATTTATGTGTCCATTTCAGAGGGCAGAGAATGACAGTGATAGTTTTTTGGGGTTGTTTTTTGTTAAATACCGTGTTTCTCCATTTGTGCCTGTGTCCCAGAGCCAGCAGGTGTCCAACAGGCACAGCCAGCCAGGTTCCTCTCATCTTCATCACCTTTGTGTCCTGTGGGGCTCTTGCCCCAACCCAGAAACTGCTCTTGATCCTTTTGCTGGAGGGGCCATGAGTCACATTTTTGAAGTTGGGTCAGCTGCTCTGAAAAAAGAAGAAAAAAGAAAAGAACAGAACCAAAACAGCAGTGGGTCACTTTATTTGGATGTTTCAAGCTTGTGCAGGGTTTGAGTGACTCACTAGGACAAGCTGAGGTGAGAAAGGGCTTGTCCTATTTCCCTCCCCTTTTTAAGTGAGAAAGATCCACATAACAACAATATTCACCCATTTAACCTTGTAAGAGATTAATGAGCTGGACATCTGATTATGCATCTAATAGACATTTTGAGTGAGAGAAAAATCATCAAAGGAAACCCCAAATCCTTACAGTGCCAAAAAAATATTACACATCTCCTTAAATTAACCTGGTGAGAGGAGTTTAAGGCTTGAGTTGCTCATCCCAGTCAGCCACAGACTCTCCTACTGCTAATTTTGAGCACTAGGAGGGGCAATTTTTACCAAGGGGAAGGGCACCCCTTCCACCACCTTAACAAAGAATTGTTTCTGGCTCCCCAACTAAAAACACAGCAAATCAAATTAACCATGCTCAGAGCTGCAGATTTCATGGAAATTTGATCTCTGCCTTCTGACCAGGAATGTTCTGTGTAGACTCCCCCAAATTCACATTAGTGCCTTCCTTTTGCTCAAATTCCGCTTTCCAGGCAATCAAAGGTTTTGCATTGCAGGATTTAAGTTCATTTGAAAGTCCAGCCAGGTGTCCCTGGAACCGAATCCAGCTCATTTTACCCCCAAGAATAGCCCCATTGACTTCAGTGGGAATTCCCAAAAGCATGAAACAAGTAGAACTGGAGCCTTGGTTTACTGGAATTGCTCCCACAGTAAAGTGCATTTTTGCAATGATTCACTAATGAATTTTGAAAATATTTCAAAGGTTCACATTTCTTCTGTCACTTATATTTAAATTCATTTTATCCTTAAATAGAGTATTCCTCAGATTTGATTTTTGCTTGTATTTATAGCTCACGGTGGTCTTGTAATTAACTTTACAACTGCTTTAGTTAAATATGTATGTAGAATTGTGTGAGATCATACATATGCAGTTATATTATATGTAGATACAAAAGATTATACAAAAATGTGCTCTGCATCTGTTCTCACATTCTTCAGTGGCCTGGGAGGAAGCACATGAATATCCTGAACTGTGTTTTCAGGACAGGATGATGTTTTGAGGTCAACAATGAAGATATACAAGAGGTTTGTTCCTGTCACAAGCTGACAAAAGACTGAGAGTCTGATATTACTCTGTTACAGAAATTTCAGACCGTGCACAAACCAAACATTGAACTAAGAAAACAATGGAGAGCAGCATTCTATTAAAACCCATTAAAACCTTTCCACAAATATCCAAGTGCAAAGTGCCATAACACACAAAAACCATTTTACAAGATTTTGGTGGAATCAAGCTAATGTAATTTGCTTTTTGTTTCAGCATTGCTAACAGAACTACAAAAAACTTTTAAAAGATCCTTGTTTTGGTCAGCTGGGTGAGCAGCCTCCTACCTTTACCATCCTGCTTTTCCAGAACCAGATTGGCTTCCCCTTTAAGCCCAGGCGTGAAGGAGCACAGCTTGTACAGACACACAGACACACAAACACACACAGCTGGGCAAATGCAAATGTTTGCAAAGGCATGCAAATTGTAAACAGCATTTTAGAGGTTCTGCAAGTGGCACACTTGTCCATGTATCCTCTCCTGTGTAGGGATCAAGGGGTGGGCAGTGGCCTTGATAAGGAAAACCACGGAATGGTTTGGATTGAAAAGGTTTGGATTAAAGATCACCCAATTCCACCCCTGCCATGGGCAGGGACACCTTCCACTGTCCCAGGCTGCTCCAAACCCCAGTGTCCAACCTGGCATTCACTGTGAGAACTCCAAGGGAAAGGGGTGACCAGAGACACAAGCTGCTTCCTCTTGCCAAGGCCATTTTTTCTTCAAAAACCATCCACTCAATCCTTGTTTTCAGATGAACAGGGAGAATTCTGAACACTAAAACCGTTATAGATTAGTGCAGGCAGGGCAGTTCCTTGGAGCACTGAAGTTGCTGTATCAGGGAATTAAATCACCCTGCTATTGTCTCCTTACCCCTGAGATGGTGAGTTCTCCTCCCATCCCCATTTTGCATTGAAACAAATCTTTCTGGTTTTATATAAAGTCCTTTTGCGTGATGTTATATTTGATTTTTCTCTGTGATCTCGGTCAGAAATCATAGTCTTTAATTATCTCAAAGCTTTTTCCATCTCCTGTTGTTCCAACTGCAAAGTATTTTACGAAGGGCATTGCCAAAAAATCACCTGTTTCATATCCTAGAGACTTTTCTTAAATTGATTGGCACTTCATGGCTCTCTGCAGCCTTGGCTTGCCTGGAATCCTGGCACCAAACCATGTGGGAGATGCAACCTCTTCTCACACTCACCTGAAATGGACACATGAAAAAACCCTCTGCTCTCTCCCAGCAGCTTAAGGGGAGTGGAATTTTTTTGTTCTCTTTGTTGTTTATCAAATCCTTCCTTTTTCTTGAGACTGTCTCTTTTAGACAAGCCACAATGGTTCATTTTCCAGCGCAAAGTGTTGCAACGACTCTGACATTGAACACAAACAATAAACACTCCACAGTGGTTACAAATGACTGCCACAAATGCATTTTGTAGCAGTCTCCAATTTGGTAACCATGAGTTTGAGCCAACCCCATCAAAGAGTTTTCTTCTTTTTGCCACTCTCCCATTGCTTTTTCTATTGATTTTTGTCTGCTGGGCTTCAAACCCATCCCTGATGTAAATGCAACTTTTTTGTCCTATAATAGCACATTTTTCCTTAACCATGTGGTTCTGTGGAGCCTCATTCCTCCCAACATTCCTTGAGAACCTACCAGCAATTAGTTACATTGAATATTTTAGCTGCTTTAAATTTTCATAGGAATTTTCATGACTAATCCCTCCGTGAAACTCTAAAGGCGTTTTTGGCGAACAAAGGTTTTGGTGAACTATTAAGATACATCTTACAGATGTGAGCAATACTTCAGTTGCAAGGTTTTTCATTCTTTTTCCTCAATTTTTATTCTTTTTTCCTCTTTGTCCTCAATTTTATTCTGGTTAGGTGCAATAATTTAAGTTTAACAGTATAACTCATTCTTTGTGCCTTTCCACTGGCTTGTGACCACCATGGAGTGTGTAAATCCCACTGAATTCCCAAGTCTTTGCTAACTTGTCCCACCATTCCTGCTATAAAACGAGACTCTCTGCCTGATGACATTCCTAGAGGAGCTCCAAAGCATGGAAATATTTGATTTGGAAATAATTTCACTACTTTTGCCTTTTTGGTGCAACGGGGAAATGCTTCAGGTCACCCAGAAAAAGGATCCACTAAAAGATATTTACAGCTCTCTTTGCATGGAAGTTCTGTGAAGTCAATTTGCCAATAATCTCCAGATTTATTACATTTGATAGCCTCTATCCCTACTTTATTCTCCCACAAGCTCTTACTTGTCCAGCAGGGGTGACTGCCCATCCAGCAGGGTGAAATTTAGAATATCATGCTTTGATTAACTGATAAATTTTGTGCTATATTCAGGTTTAATATCAGCTCTGACTGCTCACAAACAGCTGGGCTATCCTTGGCATAATGGAATAATTCAAAAGATTTCCCAGGATCAAAGGAAACCCAGGGCTGGAGACCTCATTAGTGCTTTTTAAGTCATTTGAAAGCAGCTCAAGTATCATCAGGCCAGATAATAAAGTCTTTATGGGCAGTTTTAAAAGTCCATACAAAGGGTGGACCAATAATCAAAAATTCCTTTAAATTTATTACAGTGAACCATTCCAAATTTATTTATTTGTTTGTTTGTTTACCTTTTTTAGTGTAGTTATGAGTGTTTGGGGTGACTTAGCAATTTTGGGGTTAGTTAGCAATGTTATTAATTGCTCTTGAGTCTTGTACTAACTGATAATCTTTGCTATTAACATTTTTGACTGGAAAAATTGGAGTTCACCAACAACCTGTGCCTTAAAATTTTCTTAATTATAGGCAATGAGGTTTTTCAATGTTTTAATTTTAAAGGATATTGCTTTTGTCTTACCAGGGCTGTGTCTGATTTAATTTGATTCTCACAGGTTCTGCTCTTTTTGATTTTCCAGAATCTCCCTGGCCCACACAATGGGGATTACTGCATCCTTAATTTTCTTTGGGATAGGTTCAGATTGGGAAGTCAGTGCAATATAAAAATTGAAGCTTACATGTATTTAGACTCAGGGATTTTAGTTTGAATGCCTCCTTCCTGAAACTTGATTTTTGCACTTAATTTTCCCAGTAAGTTTTTCCTTAATAACAGCTCTGGAGAGTTAGGCAGGTACAAAAATTGATGGGTTATTCATAATTTTTCTAGTTTGAACTTAACTGGTTGGAAAAAGGGGTGCTGTTCTCGAGTTCCAGTGGCACCAACCATTGTGATGGAGGCACCACAAAACTTCCCTTGCAGGGTATTAAATGCTAAATGGTTTTCATTTCTTAGTGTGGCTGTTAGAGGAGGTTTGGAGGAGTTCTGGGTTTTACCTGAAGTTAATTCCACTTCTAATTTTTTTTTATTATTATTATTATTTTTTTTAGTATGTGTATTGATTAGTTCCCAATCTTCCTAATGAAGATGCAGGAACTGAGCCCCTTCCCCTGTTACAAGACTCCTCCCTGGGGGTAAGAATTTTTGGCTGTTTTCTTTGATAATTGCTATCATTTTCTGCTTAGTTTTTTCCTTTTTAAATTTTTTTTAATTTTTTTTGGATTTGCGCATTTTGGTACACTGCACATGCAACATCAAGTAGTTTACCTGTAATAAAACCATCCCTTTCTTGGATTTTTGGCAGTTTTATTCTGATATCATCTGAGGATTGTTCTATGAAAATAGGAGCCAGGCGACTTTTATCTTCCTCCCAAACATTTTCTTATCTTTATTTCTCTCTTATCTTTGCCTGCAGCTGGCTCTTTCAGCTCTCTATGCACAGGACTTTACAGCTAAGTCATAAACTTTCTTTTTTCATTGACAATCTAAATGTTGGTAGTTGCTCCACTAAAATATTAGAAGACCACGTTTCAAAATTTCTGTTTTAAAATACCAGAACGCTAAATTCTAAAATACCAAAGGAATGCATATTTAAAATATTAAAATACTAAGTTGCAAAATACCAAAGCAACCCACTTTCAAAATATTAGAATACCAAGTTCCAAAATACTAAAATAATTCTCCTTCAAAATACCAGAACATCAAGCTTCAAAATATCAAAGTAACCCCAATTCAAGGTTTTAAATTCTAAAATACCCAATTCCAAAATAACAACTTTCAGGTGTCCTATGTGGGCAGGATTCCCAAACTCAAGAGAATGCCTGAATGTCACAATGGGATCCTACCTGTGTCCCAAATGAATTTGGGGGAATCTCTGATTTTCTCCGGGAAAGTCCTGGTGCCACCATGAAAAATCCCAGAGCATCAGGGGACGCCAGACAGTTCTCCTGTGCAGGTTCAGCAGAAATGACACCAAAATTGGAGGGAATAAACGTTTCTAACTTTCCTTCTGTTGCTTCTTTTTACATAATCTGCCAAAAACCCACTGGAGTCCTCTTTATCTGTTTCTCCACTGATCCCAGACACGTTTTATCATCCTTTGGGCACGCCTTGGCATTGGTTTACCTTTTTTTTTTTTTTTTGGCCAGTTAGTCTTTAAGATCTATTCAACAGCTTCAGGGGAGCTGAAAATGTTTGTTCTCTTTGTTATTTATCATCAGGACCCTATGAAGAAGGTCTGGGATCTTAATCCCAAACTGCAGCACTCTTTATTTTGCAAGTCCCTATTTCCACCAGTGGCACAAAATCCCTCCCAGGCCCTGCCATGGGCAGCAGGTTTGGCTTTAGGGTCTCTCTGTTCACACCACTGACCCTGGTGGAACTCCTCTGTGTTCTCCAGAGATCAAGCTCCTGTGCCAAAGCCTAATTACTGCATCAAAATTAACCTGCCATCTCCTTTAGGTCTGTTAATGAGCGTAATTATCTGAACGGCACCAAGAGATCAGGGCTAAGTGCCACACAGTTCAGGGAAAGCAGTCTGGCCTGAGGCAGAGACAGGGAAGTAGGTCTGGATTCCCCCTGGGGAACAGGTTGGAAATATCAATTTAAAGAAGAACACTTTCCTGAACTTTTCTGGGGCAAAGCTCCAGTCGGGTTCAGCGGATGGTTGGTGACGTTTCGCGCTGAGGTCACGGACATCAGCCAGGGAAAAACCTAAACCCAAAGTGCTTTGGAGCACCTGAAAAGACTCAAAAGACCACCTTTGTAAAAAGACTCAAACAGCTGCAGCCCCAAAATCAGAGGCACAACTTAAGAGTGTGACCAACCTCCAACCCTGCCCAGTTCCAGTCAGCAGCGTTATTCCCCTTCGCCTTTCCCAATCACTGCGTGTAACATGTGCCCTGCTATAAGGACTACCAAAAGCTGCTAACTCCCAATTTTCCTTGGAATAAAGCCCCTAAATTGCTTTTTCATAAGCTCAGCATGACACAGAGGAGGATTAAGCACACATAGATATTAAGAAAATGTCAAGAACAGCGGGAAACCTTTTTTTTTTTTTTTTTCCCTGAATCCAAGCCTTTCAGAGGAGCAGGAGCCAGTCTGGAGCTCTCCAAAATGACATCTCTGGTGATGCAATGGGTTCAGCAGTGGCTGGGTCACCAGTTTGATGTGTTAACAGTGTGCTCACCCAAACCGGCAGCCAAAAAAGGGTGGAAACCCAAAAAAAGTGCAGGACAAGGGAAAAACTATTTTTGTGCTGCCCTTACTGAACCTTTTTCCCTATGAAATCCCTCTCAGCAGCCTCTGGTCTCAGCGTGGTGTCTCCTTGTCTGTCCATCAGCGAGATAGAGCAAGGCACTGTTCCTCTTCTCCACACACACCAGCATCTCTCACTCAAGCACTGGATTGCTGGCCTCATTATTTATGGCCAGATCCTCTCTTTTTTTTCTTTTCCTTTTTTTTCCCTTTTATTTTGGTTGTTTTTTTGGGGGNTTTTTTTTTTTTTTTTTCCCTGAATCCAAGCCTTTCAGAGGAGCAGGAGCCAGTCTGGAGCTCTCCAAAATGACATCTCTGGTGATGCAATGGGTTCAGCAGTGGCTGGGTCACCAGTTTTATGTGTTAACAGTGTGCTCGCCCAAACCAGCAGCCAAAAAAGGATGGAAACCCAAAAAAAGAGCGGGACAAGGCAAAAACCTTTTTTGTGCTGCCCTTACTGAACCTTTTTCCCTATGAAATCCCTCTCAGCAGCCTCTGGTCTCAGCGTGGTGTCTCCTTGTCTGTCCATCAGCGAGATAGAGCAAGGCACTGTTCCTCTTCTCCACACACACCAGCATCTCTCACTCAAGCACTGGATTGCTGGCCTCATTATTTATGGCCAGATCCTCTCTTTTTTTTCTTTTCCTTTTTTTTCCCTTTTATTTTGGTTGTTTTTTTGGGGGGGAATGGGGTTTTTTGTTGTTTTGGTTGGTATGTTGGTTGGTTGGGTGGGTTTTTTTGGTTGAGTTCGATTTTTGTTTGTTTGCTTGTTTTGTTGTGTTTTTGTTCTGATTATTTTTGCCTCTTTGGTTTTTCTCTCATTTTTTTTTCTTGCAGTGCTGCTCTGGTGGGAGGGGGTTTGCTTTCCCAGTCCCTCTCAGCCCTGCTGTGATGGGATCTGCATGGAAAAAAAAAAAAGAGGTCTGAGGTGTGGGATTTGTTTTTAATCTTTCCATGCTTAAAATGAGCCTCTGGCTCTCCAGAAAGGCCACAATATTTTATGGCCAGGGAGTGACTCTGTCACAAATCTAAGCCATCAATTAAACAACAGATAGAAAAGGAGCATTACTGTTATGGATTTGCAAATCCTACTACGTTGCCTGGCTTATGCTCTGTCATTATGTTACTAATACCCATTTAGCTGATTGACCCTGTGACTCCAACAGCAGATTGAATTTTCTTTGTAAAAGGTTGGGCTGGTTTTTATTTACCCACTTTGGGTTTTAATAAGGAGGGAATTAAGAATAATTAAAATTTAAAAACAAAAAAAATGCACGGTAAAAACAAGTCAAGCTATGATTTTTTTTTTCTAGAGAGAAAGAAAAATTAGATTGAGAAATTAGAGTTACATTCTAGATTAATATAAGCCAAAAGAAATACCATTTACCATATATACAGATTATATGCATACAACTGTATTCCCAAGGGCATGGCCAACATGGCCTAAACACTGGCACAGCTATAATAAGCAGAGAAACATTTCTCACAGCAATCAAAGAAAAACCATGGTCCAAAAAAGAGAAAAGAAACTTTAAAATAGAAATAGGTTAAAATTCAGTACCTGAGCAAGAGTCGCTTCAAGTTTCACTTCTTTGCCCCCATCGTGCTATGAGGCAATTTCAGAAGAGCCACCTGACCCACGGTAACTCATTAACCTCACCCCTTCAGAGACAAATTTGCACCATTTCCTCCTCTGGGTCATGTCTTTTTGTGTCAATTTACCCGTGGTTAACCACAGTCTCAGTAAATTGTTTAAACACAACTTCAACGTGGCCGCTCCCCCCGGGGCAGAGCGCAGGCACAGGGGGAGTTCTGCACGCAACATTCACCCCTTTAATGGCTGCATCTTTCTTTTTTACAGGGAAAGAACAAAAGTTCGTGGGCCTCATCCACTCAGAAAAGTGTTCCAAGCTCAGACACACACGTGTCACCTTGGGTGTGGAAATCTCCATTATTAAAATGGTTACAATGGCCCAGACCTGCTGTCCTTGGCTTCTGCCTCTGTCCCTACCCAGATGACTAAAGGAGAATCAAGATCATGGCAAGAGGGAAGGCCTTTGTGGCACAGGAGTCTTTTGAACCAGAGGATTAATCTTCCTCCTTATTAAAAAAAAAAAAAAAAAAATCAAGAACCATTAGCTCTTAATGCACCTTGATCTCATCCCAACCATGAGCACTTGCTCCTAACATCTGTTTTGGAAAGCCAAAAAAGTATCTCAAACCATAATTCAATTTTGCTCTCAAAATCAGTGAAAAGTTTGTGTCTTGGAGTGACTCAAAGCAAAACAGTTTGGCAGGAGGTGTCGCTGCTCTGGTAATGTCACAGGAAATAAGTGCTGTAACTGAGGAGTCAAAAAGAAATATATTCCCAGGGACTTTAGCCAAGCTAAGGAAGCTTGCTTCTATTTTAAAATATCAGCTTGCTTTTCCAAGCCACCTGCAAAATTCTCTGGATGGATCCTGGCCCTTAAACACCCACAAAAATGTTCAGCTTGGGCATTTAGTAAGGCCAGATCCTTTTTCCAGGATGGGAAAGATGCTGCAGTGGGGGCTGGAGGCGTCCTGTTGCAGAGCTCGGGCCATCAATGCAGGGACACTGTGCAGGACACCCAGTGCGGTCCAACCCCCACTGCAGGTGCTTTGTGTCCTTTTTTAGGAGCATATTTGGACAGTTTTGACTTAATCCACTGGCACCTGTGATGCAAACACAGCTGGCAGGCAGCCAGCCAAGGGCATCCTCTCCCACAGGCAGGGAAAAGAGCAGCGCCCTGGGGCACTCCCTCCTTCTCTCTCATCTTGGTAGTATTTTTTTTTTTCTCCCAAACGTTCAGCCTAAAAGCATTCTCCTCCTGCCTCCTGTCCTCCCTTCACCTGCTGAGTACCAACCATCCCTCTCTGGATTTCTCTCCAGTGCTAACAGACTCTTCTTCTAATGCTCCCTCTATTCCTGCAATACCCCCATGTTCCACTTATCACCGATGCTAATGGGCATATTTAACTTATTTCAGAGTGGCCTCATGAATCAGCAATTTTATCCTACTTGCTCTATTCCAAACCCCAGATCTCAGCACAGATAAGCGACTGTCCACAATGGGATGAATCAGAGCAACCTGACCTTGTGTAAACCCGTGTGCTTCATTGTGCTGGACAGGAATAAAACCCAACTCACTTTCCTCTTATCTTCATAAACAAAGCAATGAGGAAATATCTTCCTTAGGCTCTTGTTGCCACAGAGAGGACTCCAAAAGTCCAGTTCTCTGAGTTACAGAAGCACCATTCTTCAAAAAATCCCGTGCCCCCAAACCAAATTATTTGTTGCAGCCTCATTCACAAGTAGCACGGCTTGTTGCTTTTTCCCTCATCTTAATGCAAAAGAGAAATAAAACTGAAAATGGTATTTCAGATAGAATGAGGATCTTGCTCTTCTCCCTTGGAAACAGTCTCAAGATGCACGAAAGAAGAAGTAAAATAGCACTGAAGAGAAGTGATAATTATACAGGTTGTATAAAAAAAAATTCAAAATGGGAAAAATTGCCAGTAAAGGTATTCAAATATCACTCCTAAATCTTTGACTGCTGCTCTGTCCTGATAATATCACTGTAGGATGAGGACCTGTCAGGATGTTACCTTGCAGATGGGGTTTTTTCCCCCTATTTTAAGCTGGGGGAGCACTTGGAGTAGGTGAGTCTGCTTTGCCCTTGTGTTTCATGCTGCCTGTTGGTACAGGCATTTTTTGGTGTTTGGAACTTTATACTCGTCTAGCAGTTGAACTCATTCTTTGCATTTGTGTGTCTATTAAAGCATCAAGTCTGGTACTTTGGGAGGAAAATTCTTCCTGGGCAAAGGAACACAAATCCAACTGTGGAGCCCTCATACTGGCAAATCCTTTTGTCAATACCTCCTTGGCTTCAAAAGTGCTGATTATACACAGAAATGTTTGTGGGATCAGGTCCTGTTGGGGAAGATTATACAAGGAAATCTTATAGGTATGATTGTTTGTCAGGACATCCTGAAAATATTGAGTTTGTGAATGAAATAGAGATGGCAGTGAGTTTTGAGATCTGAAAAAGCCACCTAGAAGACAGGAGGTTGTGCAGGAACCCTGGCAAACAAAGGAATACCAACGAAATCGGGGGAGGGGATTCCTGCCAGCATGGCAGGAAAAGGGTCGTTTAGAGAGTATCTTTTAAAGTTTAGAATGTAGCCCCTATGGTAATTTAGTAGTCCCTATAGGCTGTATGTAAATGTAGTAGGATTTGTGTCCCGTACCGGTTGGTTACTGTAAGTTAGAATATTCAATAGACAAGGAGATAAAACTGTAAAGAAACAGGATGTAGCTCCCTTTGAGGACCATCTCGGCTGGACACTGGCAGATGGGAACAAGGCTCCCTCCACCTTAGGCCTTGCAATAAAACCACGTGTCTCAAGAGCACCCCTGTCCTCCAAAGATCTCGGCATTGCCGTCATCTTTTTTTACAAGGTCCAGTGGCCACTTTTTTAATTACTTACCTGTGCCTCGTGGATCTTCTTTTCTTCAGCATTTTATCCAAGCTCCCAGCAGGACAGCGAGGAGAACGCTGCCCTGGCTTTGTCCTGACTGATCCTGGTCTTTATGTGGGGCTGCCAAAATATTCCCCCGTGCGAAACACCCGCGAAATCCGGCAAGTGAGATTGCTCATTACCAGGTTTTCACCCCCAAATAACCACGATGGCGGCTTTTTCCAGGGGGTGGACATCACAGTCCGGGGCCACACACTGCTGGGGACATCGCTGGATGGGGAGGTCTGGGTTGTGACCAAGCAGGGTCACACTTCAAGACCCCTCTCCTCTCCCTCTCCCCACCCACCGCGGCCGGCGGAGTTTGGGAAAGTGGGAGAGGCGAATCCAGGGCTGGAGGGATTCCCTGCTCACGATCCTACCTGGAGCTGGCCGAAGGACGAGGCACCTCCTCAAGCCGGGAGCCCGCAGAGCATCCCCCGGCGGCGGGCGGCTCTTCCCGGCTGGATCCCGGCTACAGCAGCCCGGGGGTGCCGCTGTCCCCCCGCAGCCCCGACCGGGGGCTCATCCTCGGAGCCAGAAGCGAAGGAAGGCGGCGATGCGGCAGCGGTAACCTGAACTCCCTGCCTGCCTCTTCCCTCTCTCCCTGCTCCCTCCCTCTCTCCCTCCCTCTCCGTCCCTCCCTCCCTCTGCCCGTGGGTATCAGACCCACTGAACCGCTGCGGCTCCATCGGCAGAGCAGGTTAGGAGCAGCCTGGAAATGTTTTTATTTGGAGGGTATTTTGGATGGGAGGCAGCGGGAGGTGGGAATCGTGCCAGAGCAGCGCCAGCCCCTCCCGGCGCTGGGAAAGTTCGCCTGGGCGCTCCCGATTACCGACAGCACAGCCTCGGTTCGCTCCGTGCGACAGAAATCCCCCTCTGCCCAAAAACCTGCACCGAGGCACCCTCGGATGGGGTTGGTTTTGTTTTTGTTGTTTTTTTTTTTTTTTTTTCCTGATGGGGAATGACAACCCGCGGAAAAGGGGGAAAAAAAGGGGAGTAAAGCTCACCCTGTGCGTGCCCCTGAGCATCCCTCACCGCCCCTTCCCCTGGACCCCCGTGTGTGCCTGACCTGTCCGGGCTCAGGACAGCCCTCAACCCCAAGGACGAGTCCAGGCGGGACACCCGAGCCCTTCCCAGGGCCACTTCCAGGACTTGGAGCACGTGGAGGACTGCAGGGCTTTTACCTTTATAAAACTGTCCCCTGGTGACAGCGACCAGCGACAGCTTCACGCCGCAACAATTACCGAAGCAAATGGCTCCGGGGGAAAGACATTTCTCTTCTAAACGCTGCAAGCTCCAGCAGGAAAGAAAAAAAAAACCTCCCAGACAAATGTTATGGATAAAGCCGCACATTTAATAGCAAAATACCCACGAGTATCCAGGGCACTTGGAATTTCTAGCGAGAAAATCTTCGCTTTGATTTGTCATTGTCTTTTCTCCTTTTTTTTTTTTTTGAAACAGGTTGTTAGAGCGCAGCGTAAGAAAACACGAGACAAATCAATCACTGCGAGCTGCTGGCAGCTCCCTTTCTCCTCCCCCTCCACTCCGAGGCTGGAGATGGAGAGATGTAGTTAAGGAGACACAAAAAACGCTGTTTGCTCAACAAAACGCTGTACTTCACAAGAGAAATACGAGTGAGAAGAGAGATCCAGATCCACTTCCAGATTTGCTTCGGGAAGGACTGGCCCAAAAACTTTTTCTTTTTTTAATTATTCAAAAAAAACCCCACTCCAGGGTAGCTTTATTTTCCTGTAATGAGGAAGGATTAGCTAAGGCACCTGAGAATGCCTGTGCCTCCCTCTGCGTGCATGACTCTCTCCTTTGTACTCCAAGTTCCTAAAAAAACTTTGCCTTTAGTTTTGGGAAAGTGCTAACAATTCCTTTGTCACAGTCTGACCTACAAAGTCCGACAGCACCAGAACACACAAAAGCTTCTGGGTGCAAATTATCTGCCCTCCACCTGGAAAGGGGGCGTTTTCCCACAGAAAACAGGAAAACAACGATGGGGCTGGGGACCCAAGCTCTGCCCACATCACTGCTGAGCATCACACTGCTCACTGCCTGCCATCAGGGCAGCCCTAAAATGAGAATCATGGAACCACAGAATGGGTTGGGTTGGAAAAGACCTTAAAGCTCATCCAGTGCCAGCCCCTGCCATGGGCAGGTTTTGATTATCCCCAGTGAAGGAGATTCCTCAGCCTCTCTGGGCAGCCTCTTCCAATGCTTTGTCACCACTACAGGAAGGTTTTCCTTTATATTCCATTGAAACTTTGTGTGTTGCAGTTTTTGCAGGGTCCTGCTGCTGGGCACCACTGAAGAGTCTGGCCCCATCCCCTCAGCCCCTGCCTTTAAGATATTTGGGTGCATTGATAAGGTCATAGAATGGTTTGGGTTGGAAGGGACCTTAAAGTTCATCTTTTTCCACCCCTGCCATGGCAGGGACACCTTCCACTGTCCCAGGCTGCTCCAACCTGGCCTTGGGCACTGCCAGGGATCCAGGGGCAACCCCAGCTGCTCTGGGCACCCTGTGCCAGAGCCTGCCCACCCTCCCAGGGAAGAATTTCTTTCTGCTATCTATTCTAACCCTGCCCTCCTTCAGCTCAGGGCCATTCCCCCTTGTCCTGTCACTCCAAGCCCTTGTGAAAAGCCCTTTCCAACTCTCTTGTCACACATTAACTGAGAGAGGCTCAAAGGTCTCCCTGAAGCTTCCTCTTCTCCAGACTGGACAAACCCAGCTCTCCCAGCCTGTCTGTACAGCAGAGGAGCTCCAGTCCCTCATCCTCGTGTCCCTGCTCTGTGCTCATCCCAACAGCTCCACATCTCTCCTGCTAGGCACCCAGAGCTGGGTGCAGCACTGCAGCTGGGGGCTCACAGGGGCAGTGTAGAGGGGCAGAAGGCATTGCCAACCCACACAAAGCGGTTTCCACTCCCTCCTGCCAGGCCAGTCCTCTCCAGGTCACTGCTCCCAGCCTGCTCTGTGAGTTTTAGCAATTTGCTTCTCTGTGTTTTTTAGGCTGCCCGGCTGTCAACAAAGCCAGAGAGGCTCCAGGGCAGAAAAAGCACTCAGTGCACGGGCAGATTACACAGCCCAGGGTCTGGGAGGGGCACCAGGGGATGGAAAATAAACTCTGGAATATCGAGCCTTCATGCTGAGGGAAAAAAAAAAAATCACCCAGCAAGCACAATCTACTCCTCTGTGCCTCAGATTCAGGGCTGTGTTTGCTGTGTGGGTCCCCCCCTACCCCAGCATTTCAGCAGAGTAATGCACACATGTGCCTGCATTTCACCAGCAGGAAATTTAAGCCAACATATATCTACATGAAGTCAGGCCTCAAAGAGTGAGTCAGGGCCTAAATCAGTGTTGCAATTGAACTAAAATAATCTAAGCCTGCTCTAAATGTACATAGCTTTAACCTGTCACATCAAATGAGAATTATATACTTAAAGTGTAATCTTCCTGTTCCCTTAGTCATCAAAAGAGGCCAGATCAAATTAAAAAATAAAAAAAGAAGACAGTGTGGATGCTGTTTAGAGGATGAGGAGGAGGTGGGGCTCATGGAGCAGGATATTCACAAAATCATTAAAGTTGGAAAAGCCCTCCCAGCCCAGGCAGTCCCAGCTGTTCCCAATGCCCACCTTGTCCCCAGCCCAGAGCACTGAGTGCCACCTCTGGGTGACACCTCCAGGGATGGGCACTGCAAAGCTCCCTGGGCAGCCCCTCCAAATGTCTAATCACCCTTTCAGTGGCAAAATTCTTCCTGATGTCCAACCTGACCCTCCCCTGGCAAAACCTGAGGCTATTCCCTCTTGTCCTGTCACTTGGGAGCAGAGGCTACCTGGCTGCACCCTCCTGACAAGGTCCCCTCTGAACGTCCTTTTCTCCAGGCTAAGAAACCTCATAAGCCCCTTCTCATATGAATTCAAATTCTGCTTGAATCAAGGGGTGTTTCTGCCTTCCAAGCCAGACTCAGCCCCAAACTCAGCCCCCCCAAGCACTCCTATCCCTTCTTCAAGCAGAGAACCAGCAGCTTCAATCCCTGGCTGCACCAGTGGCTCCGTGTTGTCACCTCCTCTGACAAGTCTGGGTGGACATGGCCTGGCCAAGTGACAGTCAGTATTTCCACACTCGAGGTTGTCAGGGCACAAGGCAGGCAGGGATGAGCCAGGCTGCAAACACCCACCAAAAGATGCCATTGTTTGGCCGGGGTTGAGGTTTGCTACATTTTGGGTTTTTTTCACCAGGATGAAAAATGTGAGTAGCAGCTCTGTCCTTGGGTTCCTCTGAGCACTGATAAGGCAGCTGTGGGGGCAGGCACAGGAGCTCTTGCAGATGAAGAGGGTCACTGATTTACCCTCTGCCACTTGATGTAGGAATGGGATGTCTTGATGGCTTCACCGCCCTGGAAGCTTTAAGGATATCCACACAAACCCAGCTTTCATGCAGAGCTTTTCAAGATTTGTCTGCAGAAATCTACAGATTTATTTCAGTCAGGAGGAGGAGTTTTGTTGAAATAGCAGCCTCAGCCCTTCAATGGGCACAGTTTATGTTACAAAGACACAGCAGCAGTGCAGATCAATCTAATGTGAGGAAAATTGTTTCCAATAAAACCTACTTGTAAGGCAGCAAAATGGTTTCTACCCACAGATTTACAGAACTGTAATTCTACTGATGCAAAATTGATGGGTTTTGCCCAGAGGAACTGTGGCTGCCCAATATATGGAAGTGTCCAAGGCCAGGTTGGACATTTGGGCTTGGAGCAACCTGGGATAGTGGAAGGTGGCCCTGCTCATAGCAGGGGGTGGAATGAGATGAATTTTAAGGTCCCATCCCCAACTCAAACCATTCTATGACTCCCACACTTTTGGCAGACAGTTCACAGACTTTGGTAGACAAGACACACCAGGTAACTCATCTGTGCATGAATTAAATTCACTGGTTTTATAACAGCACGTCTGTCACAGCGAGGGATTGGAACAGTGCTCACTTAATTACATCAAAATATGTAAAATTCTTCTGCAACTTGTGCAAACAAGGCCTAAATACCCCTCAGCATCAGCAGTTAACAAGGTAAGTGGTAGCCAGCACTGTGTACTATCCCCACAGCTGACTCCAGTACCCATCAATGCTCCTGGGGCTGCCTCCTGTCCTATTTAATCCCTCAGAGCACAGAAAGGTTTTTTCCTGCTGACAGGATCATGTCCAGGCAGGTTTTGAGTATGTCCAGAGAAGGAGACTCCTCAGCCCCTCTGGGCAGCCTCTTCCAATGCTTTGTCACCACTACAGGAAGGTTTTCCTTTATATTCCATCAAAACTTTGTGTGTTGCAATTTTTCCAGGGTCCTGCTGCTGGGCACCACTGAAGAGTCTGGCTCCATCCCCTTGGCACCTGCCTTTAAGATATTTGGGTGCATTGATAAGGTCATAGAATGGTTTGGGTTGGAAGGGACCTTAAAGTTCATCTTTTTCCACCCCTGCCATGGCAGGGACACCTTCCACTGTCCCAGGCTGCTCCCAGCCCCAATGTCCAACCTGGCCTTGGGCACTGCCAGGGATCCAGGGGCAGCCACAGCTGCTCTGGGCACCCTGTGCCAGGGCCTGCCCACCCTTACAGGGAACAATTCCTGCCCAATATTCTTCCTGAGGATGCCAAAGCCATCTCACCACCCCAAAGAGCAGGGTGACCCCTGGCTCTGCATGGGTTTAGCTCTCCCTGCCCTCTGAGGATGGATTCAGGGCTGGCACTGTGGGTTTCAGCCCATCCTCACCCTCATCCCCATTGGCCTCATTCTGGCCAGGGCTCAGAGGTTTGGCCTCAGCTGTGACCTACATAGAGCAGGCAGCTCCCTCCTCACCCCCCTGGCCGGGCTGAGCCGTCTCAGCTGATCACATCCCGTGTGCTGTGCTGCTTTCCAGGGCCTGAATCCCCTGAACTCCCCCCTTCACTTCCATGCCCCTCCTCCAGCACCTGGCAGAGCACCCAGGATGAACACCCTGGTGCTCCCAAATGCCACCAGACCTTCCCACATCCCTCCTTTTGCTTTAGGGGGATTAGGCTTGGAGCCATTTAGGCTTTAACTGAGGCATGTGGCTTGTTTCAACGAGTGCTGCAGGTTGTGAAATGCTGGGGCCACCAGAAAAGTGCGGCACAAACTCCCCCCAGCACCTGTGGTGTTTGGAGCTCTCCTGGAAGGAGCCTTTGGAATGTTCTGCCCGGGGAGGTGGTGGAGTCACCATCCCTGGATGTGTTTAAAAAAAAAGATTGGATGCAGCACTTTATGCCATGGCTTAGTTGAGATTAGGGCTGGGTTGGACTCGATGATCTTGGAGGTCTCTCCCAACCCAATGATTCTGTGATTTGCCTGTGAGGAACAGTCTGGAGGGACAGGGACCAGACCCAGCTGAGGGTGTCCATGTCAGCCCTGGGCACCAGTGACCCCCTGAGCCCCCCAGAGCTGCCCTCTGTCCCAGCAGGCAGGGAGCACTGCCCTGGCAGTGATGGTAATCAAATCACATGCTCCAGGGCTTCTGCCTGAAGGAATAAGGAAAGCAGATTATCTTTTTTTTTTTGGTCCCTGCCCACTGCGCAATGAACTGGAAGGTTTTGAAGGCTTTCCATGTGTTTGTGGGGTTTTTTTGCCCTGTCTGCTCATTTTGAAAAAAAAAAAAAAA
>VWYP01010002.1:32151-67085 GCA_013400435.1 Pycnonotus jocosus | reverse complement strand
AGTCCAGCAGTGCCTCAGCACTGGGTTTTCATCAAATGGGTTGAGTATGACTGAACTGCTGGCCTCAGAGCTGAGAGAGGTGAACTCCTGCGACCTGATAGAGGCTTCTGCCTCAACGTGTCTTTGGGAGCTGTCCACTCTAATTCTCACCCTGTTCCATAGAAGCCCAGGGAGAATCCTTTTGATGTCACCACTTAGCCAGAGGGGAAAAACAACCTTCTCAATCACCAGAAGAATTAAACAGGCCTTGTCTCAAACTTTGCACATTTTTTGCTTCGGCCTTTCCATTAACTCCTGCTCTGGGGGGAAAGTAGTGAGTAAACAGCTGACCTGACTTAGCTTCTGTCCAGGCTCAACTGTGGACCTCCTAACCTTATTAAGCAACAATGTAAGAATGACTTTCTTTGAGGGTGAAGAAATATTGTGGATTAGCTGTAACTACCACTTAATGTGCCTGTAGGCATTTACAATGGGAGATACTCTGAAATGAGCTGGGCAGTTGATAGTGTCCAATGCCCAGCTTGTGCTTTGTATTTTTTGATGCTTTTCAAGGTCTCTGTGCTACAATCTTACTATTAGAGAGCAAAGTTATCAATAACCTCAGTTGTTCTGACTTCTCCATTTGAGGGCCCCTAGTGTCTGCACTATTCCTCAGATGCTACCTGTGTCTTCAAGCAGGTTCCTTCCTTTAATGCCCACTTCTCCAGGTTGTTTTGGGAGTTCATGGTCACCAGGATTTTCAATGTTGATGCTTCAGGGACACATGAACTCTTTCAAGGTTTTTCTGGGAGGGTTGAACAGCATTAAGTTTCATTATTCTGATTTTGCCAGTAGTGTGTGAATGTCTACTCCTGCACTGTGAGTGCTCTCACCACCTTTTTGTATCCCTAGATTTCATGACTCTTTGATAATAATACCAGTCATTACCCATGCTTTGTTTAGTGACCCTCTAAGGTTTTCAGTCTCTAAGTTTTTATGGTTTGAGACCCTCATGGCTTTTCTTTCATTGCTGTGCTACATGGGCTGTAGTTAATATAGCACCCATCAGGAAACACATTCTGAAGCATATAAATTGTGATTTGAATGGAGATGCTCTGACTGAGGTAAAACAATGGAGCGACAAACCAGTTTAGAAGACATAAGAGTCCTCTAACACAAGCTGATTTGTAGAGTGAAGGGCACTTATTCTTCAAAGGCACACACAGATAGAATTTTCTTCCACTGGTCAAGTACTCATGAAGTATAACCAGCAGTTTTCATAACACTTGCAGTCTTTGACACACTAAGAAAATTGTATATGGACTTGCTCTCTTACTGTAGGTGAAGCAGATATTGAGAAGACTGGCAAGAGTTAATACATTACCAGTGCAGCTGGCTAATCACATTTCTTGTTGGATTATATTAGAAATGCCAGCATCAGTTGATGAGGCTTAACCAGTTCTTGTCTTCTCAGTGCCATTCACCTGAATCTTCTGCATCCATTTTTTTTTTCCTCCTGCTTTCCTCTGTGTCCTGTATCAGTGCAAAGCTATCAATTAAGTTTTGTTTAGATGATGCTTTGGAGCCTACTGATGACAGCTCCTCCAGACTTGGGGCATTGTTTCCACTCTGGAGACTTAAAAACAGCCATCCCAGTACATAGCCTCCTTGAGTGATGGTAAGTTAACTCTGAAGCCTACTGATAACAGCTACAGAGGAAAGCTTTGCAGTGGGTTGGAGGTGTTAAAGCTGGAGCCCAATGATCACAGCCCCCAGAAGCATCCCACAGAAGGGGGCATTTACCCTGGAGCATATTGACAGCAACCCCAAGAACCATCCTTCGTGCAGAACATTCAAAAAATGAAGGGGACAGCCCTCAGGCCAAAGGATGTTTGCCAGAGTTGCCATCAATAGGGCCAGAGCCTAGAATGAATGAAAGCTAGTAGTTTATTCACATAGTCTGTGAATAGCAATAGGCAATAACTTGCAAAACAGGATCATTTACTGGTATTGAAACTGGCAGTGGGCGTAACATATTTGGCACATTTTGAATATACTTAGCATATTTTATTTCAAACTTCTTAAAAGGATATACTGTAATTGATCTGTGTGTTAGTGAGAGTATGGAAGAATGTTGCTGGAAGTCATAGCCTGTATCAACACAAAAGGATGGCAGAATTAAAAGATGCCCATTAAAACTGATTAAGTAATTACTGTGTATGATATATTATTCACAAATAACTGGATACCTATACATTTTCACTGCATGTTACAAGATCTTTCTACAGTACACTTTGGGAAGTGACACAGTTGGCTTAATTAAAACAAAAATTAGTGTAACAGATTTTACCTGTGTGTTTCAGATATAATTTCAGTGATGTGAAAGATCCCTGCTGTACCCACAGCTCCCAGCACAATACATGCTGGTGCAGTCAAATATCAAATTGTATGAGCTGTAGTGTATGCCACACTAGATGCCTTCTTTTGACAAATAAAAGGAAAAAAACTGTTAAAAATGTCAGCAATTAAGTTTGATATAGTTTCAACTTTTGGTTTTAAAAGAGATGGAGGCTTAAATAACTATAAATTTGAAGGCTTTCATATCTGTGCACGTTCCATTCTGATTCAATTAAGAACAGAATTTGAGTCTTTACCTCTCATCAGCAAGATTATCTTAACAAGTAATGAAAATGCTCAGAAAAATTTGTCTGTTTATCTTTTCTCTCATACTCCACTGTGGACCTTTAACAGTAGTGCTCCAATGCTAAGAAATACTACTTAAAAGTTTAATTACATAGAAGTGGCAAGAAGTGCACACCATGAGTGTTCTTTTGGTTCAGAGAACACAGACTAGACTGACCAGACCCTGCTCTACCTCTGCTTTTTAAGAATGTTAAGCATTTTCATTGACGTCGATTCCACTAATGTGTTTGGTGTCAAGTGTGCAAATGCACTTAGAGGTTCTGAGGCTGTCTCTATAAGCCCTTCAAAACTATAGAACACTGCTTTAATATAGGGACTCATACATGAATGCTTGCTGGACCAAACTATGACAAGATGCTTTTTGACATCAAAATGAAAAATAAAAGAGAGACATAAAATCCAAATCATTAACTACATTTTTTTTCTTAGAATATATGATTATAACTATATGTTCATAGGAGAACTTAATTTAATTTACAGGTCTAGTAATTAAATAAATGCCATGTATTTAATAAATCCAAAACAAAAGTTTGAGATTGCACAGGCATCAAAATCTATGATATCACATAACTTATGGTTTATACAATCAGGAACTGGCTTGTACATCTCAAATCTTTCAAGGGAGACAATGGTATATGTGGAATAACTAGAAAAGCCAGCATGGGATAGGAGAATGTGTTCTATAGCAGGGCTGTGTTTCTGTGTTTCTAGCCACTCTGTACATGTGGCTAGGCTAGGGAAAGGTGTAACTCTGGCCCCTTCCTCTCAACCCTTTTGTTGAGCTGAATGGAGTTGCTCACTAAGGAAAGAAATGAATGCCAAGTACAGCTTGGCTCCAGTTTACTCCAGAGCAAGGGGATAATCCAAGGACAGATCAGGAGTCTCACTATGCAGCATCTTCTTCAGGGCTTCTAGCTAGTTTATACCAAAGAAACCATTAAAGTCATTTTACATCAGTTAACATTTTAACTTTATTCTTCAGTTATCTTAGTGGAAAAAAAAATATTTTCATGTAACATAGCATAGGCTTAAAATTAAGTCTGTGATAAGTAATTTGGGTTTTTTAATAGTCATAGATTTATTGATGAACTTTTCAAATAAAAATCAGAAAAAGATTCTTATAAAGTAAAGAATATTATCTAAGGCAAAAAAATTAGTTTGCAAGAAGAGTATTGCCTCCTATTTTTGGAATTTCTCTGAGATTCCTGTCTCGGCTATATTTCAAGAATCTGTCTATAAGTTGCATTCCTGAGCCTATCAGCCTTACAGATCAGTTAATAAAAGTCAATCAGTGATTGTTTAACTTGCCTGCTACTGCCTGAAGCAGAATTACAAAAGATAAATGTGTTCAAAACTCCACCAGGAGTTTCTGTCATCTTAAAGCTCCAAGTGTATGACCTCATGGCAACTAAAAAATAAATATTCCACAACAGCTTGAAGAAACTTGCAGTTACTATGCATTCATGTCAACAAAATAAGAAGTCACGCTTGAGGAATAGCAATGTTTTCATTTTCTGCTCTTAGAATGATTCATTTAAAAATGGAAACTAATGGCAAAAGGACCATGAATATGAAACAACTGACACGGAGAAACTAACAAATGCAATTAATTAGAAAATAGTAATTTGATTGCTAAGTGAGAAGGGTTATAAGCAACATAAGAATGTCATGTGCATTAATCAGGTTCACTGCAGTTGCAATTAACTGTTCAATACTAAGCTTCCTCACATATTCTGAATATCCTGACTGATTTACCATTAATTTCTATGTAGTCCTGACTTTGAACTTTCATTAGTGTTCATTCTTCTGCATACTCTGCTAGGGTATATTTTGTTTCATGAAGATGACTTTCAAATGCACTAAAGTAATTTGTTAATGCAAATTGTTTTTCTTTCACGAAATCACACACAATTTTTGTTAAATGTGAGGAGAAACACTTTAAGTAATTGCTATAGAAACAAATCTGCAATCAGCTTTCATTATTTTTTAAGTGAATTGGGGGCGTTATTCTTATAATGAAACAGTATTATGTCTTCTTAATCCATTGCTCTAATTCGTAACTTTGACCTGACAATTAGTGAAAATATTTTACTCGTCTAATGGGAATTGGAGTTAGCAAATAAAGTGATTTTTTTTAGTTCTATCAGGAATTTTTGTTCAACTATTTTAGCAACAGTATTTTCATACACATTTTCTTTCAAAAATAATAGCATTTCTTCTCACTAAAACATGTTCTAGAATCTTTAAGATTATATAAATATAGCTTTAAGAGGTAAAAATTTGGAAGAAATTCTGTATCTTGTATGCAACCAGAAACCTACATGCCATTTACCTCAAAGTCTAACAAAATTAGATGCTGACCATTTTACAGTAACCTTAGCAGTACAATTGTGAGAGATTGGGCAATAACGCAATTCATCCAATTTGTACACTCTTTCCTTCAAAGACTGAGCAGCTTTTGAAACATGAGGGATTTTTGTGCCTAACACCGGAGATGTGGCACCATTGCAAAATTGTTTGGGAAGTGCAGCACTGGAATTGGCCAAGGAGGTGTATCTAGCCTTGGCCAGCCCAGCCCAGCAATGCTATTCATTAGGAGAATATTAGGCACATTTTACAACATAAGCTGAGATCAATTTCTTAAAACCACATCACATGCTGTTCCTATTTTTCAAAGCTCGTGATGGATCACATTCTTGAGTTTAAAAGACATACATGTGAAACAGTTCAGGTTTTAGAAGAGGGACAGGTCTGAACTTATATTAGAGAAATACTGAAGAAGTCTGTGTTGCTTTCAATTAGCATGGATTATTTGATCTGTGGAAAGTTAGAGTTTAATATTAGAAAAGTGAGACTCGAAACTCTTTCACACTGCTGTGAAATTCTGCAAAACAAAGAGTCAGATTTGGGCTTTTGTTTCTCATCGTCAGTTTCTCATTGATAGGCACAGTGATTTCCAGTCAACATGGACTTATTTGTAGATGTAGTTTCATTTCAGAATACATAGTTCAATGCACATGGAAGTTAGAATATCAGTCAGTATCAGTGCAGTTTTTTGGATTTTTAAAAAATATTTGGCTTGTTATGAGTAGGATTTTTGAAAAAAAAAATCCTTACAGTCAGCATCTCAGTAAGCAAAGCTCTTGAAGGCTATCAAGAAATAGCCTTACACTTCAACAGAAATATTTTCATTTGGTATGGCAATCAGCCTAACTCCTCTGAAGGCCTCAGAATCAGTTCTGCTAGCTTTTCTCTTTCCTCTGGTTCATTCCTCAGGAATTTTGAGGTAATATCACCCAAACTGGTGCTACCGGTTCATTTTCCCCTGAAGCTTTCAAAGGAAACTGTTGAAATAGATCAGGCCACGTGCAGTCTCGTTTTACACAGTTACCAGACTTGTACCATTAGAAAATGTGGTGCATTTATTTTAAAGCATCCTTTCCACTGCAGTTGTGTGGAACAATGATCTGCTGAATTTAATCCACAGATCAAAGAGGGAGGAAATTAACCAACACAGTAAATTGATTATTTCATGGGTGACATAACCAAGGCAATGATTTATCTTAATAAAGAGCAACATCCCTCTAGTCCTTAACTGAATTCCAGCCAATGCAATAATACTCAGTTGTTAATGACTTTGATGTTGATGTGGAAAAGTGAATGACTGTATAATCACTGAAATGAGACCTCATCACAGTTGGAAATGTTTAAGCCAAATCATTTTGGACTGTGAAAAGAGCCCTGAGTGGTATAGATTGGCTGGGTCCCAGATTTTCAGCCTTAACTAAACAGGGCCTGAAAACTTTATCATACTGCCATGCCTCAGGCTGGTCTGCAATTCTGACAGCCCCAGAGAATTACGGTTTAATGTATACGTGTGGACTCGCTGCAGAAAAAGAATTCAGGATTTACAGAAGGAGGTACATGGAGGTACACCTCACGTAGATAATGAACTCAAACTTTGACTCCCAAGCGAATCCTATGCCAAAACCAGCGAGCAGGGGGAAACCGCGACATGCTGGTGACGCTGGAGGGGCTCCAGGCTCGAGGTGCCGGTAGCTCAGGCCCTGGATCATGCCGGGGGGTGTGGGCGGTGCCGCCCGGCACACGCAGAGCCCGGGCCAGGGGCTGCCCGCCCGGCTGCTCCCGTCGGGGCTGTGGGCAGGCACAGCAAAGCTCCAGACAGCCGCGAAATGCCGGCATCGGCCCCGGGGGAGCTGGGCGGGCCCGGCCTGCCACACAGCACCCGCTATAAATACCTGTCTGTCAGCAGCTATCTTTAGGAGAGGGAACAGAAGAAAGGAAGCAGAAGTCAAGTAGGAAAAAATTTTACTGAGCGCTTATGTTTATATCTCACATCACTAAATATGGCTTAGGAGGCTGAAAGGCAGCATTAGTCATTTGTAGCAGCCTTCACCTCCCCCTTTGCCCTTCCCTACGAACTCTTACAATAACAAACCAGGCTAAAATTAGAGCTGCTTTATAGTACATTAATTTGATTATCATTGTCTCGGCACTGATTGAAGACCTCCCATCAGTAGGAGGGATACCCCTTACATCAAGTTTCCCTGATGCTGATGCTCAGCTCTTGGACCCAAGGAGGAAGTCAGGTCATTTTTTACTGCTCCGGTTTCCTTCACAACCACTCAATTCCCAGAGAAGGATTCCTAGCATTGACATTACCCCATCCATGCCTTGTTAACTTTTCTTTAAAAAAAAAAAAAGACGGGAAGAACACTTTGCATCCTCCCAGCCTGACTTTGCCCCATGCACATTGTGAGAAATCAAGAGGAGATGAGGGAGGAAGAAGATAATGGCAAATTACAAAGTTTGCAAGTCCAGCTTTTCTAACCTCAGCAGAGAGGCAGAGGCAGCTGCAGGTAGGTTTGGAGGAATTTCAAGAACTCACCCTATTTGAATAGCACACAGCCTCCAGGCTCCAGAAACAAGATACTCTGATGCTGATCATCTAAGGAAAAAAGGGGCTAAGGATTATTAAACTGCTCATCCAGGCCTGCAGCTGGGGGTGACTCAGAGCGCAGAGTTGGAAAAATGCCCATGTGGCAAGATTAGAAACTCATTTGTGTAGTTTATATGGCCTTGCCAGGAGCCTCCGTTTTTTCCAAACCTTCAGTTTATTAACTTTAAAAGCACTCCTTTCCTGTTGGGGATCTGGCATGGCTGCAGCCCGGCAGCTCTTTCTCGTTTTGCATTAACAACACTTAAAGGCTTTCTTTCCTTTTCAAAATCGACTGTGTGAGATCATCTGGAATTTTCAAATGTGCTCGCTCTTTCTTTTCATTTCTTTCTTTGTCCCAGGGTTCAATTTAAATCCAAGTGCTTTTAAACTAACTGTATTCAGCCAGCCAGCACTTTCAGGAGTATATGTTATGAAAGCAGGAAAAGAAAAGGCCTTCTTGTCATCAAAACCATAATAATTATGTGTCAAATGTAATTACTGCTCTGTGGGTAATACATCTAATACTCGGTGACAGAGTAAGCAGCCCGCAGAAGTAGAAAGTAACTGGTGGCAGGATCAAATTGATATAAAATTAACCATCGTGCTTAAATATTCTGTCTCATAAAGTTCTACCAAAAATGCAAAGGCAAGGAAAAAAGGGGTTTTTTCTTCATCTAAAATTGTTAATGTGCAAAAGCTCAGTTCTCTCCACCTCCATACAATGAATCACAGCTCTTTTAAAATAAGAAACACTGCTATAAATGTCTACATTACAATGATCACACTCTTGTGAAGGAGCTCATCTAACAGGAAGGAATTAAGTGTGGGAGTTCTCTCCTCTTAACCCATTATGTTTCCTCATTATTACCTTCGCACTGCTCGCTTGATTCACCCGATAAGAAACAAGCTTTCCACATTTCCCTACCTTCTTTAAAATACACAAACTAATGAGCAGCTGGTGAAACTGACATGTGCCTGTGAATTTGAAGACTACTGAAATGTGTAGTCATATTCTGAAGGAGCAAAAAAGTGCTATGTCAGGAAACAGTATTCTAAATATGACAGCATGTGTGAGAAACTTGTCCAGTTTAAAAAATACATATCCTCTCCTCCCTATCACTAAGTAGACTTAACAAAATCTAACATATTCAAAAAACACTTTAAAACTTAATGATTTGCTAATGTGAGTCTAGATCCTGAAAATAATCTTCAATAACTGTGTTTAGCAGTTACATTCTGATGAAAATTGATTAATCTAATTGTTAACTAAAGGCATAAGTTTTTTGTAGGATTGACACTTTTTACTGGAGCTAACATTGCATATGCATGTGTCTTTTTACTAATTTGTGTAGGACTACATAACAGTAAAGTTAAGAATAATTAGAATACACTACGTGGCTCTACATTCTACTCCTCAGTTTTATATGCTCCTGCATGACAATCAGAAAAACAGGATGCTTTGATGTTCTTTACACTTGCTTTGTCTTTCTATTTCAGGAATGTTATGTTTCCTAGCAGACATATTTAATGGTATATTAATAATATTAGAGATCTTTGAAAAGTTTGAAGATTTTCAAAATGTCTTTACATCAGAATTAAATTTTTCAATTTAAAGTTTCCTTGAAATTTTGTAACTTGAAATACTCATCAAGTAATTATAATGGTTCATCATATAAGGAAAATTCATGCTTATAATTTATTACATTGGAAGCCTGATTTAAAGATGACAGTCATCCAATTAAACAATAGTGTTTAGTCACAGAATTAAAATCAGGTTTTTAAAAATCCAGTGTTTAAAAAGGTGCTCCCAAATAAGGAATTGATCAATACTTAGTGATTTCTAAATTGCAGACTTGGGGGAAAAGAAACCCTGGAAAATGCAGGACATACCACCAATTTTTAAAGATTTAGTATGAGATATTTATTCTTTTCTCTCTAGACCTATTCTCCTTTATCCACATATCAAAAACAAAGCCCAGAGGGGTTTTTTTTCTGATTTTTGAATGCTCTGAGTGTTCTAGTAAAAACGATTTTTTAAGGTATACACAAAGTTTCTCCAGTATTAGGTGTGAGAAAATGAAGGCATCTCATGAACTTGTGTTTGCCTACTCAACAGGTATGTTCAAATACTATTCTACTTTGTAATAAGACTTTGGAACACATTTCATTGACTACCAGACTATGCCTATACAGACATACTTAGCAGCATTTGCTATCAGTCTCAGAGCAAGAGTGTTTGTACAAGTTATTGGTATTACCTAGAACAGGTGGATTATAGGAAAGTATTTCCACTGATTAGGCTTAGTGTTTTCATGTGTTTATTTCTTGAAAAGATATCACAAGTCTGTCTCCTATAAATGGCTAATTGGCACCAACTTTAATATACGGAAAGTAGGCACTAGAGGAGACCCACATTCAAGTTAGCAGTAGAAACTGGTTGTACCATAATGAAAAAGCAGTAGTGATTAAGAAGGGTTATTTCCTCAAAAACAAAATTCATCCTAATGGGTGAAATATTTGGGGTTTGCCTGGTACACAGACCTTGGGTCTTCTCAAGGGTGCTTCCTTTAAATTTCAGTCCTATTCCCAGTTCCACTCAGTGTACTATGTAATACAAGCAGTGCTGTCTATACACATAATTATTAGCACTTGATGAACACAGGCCCAAAAGCGTTCTCTGGCTTTCTTTTGATAAATAAGACTGATGAAAAGAAAGGCTCAGAACTGCCAAGTTTGGTTATGATTTCTGAAGAATTAAGTCAACATGAAAGAAATCATGTTTTCCAACAGTATTGTTGTCTTTAGAATGATGCCCCAGTTTATTGAACTGTACTCATTGGGTCCCAGGTTCAAATGCTACTTCTGCTCATCAGTCACCACTTGTTGCTTGAACTAAACAACACATCTGTAATTTTCAACTTGACTAGAATTAGCTCCCCCCCCAAAAAGAAAGAGTTTCAAATACTTCTGACTGGCTTCTAAATTGGAAACACCTGTAAGAGTTATATCTTTTCCTGACATAAATTAGTGACAAGGAGTTCATATAAGAGCTGCAGACAGAAAAATAAAGTAGTGTAATAAGTATTTCAGGTACCAGAAAAAGGATTGCTGCAACTACATATGTATAAGAGAAAAGAATATGTGACCCCAGCCTGCTGACTTCCTATAATACCAAAATAGATGCTTGATACCTCTGTTGTGTTAACCAGAAAATGACTGCCTGAAGCAAGATCAAATGTCTCATTAGCACTTATAATCGCTTCCATAAGATGAAAACAGATGAAAGAAGAAAGGATGAAATTCAAACAGTAGACGAAAAAATTGATCCCTTTTGTTCTGTGGTGTGCCTTCTCTCTCAGATGGGCCTCTCTCATAATTAACCTGAGTTCAACAAAGCCATTATAAGTGGAGTTCCAGAAAACCTGATCCCACTTTTCACAATGTTCATAAACACAGTGGATGGTTCTTTGTATAACCACCAGTAATTACATTAAAGCATAAAATTTCTTCCTGAACAAAATTTTAATAATAGACTTATTACCACCCTCCAAATGATTGACAGCATGTTCTCTCATCTCCATATCTCTATGTTTTCAATGTGGTAAAAAAATCACCCTTAATCATTAGAAAAGTAATGTTCTTCCAGAATTCTAGAAATCCATCTTGATTCCATCTCATCAGGGAAGTTATCACTTAATTTAACCTATAGGTTGTGCTAGTCTATGAGATTGCTATTGATGATTCATGAAGAATAATATTGATTCATATTACAGTTGCATAAATTTGACACGTGGATAGACCAACTGACACACTGAACACAAGAAGTAAGGGATAGCTACGTGCAGTTGCTTGGCTACATTTAATGACGTCTGACATGTTCAGGAGCAGAATGCTAATAAGAATTTGTTTTTAAGTGATGCTAAAGGGATGGAGGCTACTGCAGTCACTCTGCATAGTGCAACATGGTAAGGTCCACCAGATTTCATCTTTCAGAAGAAATGACTGACAGACCAAAGAATATGCCAGGTGATGCTAGGTGATGTTATTTTCCCATGCTTGTGTTTCTCCTAACTATAACATCCAGTATTTAGTGAGAAAGCCAATTCTGTGACATTACGTACCAAAAACTACAGGGCTCAGAACAGTGTATTGTTATGAGAGAAAATAGTTGTAAGAATCCATAATTTCTTCCCATTTAATTTGCTATGGTTTAGTGAAACATAATATGTTTAGATGAATGTAGATGCTGTTTTACTTTGTTGGTACTTAGATTGCTGGTATTAGTTTCTATCCACAAGTATAATAATTCAAATCTACTGGCTTGAAAATGTGAAAGTATTGTGTAAGTGCCTTAAGACCAAGAAAGATCAGAAGCAGTTTGAATATTGGCATTTCCTTATAATTTTTCTGTCTTCCACTTAAAAAAAAAGAGTCCTCAAATATCTCTGATAGGAAGAAGGTCTAGCACAATCAAAATAAGCAATTTGCATTTAAGGATAAGGCTAACAGGTATGAAAAAGAGGGATACCTTTCTTCATATGATTTCCTTGGTGATGGTGGTACTTACCTCCAGGTTCTCTAAATCAGGATTGTTATGAATGGTATATGAACAAAATAAACTTTCAAAGAGACTGGATAGCACCCTACTGAAAAATTCTCTATGGTCCAGGGGGTAGATACTAACTTCTGATTTTGTACTACAAACTGAACATAAGTGGATATCATCACAGGAAAGTTTGGTTTTGTCAGGGTTTTAAGAAGGGACTTGTAAATTATAAGTCTGAGAGTGTTCTCTGTGAAGAAAATGTTTCTGCCATATTTACATGGCCACATTTATTTTGGTGACATCAGGCAAGCACTGTTTTCTGAAGTGGACCAAAATAAAAAGTTAATGATATGTAGGATGACATGTGATAGTGTGAAAGTGTGTGTGAAAGTGACAGCATTAACTTCACTGAATACTCACAATGTAAATCTAAAAATTACACATAATCTTAACTGGTCAGTATCATTTATCAGCAGCTGTGAAAAATCCCACACACTGATGAAAAAGCTGTAGAAAATACACAACAGGTTATGTGAAAGGTTTTTGTTTTTCTGGTTTCCCTCTTGGATTTACAGCTTCTGATTGAAGGAGGAGTGTAATGTATGCTCTCCACAACGGGAAATTGTACTTTTGGTGTACTATGTTTTTCGTGCTTACTTGGAAGCTTCTTCCATTCAAGAGACGTGCTTTCAACAATTGAAAGATCAGGCTGTAACTACAGTGACCAGAGCTAAATTTAAGTGACAAAACTCTTCCCTCTGTTTCCCACAAAGAAGAAAATGTTAATTTTAGAAGTAATCTTCAGTTTATAACTCCCTCTTTCTCACCATTATTTGAGTTTTCTAAAATCCACTTCCTTCCCTGTGCAATTCTTCAGAATTTCTTCTATCCACTTTCCTCCTACATACAACAAATATGGCTTTAATATTGAATTTGCTGTACTTAATAAAACAAAGTGGAATTTAAAAAATCATGCTGATTATCAAATTATTTTTCTTATGCAATTGTCTTAAATTTTCCCTACCTGCATTTCCTGCCTTTAAAATCTTCTCCTTTATGAGAAATTGTATATGTATAATAACTAAATCAAGACAGAGATGACTATGAGGCATTAAGCATGTATCAGTTTTGCCCCTTAGTTCCACCATCTGCTGTGATACACACAGTGCACTTCCAAAAGAAAAATATTTTCTGCTTTAAGCTCATTATAGAACTGACAAACTTAGATAGGAAAATAATAATTCTCTACATTGTCGCTTTTGCTATTTCAACATTTACTATCAACTGCTACTTAAATCCAGCTCATTACAAAGCACACTGCACAATCTACTTCACAAAAATACAAGTCAGCAATCAATCAATTTGGTTTGAAGTAAGAAACACAAAGGATTACCAAGATATACCTTGGGTTGTAAAACAAGGGTTATCAGGTTCATAAGAAACCTGAAATCAGTTACACGTCTTAGAATGTTCTGCATCTTTCTTCAAATGCAGAAAATTAATGCAATTTTTTAAATCAAGAAAATGTGTAAAATCTACAAAAGTAATAGAGACCCACACCTTGTATATGAGAAAAAATATACATTTTCCCACAAAGAACCTACAGTCTTCTTTTTTTGGAGACAACACTTTAACAGAACTAGCAAGAAAAAATACTGATAAGTATGATAAAATATTACTACCATACTCTATTTTGGTACAACAGCAATATATTACATACAGATAAAATTAACTTAACCAGGAAAACACATTTTTCAGAAGTTCAGAAAAACAAATTCTGTTTTATAAATAGCATGATCATGAAGTCATTCAAAACAATGGACTTTTCTCTCAACTATAAAAAGCTTCTAGATATGTTTTCTAATGTATTTTTATAAAATCAGGTAAAAAAAAAAAAAAGGGAAAAGGAAAAAACGTTTTTATTAAACATATACTATTCATGCTGCTTCTTTTACCTTTACAGATATACTAGATGCATATGAAGATAAATTATAGTACATAGAGATGCACAGTGACCAAAATTAATTATGATTAACATTTATTATATACTTTGGTAAAAGCATTGGTATGACTTTTTGCATGGTGGCATTCTGTGCTCTGTCTGGAATTCACCCCTTACAAACTTTAGGAAATGCTGAAAAACATGTGGATACTTGTCATCAAGTTTATACAACCTTGCCCTGCATGAGAACTGCTACTGTCCCCTCCAAAATAAAAACAAAATAAGGAAGGGATATAGGGGTTCCCCTCCCCCTTTGCCAAATGAATACATTCCTGTGTCCTGTCCAGGCTCCAAGAGAAGGAAGTTGGGTTCAGTTGTCAGAGTGCCAATGCTGTGGCTCAGGAGAATAGAAGTCCAGTGCCTGTGCTTGCACTGACGTCCTGTGTGAACTCGGGTAGCCCGCAGTTCCCTCCCTGCCCCTGAAAAATGAGAATAGCACTTTCCTAAAGCCAGCTGTGGCATTGATAAATAAGTACGAGGCTGCAAAATATCCAGATTGTGTGAAGGGTGGGAGCACAGGCAAAGCAATACAATAATTTCTGTTCTTCAGTTGGCTCACAGAAATATTGCTGTACCACATACCTGGAATATACAAATACACTTTCCCTTTCAAATTTTCCAACACAGATAAACATGTCTGCTTCTAACCATTTCAACATTCAACCTTTTCAGAAAACTAAGAATAACAAAGTCTGGGAGTTTGACATCACTACCTAACATTACCCATCCATTTAACCATTGTTATTAGACAATAAATGTTACCTCTCTTATTACAGGAATAGCTACAGACATGCCAATGTTAAAGTATCCTAAACTAAAATATTTTTGGATCTAGGCATTTGAGATACTTTTTAAAATGTGTAAGGGAATAGTACTGGAAAGCAGTGGTGCTGCTTGTACATGGCATACACTTGATGATATGTATTATACTGTTCCTGGCAGAACTGCTCTACTGAACTCAGTGATCCATTTTCTATTTTTGTGATTCTGTCTTTCCTTACACACATTCTGGTTTCAATTTATTTAAAAAATTAATACTTGATTTATTTAATTGAAACATATTCCTTTAATTAACTTGGAAATACTGTTGAGAGTGGAAATATTTTGAGAAGAGTACTAAATGTATTTCCTTGATTAACTTATTACTTTTTATAGGAACTTGCGAAAAAGGACAAAAAAGCTGAATAACAACCATTTGAAATGAAATCACTTAGTCTTCATGGATAAGTATTTTTCTGTAAATATTTGATTCTCCATTTACCCACCATTTGTCCAGGAAAAACAAGGGATGGAAAGTGGCCATTTCAGTGACCTTGTGTCCCTGCCTTAGAGGAAGACAGCTGACAGGTAGATATATGAACAGTTTGTTATTGCAGATTCCAGATCTTGTGATTATGACTGACTCAACTTCTGGGGTTTTATCTGGAATTCCTGTGGCAGGTCAACTTGTGTACTACTCCTTGTCTTTACCTTGTAATGACCCCAGGTTAAAAATACACCTTACAATAATACATAGCAGTTTCCAAAATTACTGTTTGAGTTGACATAATGATGGTGAGCTCCAAACTTAGACTGATCCCAAAGATGTCTCCAAATGTAGACTTCAGTTTATCTGTCAAGGTGTTATCATTATGAGTTAATCTATACATTTTTGGTTTAGTTTTCAGCTTTACTTGACACAGTAGATACAGTAGATAATTGCCATTCATTCTCTTAATAAACAAACCATATCAATGTTATCATCTTTCGGCATACTGTGTGATATTGCCAGGTGACATATTTTTAAAATAGCTTATTAGAATTGCTTGGGATTTCTTTGATGAGGAAATATAAGTATTTACATCTAAATCTCTTTTATATGTTTAGAACGTATGTCTATATTTATTCATTGTAAAATAAGCAAAATACAACTTATGAATTAGTGTCACTGATTTCACTAAGTTCACCTGGTAAATATTTTGGAGAGGGAGTGGCATACATTGGCAAATTTTGTCTAAATCTTCCTGCTCCTTCATCCAATACCAGGTTATATTTCCTTGCTTCCCCTAAATAAATTTCAAATTCTTCTGATGTCATGTCCTTTGCTGATATTTTTTGCTGCATTAGGTCTCATCAAAACTTTTATTCTTTTCCTCATCAACAGCAAAAAAAAAAAAAAAAACCCAAACCCAAACCAACAAAAAAGTGCACTTTCAGTCTTTGAGAGCTATGGATGTCTCATTTTTCAACACATCCTAGTAACCTAGGATAAGGTCATCTCTGGCCTTTCTTACAGCAAAAAATAAATGCATTTTATCCCTTTTCCCCATCATTCACTTCCTCCTGTAGATAGCATAGATGTTCTGGCAGAGATTTGCTGACATTTTGCTTCCTTCTCATTAATCTCTATTTTCTGAGCCCTCACTATAGCACACCTATCATTCTCAGGGTAGTGTTGCAGGATTTCTCCAATTTCCTGTGGGAATATCTTTCTAGCAAGATGCAGCCAGGAGAGAATTGTGACAATGCACTATAAAGTGAACAATGCACATGTTATTGGAGGACTAAGGAAAGAACAGGGGACAAGGGTTCTGCTATTTTTGCTCATGTCTCAACATAAGATTAGCCTCCCCTGCACGTAAACACAGGAAAACAGGACATCTTCTCCTTCAAACTTGGACTTCAAACTGCAAGTTAGAGCAAGAACCTAAATTTGGGTGGTTTGCCATGGCTCACTCCTGTCCCTGTGCTATGATTTGTTGTTTCTCAGTAGTACTGGCTCACTGAGATTTCCTGAAAGGTGCACAAGTGCCAAGAAATGCAGCAAAATAAAGGGATCTGAAAAACAACAAATTACTTCATTAGAGATTGAATTTATAATGCAAATATATATATTCAAATTTTTTTCCAGTTACAGTGGTACACAGCCTTTTTAACCAGGCTCGGATAAAAGAAACAAGAAGGAAATACATAAAGGGGTCTACTGCCTCAACAAAGGCATGTGAATGTACCTGCTGAATAGATCTCTACCATTTTAGATACTCTGTGATATCAACCTTGCCTCCAGCCACCACTGCAGAGGCAGTCACTAATGCCATACATCTTGCAGCATTTGTTCTGTCTCCACATAAATGTCCCAGGGATCTCAGAACATCTCAGATGACACCAGATGTTTAACTTAGGAACTGGGGACAGCCCTTCACACCTGCATGCTGTGAGCCTGTTGAACTCAGTAAGTACACTACAAGCCCCTCTTACCGTGCAGGCCATCTACACCCAACTTCAGACTCAGTCTTTTTATGCTTCTCTGTTGGCATTTGATGATCTTTTGTCCACTGTCAGAAGACAAAAGAATAATTCCCTCCCTGCAAAGCTTTAGACCAATAGTCTATCTTCTCAGGTTAGGAGCATAATAAAGAGAAGATGAAATACATGTTAAAGCAGCAATGCTTTGGAAAGGGATACTGAGAAGGTGAGATCCATGCTCCTTAAACCAGCACTTCCCTTCACTGCTTCCCGTTTTCTCAGCTGCCAAAGAGGACAGATTTCTTTTACCTCCTCCCCATTTTTTCCGTATTCCTATGCATTACATTATCTATAGGGTGAAAATTTGAAGTGCATACAAGGAATTAACATATTTAATTCTTAGAAAATACACAAATAACAATTTTTTGTTTGATTTAGAAGAGTGCTTATAGCCAAAGTGGCATTATACCAATTACTGTCTCTTTCCCAGAAAAAGCAACAATAGATTGTAATCCAAACTGTTTAGAGAAAACACACTGCTAGATGGCCTGGGAAGTTCGCGGTTGTGAATGTAGCTCTAGAATTTTTTATTTTTGACATCATGTTTCACTGGAGAAGTTAAAGTGCTGTAATGTCATGGATGTTGACATAAGTGGAAAAATGAAAAAGAAAAATTAGCCTATGAAACAAGTTATCTGGCATTTAATGGTGAATGGAGGAAGGTTAGAGATTTTAAGATGATAGCTGATAATGGAAAACTAGAAAACAAAAGAAGTATCCAATGAGCTATGGCTTTTAGGCATATAGGAAAATATATCTCTGACTTGAAAAGTTGAATCCCTAACCCCTTTATATTTTGCAAGAGAAGCTCCTTATAGTTGGAAATTTTGCATCTCCACGCAATGGCTCCACTCAGCATGCTGCCATACAGTGGCTGAATCAGAAATATGGATTCACTGTCTAACCAAAATGTACTGGTCAACAAGGATTCTTAATTCTGCTCATGTTACCAATTTCTTTAAAGCTTATTTGTTACATTTGTGGAAACACTAACCTATTGAGTCAATAATACCATTGTAGTGATGGGAAAAATTTGAACAATTATCAGGGAAATAAACATTTTTAAAAAGACTGGCTACAGGGAAGGAAATAAAACATCCTATAAATAATGATTACATAATATCTTGTGTTTGATAGTCTAGTTACTGCTCTTCCTTCACTCATAAAATTTTTTTTCTAGTTTTGTTCCTTCATACAAAATATCCTAACAGTCTGTTTATGGAAGAAATAATTCAGCTTACATTGTAACTGCCAGCTTCTTCTAAAAGTGTCTATAATGCACATATTTGCATAACTCTATATGTCAGGTGCAAACCATTATGGCTTCTGAATCAAAACACCACCTAACAAATGCTTAAGACCATCCTTATCCAAGAAATATCTTATAAAAGCAAAACGGGATGATTTTATAAATTGAAGCATGGCATATACGTGTTTTAAAAAATATTCTGTAACAAATAAAAGTGCAAATAAAAAATTAGGACATTTTCTTATTGACACAACTTGTGCTGTCATTATTTCAAAATGCCTCATTGAACTGGGGAGCCTGTTGCTACAGATAATATGCAGATGAAGTAAGAAGCAGACATATCTCATGTCTGCTTAAGCAAAGCAGACTGTACAGAAATATACAGAAATAGCTGCATGGAAGCATTAAGTACCTTACCAGTATGACAGTGAAAAAGTAAGCTTAAACTGGTGAGTTACATGATGAAAATACTGAAGTTTGAAGTCCTCAGACCTAGCTAGATATATGTTTTTGCTGTACATTCAATAATTTTCTCTGCTTTTATCTGTTCTGCTCATACAGCACACACCAACATGGAAAACAATGACTCCATTATGGTCAACAGAAAAATTAAATTCTTGCTGTACAGGTAATATAAATGTTTCTCCAAAGGATGTGTTTTTTATGGTTGTATCTGTTCATTCAGAGTCACCATTAAGGTCATAAAATTGTCAACTCACTTTTGTCAAGATTTCCAAATGAAAGATTAACAGTATGAGTGCCTAGAGTCTTACAGATTGCAGAGTTTTCTCAGTATTATTAAAACAATTATGCAAAAGACTAATAATTGGAAGGTACTAAACACCTGCTTCTGGAAAACAAGCTTATTCAAGATAAGGCAAGATCTGACGCCTTTCAAATAATTTCTTAAATCTTATTGAAACTACACCTCTAACACAAATCACAAAACAGAAGTTAAAAATTCTGACTGTATAAGAGCAAGAGATGCTTACCAAAGTCACATGAAAGTTACTTTTCACACAATAAATTTAACTAAGTGCAGAAAATTTGGAGTGGTTCCTCTCTAGTGATATGATGTGTGTTATGTTAATTTATTAACCACTCTTCTTTTCTAACATCACTCCTAGGACATCATATTCTTAAACAGGTGAGGGAGATTAACTGCACAATGTATGTGGTAGCTAACAAAATAATTAATGAATTGCCTAGGAAAAAACAGACTTAAATAGATGGTATGGAACAGACAAAGGCAGTTGACAAAATATGGATTTTGCAAGCATCCATTAATCAAATAAATGCAAATATTTGGTTAGAAAATTGTCTTTCACAGATCAAAAAGAGTGAAGAGTATTGTCAAACAACACAAGTTGAGCATTTGGCTTGACATCAAAACAATTACTGAGAAATAGTCAGTGTAGTTTTATTTATATTCAGGGCATCTTCGTTTTTCTGGGATATTCCTGTTTCTAGGACCACCAGAGAGGCAGGGGCAGTGCAAAGGAAATAGATATAGTTCAGTCTGCTGCTTGCAATTTTAGTGGGTATTTGGTGTGCCATTGCCTTATACTAGGAAAAACAAATCAAAACAGCCCATTTTGCCAGCAGATGATTCCATAGTTAAAGGAATAGCTAACAGTTGTAAGATGTATATGAGCTCTGCTTGCTTGTACTGCAGATGTATCCATACGTTCATATTATGTTCTTCTTTTTTTTTTTTTTTTTGTACTGTAATGTGGTATAGACATCCCAATGGTCAGGATTCCCTGTGCCAGCAAATTCTAAAAGACATTCTTAAAATAAATACACAATGAATGACAAGCAGCAATAGAAATCCACATGCTACCCAGAGGATAATGTAGCAGTGTTTCCTGAGCAGCCTCTTTTCTCCTTTATGGCTGAGATTAGATGGAACTAGAATTTAATCTGCCTGGCAGCAGTCACAAATGAGGGATTCAGCAAAAATTTGGCAGTTCAAAATAGAGAATTATGCTTACACGTGTGTATACTCAGTGCAAAAGAACTTACAGCATGTAATATATATGCTTTAAAAATTAGTCATTCATTAAAATGTATGTCTTTTTCCCCACATATTTTTTTCTTTTCAGCTGGCATTCTTTTTGTATAAAAGTATTAGAAAACTTGTAAAAAAATCAAAAGTAATCAACCTCTATTTTTTGTATTTTGTCTTTCTGAGAATACCTTTACCTCAAAATGCCCCCACTGAATGTTTCACAAGATAGTTACATAATCCATATACATGGAGCTTGATTTTAACAGACCTGAAATATATGTAAGGTATTTTAAGTATTTCTGCTTTTTTGATTCATTATGCTAGAAGAGTTAAGTGTTTTTAAGTATAAACTTTTTTAAAAAGTTAATTAAAAGTTGCTAATAAAAGTTTAGATTGATAAAACAAAATACAAGGTCCAAAACTTACAAAATTTTTGTTGAAAACAAATTCTTACCATTTCTTTAAAACCAATAATAAATAATTTTATCTCACCAGTTGATTTCTTTTTCAATTTCAAGTGGACACTTCGCTGTGATATGGATATTCAAAACAAAAGGGAAAATGAAAAGACAAAATGAGGAATAAATCCCTCTATCTAAAATTATCCTCTACCTAAAATTCACCTTTTTGTCGTATGAAGTCCCTATTTTCTATTTACACAATAAATAGCAGCTTTAATGTACTGGTTGGATTAAATCAGATATGATTTTATTTCCTCCATTTTTTACATGCAGAAGTGAAGCTCCAACTAAAACACATAGAATCCACACTGAAAAGTACAGTCATGAGTAATTAATTACAGCATAAGGTTAGACAATAATATAATTTTGCTAATTACAGCTTGGGGCCGATTTTTCAGTGCAGCGGACAACAGCATGTGTTTATTCTCCACAATAACAATAATGGGATACATCATTAACCCTATTTTATTCTTTCTTAATTTTTATAATACCAATAACAAAGATCATTAACCTCTGTTCTGTTTAACATCTAATCAGCCATTTTAGTTAAATAAATATAATATGAAACATTAAACATCGCTTTGTTTAGCTAGATTTCCTCTCAGGAGGAGAAATTCTCCTAATGTTATATTAATACCAGTTGACTCAACAAGTGTTAAAAACACCAGGGGCAACATGGTAAAAGATCCATTGCAACACCCAGTGTTTAAATGAAATCTGTTTAATCATAATTATTTGATAAACATTTTCTTTAAAAAAGAGAAGCTTTTCCACCAAAACATGTATTGAATATATTTAATAAATTGTCCTTTTGATCATTTGGTTACGTTCTGGAATTCAAATATCTTTTAGATTCAGGTGTTTATAGATGTAAGGTTTTTGTTCAGCCCTATAAATCATTCTTTCATTACAAATGTAAGAGTAAAATATACCTCTCATAGTGAAAGTAAGCGAAATTAAGAAGTAGAAAAGAATATATTTCTGCTGAGGAGAGTCCATTTTACATAAATGCCCCAAGGTGCAACGCAATAATAGAAGTAAAACCAGTATTTTGCATCACCATTTCTAGTGACTTATAAAAGATAAAAGAGGAAAATGGTGATATATTAGTAAGCAAGAGGTATGATTTTGAATTTCAAGCTTGGATATTGAAACGTATTTGTTTACACAGGTATAAGGGTAACACTGAATAAGACCTTAGCTTTTTAGGTGAATAACTGTAGCAAGGTAGTAGGGGGATGTAAGCTAAAACAGAGATGAAATTACATAATTTTGGAAATTACAAAAAAATTTGTACTAAAAAAGGTTAGAGTAGTTCTGCATATTGCTGTTGAAACTAGTGGACCCCAAGTCTCTTCTTGTATTTATTTATGTATGAGTGCTGCAAGCCAAGATCATCTTTTAGAGTGATGTCATGTACAGATCGATAATCGGTTGATTTGAAGAGAGCATCTGTGAAGCCTACACATTTAATATAAGGGTTATGGGATATTACTTATTTAGAAGTGATCCAACAGGAATACATAACCATTCGTCATTTCAAAGCCATAGAGAGTTCCCAAATGCTCAGATCTATGGGAACACATTGACGTTAAAATCCTATGTGATTTTTGATGAATATCTGTTGGGTCTGTATGCACTACCTCTCTGCCTTAAATTAGATATATTGATTTTTTTCACACTTCTGCAGAACTTCTGTAGTATTTATTCCGTATTAGGCACAAACAGTCCTCTTCCCCACAAATTAAACATTCAGAAAATCAAAAATTGTTACAAGAAGTCACAATTAGAGCAGAATAAAAATAGGAATCATTAAGTACAAATCTCTATTTTGAGCTTCTTTTTGCTATATTTAAGAATGCTACAGGCAGCACCTAAGTTTGAGTTAAGCTATGAATCACAAAATAAAGATTTGCCTGTTTGTCTACATTTCTTGAATTTAATGAGACTTGAAACTAATTTCAGTCTAACTTTCAAATACTTGCAATGTAAGTCATGTGTATTCTGAACAGTTTCAAGTAAGACTTTAGATTAGGAAGAACAACACTTTCTCATCAACCTAAGACACTGCTTTAATTCTGTCACAAATGTTTATACTACTACAAACCTTATGAAAATGGAAATAGAAGAAAGACATTCTCTCTAACTCAAAGATACTATTTAGTTCAAGATGCCATTTAAAAATACCATTCAGCTGCCACTGAGGTAGAGTTCTTTTCAAGGTGGTACTGCTTTGCCCCTACATTAGGTTAAAAATATCCTATCTCTTTACTGCAATTCCTTGCTCCAAAATGCTTTTCCCAAGCAAGCATGAAAACTGCATTCTTGCTTTCACCAAACTATTGAAAATACACATACCATTCTTCAAAACTGCCATGAAAAGTATGGTTAGGTGATGCATTTGAAAGAAGGAGGAATTAGAACTTTCAGTGTGTTTCTAAAACTAGAGAGATATGGTTGATGCACATTTTTCCTGTGAATGAGATTCCCTTAACTGTAGATTGTATTTTTTGCAAGAAAAAGGGACAAACCTGTTTTTCTCCAGCCCTACCATTTGATTCCTAATTGTTCTAAACACTGTTATAGGGAAGAATAATTGATCTTTTTCTACTTTATCTATGACATAATTTTATCCACAACTTATAACTTATGTAAGCAGACAACCGACTTAGAAGTCATCAAATGCCTAAAAGATCATTATACACTATTGTAGTAAGCCAAACACAGGCTGATTTCTGCGGTTCCTGGTTTTCTTAATTTTAATGGGATTTCATACAAATCCTAGGAGATACCTTTATGCAAAGTCATGACTCTATGCTAATCATTTCCCATTCTTCTACTACTCCACATAGCTACTACACTGGAAAAAAACAAGCTACAGTAACGCTAAAAGACAGTTGTGTACCTGTCTCCTCTTCCTCCTTTTTCTTTCTTTGAAGAGTTGCAATCACCACCTTAAACTATACAGTTTTTCTTGGTGGTTTGAATTTTGTGAACAGCTTTGTAAGAAAAATACTAAACAGCACTTTATTACAGGTTAAACTACAGGTAAAGAAAATTATTGCAATTTCTGCTCTTAGGAGGAATGCAGGAACAGGAGTTTCTACTTAAAAAAATTAAAAGAAAAAGTAAACTTTAAATATTTTGTTATAAGAAACTAAATATTAACCAATCATTATGGGTTTAGTTGGTGAGCTGGAATTTTTTCCTTTTTTCTTGTTTGTTGATGACTCAGCATTCTTCTGTAACAACATACTCCCTCACCTTTGCATTATAAGAGAAGATTATGAACAGTTGTCTGATAGGAGTGGTTTAGAATGCTTTGTTTATCCTGTATTTCAAAGAAAGAAGAAGGGATTTAGAGCTGGCTGTGATTTAATGCAACCCCAAGCTTTATCAATCAATGTTACCCACTATTAATGTGAAAAACCAAAAGGCAACAAAGCCTTTACAATTGGTATCATTTAATTAATCTCTGTCTCTTGTAAAAATACCTGTTGCTAGAAGATTTCTGAAAAGTGGAACTTATGAATAAAAGGAAATTCTAAGTGTTCTTTAGACTTTACTGTTGTCAAAAACTGAGAATTAAATGTAGACATTACATATACATAAAATAGAAGATCTTTTCAATTAAAAAATCCCAGAAAATTAAAAGCATTATGTAAACCACATTTTATAAATAAAAATGTAAACCAACCACCAAATTTTATAACAAAATGATTTTTATAACATTTTGATTGATTCTTGTTTCTGAAAATCACACTTAAACAATGAAGTTGTACATTAAATTATGCAATACACCCCCAAAAATGGGGTAATTAGGCATGAAGACAATATGTCTGAATGAACCAGTACTCATTGGTTTAGTTAATGAATGGGGTATCTGTGCACTTGCAAGCAGTTAATACTTTTGCTTTTATCCTGGGAAGTATTACTATTTGGATCAGTTCTCTCTAGGAAAAAAGACAGTAAAGTGGGCACGTCTACACATCAAGTGCGATTTGCTTTGTTTACACATAGCCATCTGTCCTGTAGCAGAGGCATACACATAGCATTTAGACTATTTTTTAACAAGAATTATAGGATGACATAAATGGCCAGTTTCTCAAGGGCCAGTCTCAACATCAAGGTCAAACCCAAAGCTTACATGCTCACTGTAGAAGGCAGTGCAAAAACTTGCAAGTACATACAGTTCTTCGCAATCCTGTTTGCCCAATTGTTTTAAAAAATGTGTAGCAACCACAATATGTATTTTATATTATCTGAGAAGTCCAGTTAGGCATGAAGTGTGCATCTCTATCTACACTGCTCCACTTGGCCATGCTCTTCATAAAGAATGCTGGATTCTGCCTCTGCATTTTCATTCATTAACCTGGATGTGCCCTTTACACATAAACGAAGCTGATGCAGGTGCAATTGGATTTCCCACACAGCATCAAAACAGTAGTCCTGGTTTCCAAAACAAGGGCAGATGAAAGGCAAGCAGCACCTCTGCATGATTTTTCTGTTCTAGACTAAAATACAAAATACTGAGAAGAAAACTATGTACATCAATTATCACAGAAGATTCATAGAAGGACTACTGTGCAGCATCAGTATCTTCTGTTTATTTTAATGAGTGTATGTTTCATATTTAACAGCAAATTTACAAAAAATGCAGTATTCATACTGCTAAAGACAGAGTTTGTAAAAAAAAGAAGCTAGTGTTAGCAAAAAATCTTTGTTAAATGATTTCATGCTTGCTGAGGAGAGGAAAGAACTGAAAGTGGACACCAATTGGGCAGTGATAGAAGATGCAGTAAACACCACTAACAGCAGCTGACATAACTTTGTAGCAATGGCAGTAGTGGAGTTTTAGGGTTTATTGCAAGCACTATTACTGTTATCATTCAATAGAAGAATATAAACAAAAGGAATCATACATTCCAAACCTGTGAAAACACAGTAAACCTAGCTGCCTATTTACACAGAAGAAATAAAATACTTCTTGAAGCCCTTTTGTTCAGTTTGTGTAAGAGCATAGGTATGTAATCAAGTAATTTTAACGTGATACATTGTTCTATTTGCTTCCTCTCTTCTTAAATCCTTAGCTTAGTTGCTTGTGCATTTGACCTGAACAGGCCACAGTTGTGGAGGCTTAGTATCTTCTTTGTGGGTGATAAATCCCTTTCCATTTATTTCACTAAGGACAACTCTCATGCATATGTTAAAAAGGATCACTTTCCAGAGCTCAGTATACAATTCACTTTCTTCCAAAAATCTATGTAGATTTATGAATCTTCTTGTATATGATTCAATCTCTTTCTACTGAGTTTTTTAAATCTCCACATACAAAACTATATGTTTCATACTTTTCATGGTAGTTATAAGTTTCATGCATAATACTAATCCTTCAGATAAGTTTGTCTCCCATCTCTGCCCCTGAAGAAAGAAAACAGTCCATAATTTGAAGTGTCTCCCCAAGTGAAGACCTGCTATTTTTAATTGTAGTAATGCATAAGGCATGAAGTAAGAAGTTCATTGCCTATTTTGCCTATGGAACCTTACTGTATCTGTTGCAGACTTAATTTTGTCTAGATGTGAGTTAATACACAATAATTTTCCTTACACTTCCTATATACTTCAACACAGCTGTATTTCTATCTTGAACAGACTGCAGATGACTACTATGCATTTTATAGTACTGAAATTTTTATTGAAATTTATAAACTTGGAAAATTACAGTTAACTTGACCTATAAATTGAAAACTCTTAGTACATTCCTCTGGCAAGTTTACTAAGGTCTCTCCAGAAGTTATTTTACTTGGTGGGAGGGGTTGTTATGCAGTGCAGGAAACATACATAAGGTTTATTACATTGAACTCTTCTAAAGAGAGATTAACATCTTTTATAAATTATTTTCTTATTTTTTAATTTATAGTTATTTTCAATTTCTTAAATAATATTCTATATTATGAAATAAGAGAAATTTCCTAGAAATTGTGTGGCTTTGCTTAAAGTTCCCCATCAGTAACCTGCATTAATTCTGTACTGCTTTACAATGTGGACAGAGATTGAGATCTACCTTATCATTGTATTCAGAAGTGTCCAGAAAGAAAAATGTTTCTAAATTAATAAGACATTATAGATGTTAAAAATGATGTGACAAGTAAAAATATTTCTTTGTTCTTGGTAGGAAAGCAAACACAGGTAATTCACAGTCACACAGATAGCAAATGGTGTTTATGAAAAAAAAATTCAAGATGCAAGTATGTAAATCCAAGGTTTTAAAATTACAAAAGAATGTTCTTTAAAAATATTACTGTAGATCAAATTTTCCTCTAATTCTTAAAGTTAGTTGATTGTTTAATATCACAAAAGAAGATATTTCATTAGTTAGCATTTCCCTCCTTACTATTTTTATTATCGTTCTGGTCGTGAAATAACAGATAAGCTATAGTCAATTAACAATAGTTCACAAAGAGTTCTTTCAAATCTTGGACAAAGTCTATAAATAGACACAAATAACAGAAAAATCTCCTTCTTTTTCTTTGAAATGCCGTACATAATGACCTAAATAGCACATGTGGAAGTAATTTCAGTATTTTATACTTGTAGCTCTTTATAGATGCACCCTTTGGGCGCAATCCAGCAAAGCTTTGCACATATGCTTAAGTTTATGCATTTTGAGTAGTCCCAAGGCTTTTGTTTGTACTGTTTGTACAAATGCCACATGATTGTTCTCTTTCATGTAATACCTTTAAGAAAAAGAGAAGGAAAGAAAGGAAAGAGGGTCCCTTAATCTTGGTCCATATTAGTTTGAAACCTCTGACACTCATAGTTACTCAAGTTATTGTAAAATTTGGGGGATTTTAAGAAAATGAGAGGAAATGTTTTATGTCTAATTATGGTAAAAAATCAAACTTGATTTTGATGAATTTTCTGGGTCTTATTCAAACTAATTTAATTAACTGTAGTATTTACCTAGCAACTCTGTGAAAGCAGACTTCATCTGAGATCTCTTCTAGTCTTTGAGCCAGTGTATGTACAAGAATGCAAGACCAGCACTTTTAATTTTATCTTAGCCCTTGACTCAGAGAACCAAATACAAGTAGGAAGTACAGAGGAACAAGAAAATAGGAAATATTTTTTGAAGCCTTTGACAAGTTCACTTCTGCTTTAGTTTGAATTCTGGGCACTAATTCAGGTTATCTCTTATTTTAGCCAAATCTGGAGGCCAAACCTTTGCTGGTTTTGTTCAACCTCTGCCCTTTCTTCCTGTCCCACAGTCCCCAGTTAACACGCTACCTGTGAATCTATTTGGACAGCTGTATTTTTCCAACAGGAAAATACTTTACACATATGTGGTTATTTCAGACTCAGAACATGCAGCTCCCTCTCTTACCTCAATATGCCTCCCCTTCTTTTCAGTTATGCTTGTGCAGACTCAGCCTAATACACAGCAGATAATCTCATCATTGTAAAAACACACTGAAGACAAACAGTGTATCTAATTATTTTTGTATATTGCCTAAACCTGTACTATATTGCCTTGGGTGCACCTTGGAGTCAGAGAAAGGAAGTTAAAAAAAACACAAACAAACAGGTTTCTCCTCTTGGAAATTCTTCCAAAGGTTTTAGACAGCTTTTGGTGTAAAGTAAAAAGATGTTATTGCAAAAGTGGTGGGAAATGAGCAGTGATTTTAATTTACTTTCATGTTGTTTCCCCACTAAGTTCAATCTAAGGTGAAACATAGTGTTGATGTCAAATTTTGCTTCAAGCAAAACAATAGAAGAGCTCTAAAATTAATGTAGGTGTCCAGTCAGAGGCCTTATACAGCCATTAACGGCAGTACCAGCTTGAGATAATGCATTATAAGCATGAAAAATTCAACAGTCATTGCTGTGTTCTGATCTCTCTCCCTTTTTCTTACTTTGTTTCCTACAGAATCTGCTGCACATTCCCAAACTGATCTTTCTGCTAGTTTACCCCAAAGAAATGCACTGGATCTGGATCATTATGACTAATGAAATTGCTGAGAAGGGATTTTTTTTGTCAAAATATAATGTCACTCTAGAACTCTCACCATACATTAGGACTCTGTAACAAGGGCTTATGATTGCCTGAGGCATAACTTTGATTCAGTTTCACTCCATCTTTAGCCACCCAGTTCAATGCACTGTTGTAAGATGAGCTGAATACTGAAATTCAGTGCAACTGGGAGATGAATGCTATTTTATAGCTATATACTTTACAATTGTTAGGCCTTCTCTTATCATCTATGGACCTTCAAAAAAAGTGAAAATGGTCTCCGAGCCCATTTAGAGCACAAAAACAAATCCTAACAGCATTAAGGCACAGAGGGCTGTGTTAAAATGAGCTGTTGTGCACACTGCTCTCCAAATTCCACTGTAAATTTGCAATCCACATGTTGTTATTTAAGATTCAAACCTGTGGACGCAATTACTGTTGGCCAGTATGCTTTTTATGTGACAAAAGACTTGGCTGACTTAAAAATCAGATCTTATAGTCTCCAGAGGACAAGATGCTCTTATCCATGAGCTTTAGGCTCTTGGATATTTCACATACAGCTTTCAAAAAAGAAATACGTGAGGTGTATTGATGTTTCATGTAATGAAATCTTTCATAAGAGCAAAAAAAATTGCAACTCTTTTGTTCTGGACACAGGTGTACATGAAAACATTTAATTTCAAGTCAATAGGTTTGCCTCACATTAGCATTTACAGGACTAAAGACAGGAATGATTTGGTTTCTCTGAATGTGTTGTTATCATTATCAATTCCTACAGCCTCACAATAAGTTTTCCATAACTTTAAGATTAACTATTAATTTTCTCACCTATAAATAAAATATAATCATCTTAAAAATCAAGGAAGGAAAAACCATCAAATCCATTAACCTGACTAAGAATTCCTTCAGGCCAATAATATGAACTGCACTGGATCTTTCATTTTATTGAGCTATATCTCTTTGTATGGCAACCAGCAGGGAAAAAAAAATCAAATGTAAAATCAAAGACTAAGGGGTTTTGTTCTGGAAACCAGTGAGGTAAGGATTGAATATTTTTTTATGCCTGGAGTTAATTTTTTTCACCTTAATTTGCAATCAGACACAATAAAAAAAAGATATTGCCCCTGGAAGGAAGCAACTTTATTACCATTCCAACTATTTTCTGTACTTTTTATCACTTCTAAGTCCTTTGTTTTTGAATTCACCTCCATAACCTTGCAACAGTAAACACATTTACTTGTCTTTGCTGACTGTCAACCAATACCATCTGCTCTTTGGAGCCTTAAAAATAGTAACACATATATGGGTCACAACTGTAGTCTCTAGATAACCATGTAGCAGATCCAGGTGATTAATTTTTCCACAACCTTTATCTTACTCAGGGGCAGACTTTTGCTATGTCTTTCCCTAGTGAATGTTTCTCATAAAATTAACAAAAATGCAATCTTACCAAAAAACGGTATTTCATAGAGGACCCATGTCAACTAACAGAAGGGGTTGTTAGTCAGCTGCCTTGTTTGAACTTGATCCAAAGGCATTTCTACTCTCTTTCATAAACAGGAGTGGTTCAAGCCATAAAACTGTGAAACTGGGACAAATCAACAGGGGTCTTTTTTCTGTAAAAGGAAAGAAAAATAGTGGCATTAGCTGCTGCTTTCAGGATGTCTTGGCAGTGTTGCTTCTCTTAAATACCACTTTTTCTGTCTGTGAGTTGGTATTCTGCTTATATTGTTTCTCATCATGCACACATTCAAGCTTTTAAATCCCTGACCATACAGGACAGTTTGATGAGTTAATTGACAAGATGATGATATGATATGATACAATATGATATATGATATTCCACAGTGATCTATTTCAAACTGAGATTAGATGGAAAACATCAATGTTAAAAAGGCTAGTAAAATTATCCAAGCAAGCAATTATCCATTTCCTCTCTGACTTTGTATGCATAACTTACATAAACATATGCACTATCATAATTCCTTAAACATTCTTTTAGAAACACAGCAGAAAATATTTCCTTAATAATAAAAGGAATCCTAATTTTCTTCTGTTCTTATCATTTCATGTGTCACAGAGGTCTTGCTTCTTGAACGCTATCCAAGTTCTACTTTAAGGATAGAATTACTTCTTTTGCTAGTAAATTATTCCCATAATCTCAAATTATTTTCTTATAATAAAAAAACCCATGTATTTTTATATGAATATATCTGGTTTGCCATCCTTAATTCTGCAGGACAAAGTTGTATAAAGGTTCAATTACACCTATAAAATCCTTTAGACATAAGCAGTTGACAAAGTCTGAGCTGAAGGCTGGATCCAGCCACACTCACACTCTTCTCTGAGAAGGACTTTAGGAAGCAAGGGGGTCCTTTCTGCACCTTGTGACTCAAAGGGAGGGATTCACTAATAAACTTTGTCTGAAGATCCCACCCTGTCTGTGACAGTTGCTCCCTTAATCTTGTCTGAAATCCAGCTTCTATCAAACTCAAAATCCAATTACTCTTTCCTTATGCCATGAAGGTATGTCTCATTCTTGGTGATGCTCAAACTCTCCAGGGACTGAGAATATTCAATATTTTCATGAAACCTTTCTGACCACAGAAATATTTGCGGTCCATTACAAAACATACCTGCTGTAAAGGTTTTAAATTTTTAATGGAAAAAAATATTTACAAAATGACTAGTTAAAAATATTTTTTTATTTATAAGGATTACTATTATTTATAGGGATCATTTATTCAGTGTATAAATTGTGTTTCTGTTCTATTGTTTGGTTTTGATTTTTTTCAGAAGCAGATATTGTTGTAAATTCAAATGTCACATTTTGATTTGGACATCTGAGCAGTTTCCGTCTTTCTGGTTGGACTCACAGTGCAGCTCCCACAGCATATATACAAACTCTTATGTTCAAAATCGCATAGTCTCATATAGTTACATACATGTGTTTGGAAGGAAGATTCCACATTAAGTCAGTGGAATTCTTATTTTACCCATCTCCTGAAAACACAAGAGGATTTAAGTTCTTTATCTGTCCAATCAAAATTTCATCCCTCATAGCTACCACCACAGCAGCCAAATAACATTTTAAATTCAATTTATTGTATGGGTATATATTCCTGATTTTAATATTGTCATTCCAAAGAATGTTAGATGAACCCTTTCATTAGCTATGAAGTCTTAAACAATGTTACAGACACAGCACAGTGTGTATGTCCATTAATACATGTTCATGGCCAGGCCAAGGAAGAGGAATTATTTATATTACAGCTTTGAATGACATCTGTCCCTGTATTTTGTCTCTGAAGCTGTAGGGGGAAGAAAACGAAATTTGTAGAAAACATCTATTGCAGTATAATTAACAATGGCAATCCATTAATTCAGTTCTTTACTGCTGACAAGTGACAGGGAATTATATGAATAACACTTTCATAAAATAATACCTTTTTTAGGGCTTCTTTGTATGTAGCTCCAAGCACAACCAAATTAAAAGTAATTTTTTAAATCTCTGAATATTTTTGTCAGTAAAAACAAATAGTTTATTTAGCAGGACATGCCAAAATAAAGCAGTTTTTTCTAATGCTTATAATTTCAATAGGAAAGAATGTTTCAATATATTAGTACATAACTGTTAATGAGTATGACAGTTTAAATTCCCAGCTTACCTTCCCTTGCTATGAATTAACCCTTTTTAGATGGTAGAACTTTAATTTCAAAAAAACTATATAAGCATTTGAAAGAATTAAAACTAAAATCATATTAAAATCTATTTCCTAAATAGGTTATTTTCACTTTTTTGTGGGCATAGTGGGATCTTCAGACAAAGTTTATTAGTGAATCCCTCCCTTTGAGTCACAAGGTGCAGAAAGGACCCCCTTGCTTCCTAAAGTCCTTCTCAGAGAAAAGTGTGAGTGTGGCTGGATCCAGCCTTCAGCCCAGACTTTGTCAACTGCTTATGTCTAAAGGATTTTATAGGTGTAATTGAACCTTTATACAACTTTGTCCTGCAGAATTAAGGATGGCAAACCAGATATATTCATATAAAAGTACATGGGTTTTTTATTATAAGAAAATAACTAGTCCCAGATTTTGTCAATCATGTATGTTTGTATTGGTTTTAGCTAGGGTAGAATTAATTGTTTTCACAGTGTCTGGTATGGAGCAAAGCTTTAGATTTGTATTGAACATGGGGTTAATAACACAGAGATGTTTTCATTACTGCTGACCTGGGTTTGCACAGAGCCAAAGCCTTTTCTGCTTTTTGTACAGCCATGCTGGCAGGGAAGTTGGGGCTGCATGAGCAGATGAGAGGAGATGCAGCAGAGACAGGTGACCCCAACTGACCAAAGGGACAATCCAGACCATGTGACATCATGTGCTTCATATAGAGTGGGAGGAAGAATAAGGAGGGGTGGGGGGACATTTGGAGTGATGGTGTTTGTCTTCCCAGGTAACAAATAGGCATGATGGTGAGAATTCCACTTCTTCCTGGGGATGGCTGAACACCTGCCTGCCCATGGGAAGTACTGAATTAATTCCTTGTTTTGCTTTGCCTGTGTGCATGGCTTTTGCTTTCTAAATGCAACTGTCTTCATCTCAATCCACAAGTTTTCCAGCTTTTACCCTTCCAATTCCCTCCCCAATGCCTCTGGTGAGGGAGTGAGCAGATGGCTGCATGGGGCTTCATTACCAGCTGTGGCAAAACCCCGACAATGTATAAGGACTATCTAGGTGTACTTGAACCTTTGTACAGCTTTGTCCTGCAGGATTAGGGATGATAAATCAAATATCTGTATATAAAAATAAATGATTTATTATGAAAAGAGTCAGATGGAAAGACCTTAATCAGAATTATTTAGTACACAGTACAGGTAGCTATAACTACTAGTATAGTATAGTGTACTATTTTTTAAACAATATTGAAGCAAGCAAAAACAATTATCAAGTAGAGATTGATATTATACAAACAACTGATGACGAATCTCTTTCACTCAGCTTGGAGGAGTAACTTTGAGAGGCATTCCCATGCAAAGGGAGGAATCTCCACACACACTCCAAGAAGGGCTATGCTACAAGAACCTGCCCTTAAAAAGTGGGACCGGACTTTTATCATATGGTTGTCAGTCGTATGTTTCAGGCTAGCTGTCTCATCTCAGTATCTTTAGATATCAGTAGTGTCACTTGTTTACTCTTTTATCAGGTACTTTAAGAGGTCAGCCACAACTTTCCCTCACTATTAGGATGTTTAACTTTGGAATTGATGAGTCAGGCTGATTTCACACCAAAACCCTGAAAGCAGCATGATGCTCCTTCTCCGTTCGCCACTGATTACTATGCAAATAGGGCAGTGTGAGATATTTTACCCCTACTCCAGGCAGAGATCCTGTACAGTGACATAAAATGATCAATCTATCATGGGAGTCCTGAACATTTTTTCAGTTTCTTTCTCCACTGGCCTTTGCACTTATTTATCAGTACAGAAAACACATGGATCTATTGGAGCATGTCCAGAAGAGGGACACCAAAATTGTCTGAGGCCTGGATCATCTCTCCTGCATGAAAAGGCTGAGAAAGTTGGCATTGTTCAACCTGGAGAGGAGAAAGCTCAAAGGATACCTTGTAGCAGCCTTTCAATACTTAAAAGGAGTTTATAAGAAAGATGGAAACAGACAATTTAGCAGGGCTCATTGCAACAGGACCAGAGGTAATAGTTAAAAAAAAAAA
>VWYP01009999.1:164164-178388 GCA_013400435.1 Pycnonotus jocosus | reverse complement strand
CCCTTTTAAGGGGACGTCAGAGAACAGCAACTCTGATAGAGCTATACTGAAACATGTATGGTTTCTAATTATAAAAATTAGGGCAAAATATAAATATTTAAGGCAGCTTGGTATAAAACTAAATTTAAAAAGCCAAATTAACTGTAAATAGACAAAAATCTTACTGTGTATTTGACCAGTTTGTTCAATTAACTCTTTGTAATTATTCTGTGGAAGGAAATTTCACTATAATCTAATGGAGATTTAGTTAATAGGTATAGATGGAATGATAACTAAGTATTCAGTTTCACACTTACTGTTTTCAGTGTTTCTGCATTTGTAAACAGAAAGCCAGAAAAAACTTAAGAGACCAGCCTCTCTGGCTTCTGTGGAGGTATACACATCCAAAAGACTGATTTTTAGTTTTTTAACTGCTATTTCCAAAATATCTCTTAGTTGCCTCACTATAGGGACAGCCTATAGGCAATTGTACTCCATCTATACCAGGTGCTATACAAAAAGAAGCAGTTCCACCTGATTCACGTTTAGATAAGAGAAATGAGTGGAAAAGAAGACCTCAAGTTAAAAGAAAGGAATCTCAGGGTTATCCTGCTAGTCAGCATCAGGACCAGGAAGAGAAAAGATCACTTGATTCTTACTGTAATATTGTGGGGTTAAGGTAACAAAATCTTTGTGATTCTTAATAAAAACTAATAGCAAGTTTGGTTAAAGATTTGTTTTGCAACATATCTATTTTTCATTTTAATGCAGCAGCTGATTGTTCCAGAGTATCTGAATATCCATATTCCTTTGATTAATTTGGAGTATCTGGGAAAAGAAACAAATATTCCATGGCTGTGCAGCATGAATCAGTGTCCATTGCGCTTTTCCAAAGATACATTTTCTAAACAGAAATCATTTGGTTATCTGATGTACAGACCAACTAGTTCCACATGCTAGTTCCATAAAGTAAAAAAAAAAACCAAAAACCCAAAAAAACACAAACCCAAAAAACTCCTTTTTTTATTACACAGCACCAAATTTGCAAGAGAAGATAGATCTATAAAATCTGCTATAAATTCAGGGTGGTTTTTGCCCAGACATAATCTCTTTTATAAAGTGTAAATTTCAGAAAGGGCTGGCTATTACATGAATAAAAATCTCAATATTTCAGTAAGACTATTCATTAAACTTCCTTTCATATGCTTTTCTCTTCGCTGGGTTGGTAGAATACAATTTCCCTTGCCTATCTGATCTATCTACTGCAAGGGAAAGCTGCTGCTCTTTCTATTACTATATTTTATTTGCTTTTGAAAATACATCAATTAAAGGAAGCCTAAATATAACTAAGCATTGAAATAATTTTTTTCTGCATTAGAATTATTAGGCACATCTACTTATTATCTGCAACATATTCGGTCCCATTCTTGCCTATATATTATTTTGCCAAGCCTGTAGCTTTGGTTTTGATGCTATGGTTCCAGTCCAAATATCAATTGAAGTGATTTAGACTCTACTTTTTATACAGTAGGTACTGGATTATGCTCCAGTAGCCCAGTGGGGAATTAGAAAAGCAATTACTTTTATTAAGAAGCTTAATTCAATGAAAAGACCTTTTCAAGGAACTTAATCTCAATTGGCAGCTCATTGTGCCATTAAAAAGTAATGTGGTACAAGGGCATCAGCAAACCAAAGTATGACTTCTTTGCAACAGATTTTACAGTAAGTGCTAATGATTTTGTTCTTTTTTGGTGAATTATGAAACCTTCTTGAATTTTTGATCTATTCAATCAGTTCAGCTGGGAAAACTGGAAAGTTTCTAACTGTAGCATCATTTATTGTTTCCTAGGTTTGACAATTATTCTGATTTCCTTTCAGTAAGAAAGTGTTTTTCAAACACATTTTTCTTAAGAATTAATATTAAACACTTTTTATTCAGGTGCATCATTTATATGCAGATGTAGTATCTATGATTTTGACAAGTTAGTATAGTTTACTTTTTAGCACTGTTTATCTCAGGATCACTAAAATCTTGCTGTCTGCTTCCTGAAAGCTGTGTATCATCACTTTTTAGTTGTTTTACTGCATTTAATGCCAAATATTACAAACATAGCGTAACTTCTTTATGGGCCTTACAGATATATCTAAGCCATTGCTATTTTTTTTCTAGCTGAGATATGATTAGTAGGAAAAAGGATTGCAGACTGAGACCATTATAATGTAGGGATTTTCTCTTTGTTCTTATCTTCTGTATATATTATATATTCTACTTAATTTATAGCTCATTAAATGAAATTTGTATTTCTCTTGTGTTTCCAGAGTATTTTTTCTCTTTTCTCTTTTTCATTATTTAATTTATTAAAAATATTGAAAGTTAATATGAGTTAATATTTGGAAGTATCCAAGGTCAGGCTGGATGGGGCTTTGAGCACCCTGGTCTGGTGGAAGATGTCCCTGTCCATGGCAGGGGGTTGGAAACAGTTGATCTTTAGGTCCCTTCCAACCCAAGCCATTCTGTGATCTATTATTTTACTTGTATGCATCCATCAGTTTTTCTCTGACCTCTTGACTTTTTTACTTTTTGCATATAGTTCACTGGTTTCATTCTTTTTTTCTTAAAGCAAGAATAAAGTACATTTATATAATAGTAACTAACAAAGATCTCTTCATTTTCATATATCTAGGATCCCATCTGTAGCCTCTAACTTTGAAAAAAGAAAATCCCACCACCTTTTCCATGAATATTCACTAATATGGACTAATTCCTCCCACTGCATCCTGAATGATGTAATTTAATAACTTCTAATTGACTACGGTTGTGACATCTAATCCAAAATTTAAAATAAGGTGAAGTGAAGGATTTTAAAATTGTAATTGAGGTCTTTTCATTTGCTATGGTTTTCAGTCTAGTCAAAGCTCAGCATTTTGTCCTAAATGCAAGGCACTTTTTCCTTAGAAAGGAGAGAAGCAGCTCTTGTGTACTTTTGCTTCTGATAAAATTTGCAAATTTGGCCATTCTGGGAATAGACGATCCCTCATGCTGAGGCAGTAGCTTGGTTATTCAAGAAGTAGCTTTGAGCAATTAGTGGCTGTATCTGCATACTAAAATTGTTTTGCTGAAAGCATTTCTATTTAACATGGAAATGTGTCACTGCATGGCCAACTTTGCCACAAGTCCTTAGTGGTATCTTGAAAAACCTGCACAGATCTGAGTCTCTGGAAAGGGCTGTACTGTACCTACAGTATCATACTGGATCCTTACAGGGACAGAGGGTTTGTACACCATAAGTCTCACAAATACTTCTCTCCTGTCTCTTTTCAAGTGCTTCATGCCAAGTATTACCTCTCAGTGCGTTCAGTCTCAAAGAGACCTTGCAGTGGCTCTTTGTAAATTGCAATCCTTATTCCTTTGTGGAAGTGACCCAAATTGTCCCTGTTTCCCACCGTGTGCATGTGGGTCAGCTGACAGACCAAACAGAACAGGTAACTGCTTTACTTCTGTTGAAACCTTTTTCCCAGCCATGTTGCTAACCTAAGTGTCTCTTATCTGCTTAGCTTTTGTGAAGTTTACAAGAATTTACCATCCCCAGAGATTTCTGCCCATCCTAGGAAAATATTATGCAGGAGCATGGATGCATTTACAACAGCACCAGCTACTTTAATCTGTTCTACTAAAATCAAATGGAGATTAGTTAAAATGCTTTTATATCATAGAATTATAGAAAGGTAAGGGGTTAGAAGAGACCTTAATATTTTCTAGTTCCAAACCCCTCTGCTTTAAGCATGGACACCTGTCATTAGGCCAGGTTGCTCAAAGCACCATCCAGCCTGGCCTTGAACATGGCCAGGGCTGGGACATCCACAACCTCTCTGGGCAACTCATTCATTAACCAATTTCTTTCTAATATGCAACTTAAATTTCCCCTGCTTCAATTTTTACCCGTTACTCCCTGTCCCATCACCGCAGTTCCTGACTAGAAGTTCCTCTATGTAGGCTCCATTAAGATTCTGGAAAGTTGATATGAGGTCTCCATGCAGTCTTCTCTTCTCCAGGCTGAATAGTCCCAACTTTCTCAACCTGAAAGATGTCTTAGTTTTCTAGCAGTAATATCAGCTTTGCATCAAATATTTTGTCACCTTTATTAAAAGCTGAAAGTTCTTTTTAAAAGCAGAGTGCCATTTGGATAAGACCTGAATTTACAGTCATCTCTAAAAATAAGTTGAGTTGTAGCTTTATAATGACCATCACAGTATTAAAAACCAAACCAAACCCAACAAACCAAATACAATAAATCAGGAGATTATTGAACTTTGACAATTGCAAGCTGTGTGTCTATTTTGTGAAGGTGGTGAGGAGCTGGAGAAGTCCCTGTGTATACCTTACTCCAGAACCCCATACACCATAGCAATTGTGATGGTTGCAGCACTATTTGGAATTGTTGAACAAGATGATATCTCCCTTTCCCCTCCACCAGTCCTACTTCCCTCAGTATCTATGTCAGGTGAAGCCTCCTACAGAAGAATCAAGGATCAATCAATAAAGAGTAGAAGTGGTGCATAATGTCTGAAATTCCAGCTCACAAGTGCTAAAATACTGCACCAAGAATAACTGTATGCAGGTGGATGACTATTCATGCATATGCAAATGCACAATATCAAGGAGATAGTTTCCAGATAATAAGCCTGAATATATAAGTGATAGAAATTAGCAAAATTTTCAGCGTCAGGATTGGTTTTTGTTCTGAAAGGGGCTGTGCATATTTATTCATATTAGCAGACAGAAGTAATTCTGTTCAAGACAGTTTTGAAAATAAGAGCTAATCAAAGTGTTTGTTATACATTGAAACAGACTCAGCATTGCAAAGCTATTAAAACTAAAATATTATAAAAACTGTTAAAGCAATTAAAGAAAACAGAAGAAGCGTTAAATTAGTTGGTATACTCAAAATCTGAGTGCAAAAAAATTAGCCTAAAAAGTTAAACTAAGCAAGTAGCAAATGCAGGCATTGTATTTATTGTTTGGTTTCCTGATTTTGGCTTCATTTAGCTTTTAGAAGCAAATAATTCCTATGCCACACAGCTATAAGGCTGTAGCACATATAAGACACGTGAATATACACAGTTCCATGGACTCATTTTATGTTAGAGATCAAACCAAATTTTCTACTCCATTCTGCTGGCACTGTATAAGTATGCACATCAGAGAAACTCCTTGCTCCAGATAATTTCAGTCTGGAGGAGTAAAACATAAGTAGTTAAAAGGCTTGCTTTAAAATAGTATAAATAATTGATTAGATTATCTAGGGAAACACTTAAAATGAAGTTCCATGTATATGGTTCTTGCATCTTGCTGTTTAATGCTAAATTCAATATGTTTCTTGTTCTTTAAAACTTAGAAACCTGGTGTTGCACATATTCACATATCCAAAATGGCTCTAGTCTTCATGGCTGAGACATCATGGTAGTTTATGGAAAAGTTGAACTATAGTCAAAAGCAAATTCAAAGCATAGTAATTTAAACAACTTTATCTAATAGACATTTCAGGGCATCTCCAATAGGTATTCACATCATCTTAAAAGTGACACCATTTCTTTTTTTTTTTGAATTTGTCAGGAAAATGAGAAAGTGATGACATCAAAATTAGAAGTTGTTTCTAACATTTTCTGAAGGGGTTCAAAGTCCTCCTCCACTATGCCAGAATTTTAACATTCAATCTGGTCTTGGTGGAATCTGTCTCTGTCACTTCTTTTGATTTAAAGAAATTTTATTGTATCAAAATTCACTTCAAATCATGGCTTTATAGACTCCCTAGGTGGAAAAGTATCCTGGAATCCAGAAGAAACAGAAAGTGGAAGCAAGTTCTTGGCCCTCAGTAGGAGTATCTGTACAGTACCATTCCTGTGCTTTGTCCAATTCATCTTTTCTGTATTGGTTGGCATTCACAGGTAATGAGGATGATGAATTATCTTGCTGTGAAGGAAGATTTGCAGATTTGTGAGCCTTCAGGAAGAGAAGTCTGAACTTGGCCACTCAGGTCATGTACTTAACCCCTGGGCAACCCTGGGCAATCTGCTCTTGGTGATGCTGATTGAGCCAGGAGGGTTGGATCAGACGACCTCCAGAGCTCCCTTCCAACCTCAACCATTCTGAGATTCTTCTAAGCATTTGGAACATTACCTCTTTGACTTCTGGCATTATTTCTGAGTGAAAAATCAATTTCCCTGTGGTTTGTACAGACTCTGAGTATTTACAGCGAGAATGATTGAAATGTGTTTTATATTTAGTCTCCTGAAGGAGCTATGAAAGAAAATGGCCCACTGGTGGCCTAGGCATTGATCTATCAAGTGTCAACAAAAATGAGAAATTTGTGGACATCTTTGAAAATAGAAGTTTAGTTACAAGGGGATATTTTTTTTCTTTCTGACTGAATACTTGAGGTTTGTTGTGTTAAAGGAAGATTTTAAAAATTGCAGTCTTAAATCACAGTGCTGATTTTACATGTGTAGATCTTGGATGTCAACGTCAAATAATGGACCAACATCTAAGCTTGCCACTGACTGCTTTACTCAGAGGATGCTGCTGCTCTCAAAAACAAGTTCCCTTGTTTTCATCCTATTTGTATGGTGTAAGTCTAGAATAAACTATGTTGATATCTGTGACAGTACAACTAGAAGAGAACTTAGATTTAACATCTTGTAAAACAAAATACAAAGGCAAAAATGCATTGGTAAATTTCTAAAATTTTCCCTGGAAGCTGTACGTGAATCTGTTCTCAGAAAAGTGAGTGGAATGAGTTTTTTGTTACATACGTGTTCAAAACACTAGAAGACATGAGCATTTTAATGATAGTAGAAAGTATTGAGAATAGAAATTTTATTAACTATTAACAAAATGTATATAAAACTGATTTACTTGAAGTATCTGCATTTTAATGCTGATTTGCATATTACATTTAAATACTTTAAAATATATCAGTGAGCAAAGACAGCAGCATCAAGTACACATAAGTAAAATGTATGCTTCTTTAGAGATCGACTTTATTTTAGATATAATCCACTAAAACACTGCCGATGGCTTCCTTGTTACTAACTTGAAGAAAAAGTACTCTTAACTTTTTTTCATTTTTCAGCCCACCTTTTCTGCTTTCTTCACTTAAATTTCCTTTCCATCAGCCCTCTGGAAAACCTTTCTTTTAAAGTAATTAAATGTAATTAGTTCTCTCTTCTCTTCTTACTTTTTTTTTTTAAATTTCCTTCTAAAGATAATTCTTCTTAAATATTTCTAATTTATTGCAGCTTTTAAGTTCTGTTCACTTTCAGCCATAATAATACACATACCTCTTGAATATGTAGAACAATAGTGCCTAACCCTAAGTCTTGATACTGTGTTGTTAATTATTCTCACCAGTCAGGTATACACATACTAATATAGTTTGATATATAACTCTAGCTTATTAACATATTGTATCTTGTTCTATCTGTTGTTTTTCCAAAAATCTTTTCTCCAGAACACATTTAGTGAAAATGCAAATGAAGTAGGGCTAATTATTTAGCTCCAACTTGTTAGAAATGCAAGTTCTGAATTCTTTTAGTTCACTTGATGGTTTTATGACAGGTTATACTCAAATATTGTGAATGACAGGCATATGTGTACTTTTTAATTTCAACCCTACTTTAAAATAATTTCCTATAATTCTTGTTCTTTTGCTGATGCTGAATTTTTATAGAGTGCTTTTTCAAGGTAAGGAAAATTGCAATGCCATTAGTTTGCTATGTATTCCTTTTTCTTTCTGCCCTTTCCTTATGCTGCATCAACCAGGAAAATGTTGCCATTTTCTTTTACAGTTTACACTAAATGCTTTCCATTTTCATGGAAACTTCTAGATTAAATTAAACCTATTTTTCTCTTCATTATTTATTCATTAGTTCTTCAGTCAGCTATGTCTGTACTAATACTTGTTTAATTATAATCTGCAAAAGTTCTATACTGCCTCTGTGGCAGACATAAATTTTGTTCTGTGTTACCTTTGTCAATTCATGAATCTAGGGAAGAGTAGCTATGCTAGCTTCTGTTTTTCTCATCAGAAATAATTCAGGGAGGTGATTCTTATAAATTTCTCCTGCACATTTGTTTTTTAAGACAAGACATCCCACTGTTGGCCTATCATTAACCTACCTGCATGAAGCACACATACAGGCATGATATTAAACATAACCAACATGAGCAAAGCAAAATTTAGAAGAAATTTAGAAAACAGAGGAAGAAAGACACTACACTCAGGAGTCCCTCAATATCTTTCATTTCGTGTTTTAGTGACAGGAATGATCTCTGCACTAGATGATTACCATGAATGAACTAAAATCATCTAAGTTTAATAATTTTGCCCATCAGTTCTTTTAAAAATTACAGAGAATATATTATGTTTCAATTGTTCTTGAACTAAGTTTTAACTATAACAAAGACCATTCCTGTAACAATTACATTGGTCATTGAATGTTGGATAGTGATTCTGCAATATGTGTTAAATTCAACAAATGTTTAAGGACATGTTCTATTTTTTCACACAGTTAAGACAGTTCAGTAAACATACATATGGTAATTAATCTTAAAACCATAATTTAAAATTAAATGCATATTTGAGATACATAAATAAATACATCTTATTTTTTGGATGCCTGCTAGCCATATGCTTCCTTTTTTATATCCTGCATATATATAGAATGAAATGTAGTGGAAAAAGTATGCATATTACTCTTATAATGCTACATCCAGAAATAGACAGTAAGCACATTTTGCCCCTTACCTCCTGCCCCAGTTAGGTACTAACTAATATTTGTATAGAGCTTAGCAGTCTTTATATTTTAGAGTTTCAGAATGAGTGAGTTGTTAGATGTCTACTTCTTAAGTAATCTTTAACTAAATAATGTCTTTCCAGACTGAGCAAACATCTCTCATTTAGCAAGGCTAAGGGCTCATTCCTGCATCCAGTTGAAATAAGTAGTATCTTTCATGTAAATTTTAGAAGCTTGTCAACCCACCGCCCCGTCATATCTCTAAAAATCCTCCCACTCACCTAAGGTTTGTCCAAGGTCACTCTTTGAAGTAGGAACAAGAGAGGGGGAAAAACCCCTGCATATGTACATGGAAGGTAAAGATGAGAGTAAGTTTTAAGGAAAAAAAGCTTTAAATTCTCTGAAAGGTACTCTACTTCTTTGTTTTACTTCTTTTGTACTTGTAATTTCTTCCTTTCAAGCACTAGAGGTAATATTATGAAACCAGAATACGGACAAATCCATTAGTAATTTGAGCATTTTTACACCTATATGACAGTCTGTGTAACCACTGGTTCATCCATGATTCTCCAGCCTGGAAAGGAAGGATTTGGGGACACCTAGCAGTAGCCCATGGAGTTAAATACATGAGGAGTCTAACAAGAAGACAGAGATATGCTCTTAGTTATGCATGGTGGGAAGACATGGGGTTATGGGCATAAGTGGAAATGAGAAGTTCAGACTTGATATATGGAAAACAACCTCATCATGAGGATGCTCCAGCACTAATCAGGTTGTCCACAGAAGTTATGCTGTCTCCATTTTTTGAATAAAGCGCCTTAGTGTGATCTCAGATTTGAACCTAACTAGAGATGTCCCAAGAGTCTTTTCAGCCAGAATTATCCTATGATCCATTATTCAAGGTGTGATCTGTAAAATACTGGTCAAAGGGTGCTAATAACACCCCTTGCTACTGCCCAGGATGGTATTGGCTTTCTTTTGTGCCAGGACTCAATTCTCATGCTTAGCTTACTGTCTGACAAAACTCCCAGGGCTTTTTCAAAAGAGTTGGTCCCCAGTCAGGCCCCATCACTGAGGGTTTTATTTCCCTAGTGCAGGGCTTTGCATTTTATAACGTTCCTGTCAGACCCTTCCTCCTGCATGTCTAGGCCCTTCTGGATGGCAGTCCTACCTTGGCAGGGGTTAACTGTTCCTCTCACCTGCAGACTTTAAGAACAAGTACTCCTGTATGCCCTTCACATCACTGATAAAGATGTAAGGTCATATCCCTTATCCTGATGTAAAGATGTAAAGATGTATTCCTGGGAAATGACACTTCCTGTTGGCATTTAGATAGAGTACAGCCCATTAACCACCACCCTCTTAGCCCAACCATCCAACCAGTTGCACACGTCTCTAGTTTCCACTAATCCAGTTTGTTATGTCCCAACTCAGACAGGAGAATGTTGTGGGAATAAGCATACTAAGCCTTGCAAAAGCCAAGGTAAGTACCATCCACTGGTACTTCCATTTTTCTCTCATCCATATATTCAGTCAGTTCATCACAGAGGACAGTCAAATTGATCAGGCAAGATTTACCCTTAGTAAATTGATGTAGACTGTTCCCACGCATTCTGTTGTCCTTCATATGACTCAGAATGTATTCCAAGAGGAGTCAGGCTAGGATTCTCCCAGGGCAGAAGCAAGACTGACTGATATGTAGCACTTGGATCAAGCAAATAATCTTGTGTGTTAATTAAACAGGTCAGAATTTAGATGCTTTCAGTCTTAAATCTTAATTGTGTTAATGAAAGAATAGCTAAAGATTCTGTTAGAGTATCTGGTGTGCTAGACACCAAGCCCAGAAAAACAGTTCAGAGGTTAATGCAATTTCCTCTAGTTTGTCAGCAGTCCTTGATTTTCTCCAGTACAAATGTATGTACAAATGTGGCATATTTTCTTTTAGCTACTCTAGATTTATACACACACACACACACACATATGAATATACAGAATATATATACATAGAATATCAGTAATATGAGTGATAGTGGACCTACAAGTGCCTCTGAATATTTTGGGTATTTCACATGAATTTTTCTCATCACAACTGTATAAATAGGTATATTACTTTGTAAATAAGTATATGGGTCAAGTGGACTATGCATACTATTCTATGGTATATCATCACTACAATTAATATTAAGTGATATCAGCATAATCTATGAAGGGCCTTGTTTCTGATGAAATATTTTGATTCCTTTGGATCCCTATTACTGATTGGTTGTGAATTTGTTGTTTCTGGGAGGGAGCAGTGTAGTCCACTCTATATCGACATTTTCTGTTGAAAATACATGAAATACAGAACTACTGTGGAGAAAGGGTTTTTTTCCCACTTAATTCTATTTTCTCCACAAAACTCTTCATATAGTGTAAAAATGTTCTAAGGTAAATGAATCAAATTTTGAGAAGATTAACCTTTTTTTTTTTTAACAAATTTGGTGAACAACATTTATTTCTTAAAATCATATATTCTGAAAAAAGATTTTCTTTATATATAGCTTGTTGTTACCTCAGCTGATTTCACATGGAGTCAGACTACTTTTCAATAGTTTGTACCTGTGACGTTGTACAGTAATGCCACCACTGAAGTCAGATTTGTAAGTCTGAACTCTGTTTCTTTCAAAACTACTAATATACTATAAATGCAGATGACTGGTATTGTTGCAATATATTAAAAGCAAATAAAAAATATTGGAAACTGAGAATCATTTTTCTGTTAGGATTCTTTAGTTAGGTGCTTTATTCTTTCATGAATCATATAAAAATGTACGGCTCCAAGTTCATAGTAGTTTTATTAAATGAGCAACTTAAAGTCATGCTTAGCAACAAAATTCATTTAAATACCCAAACACAGATCTAAGTATATAGTATTATAAATTTAATATTTAAAATTCTGGCTGTGGCTTCTAGACATCTGTTATTTTCTTTGCTGTGAGGGAGTGAGCTGTTAACAGACAAACTCTTCACATATTTTAATCTGTTTATGGTAGGAGCTTGATTAAAGGAGGGGAGAAAAGGAGCATATACAGTTTGGGCAGCATCCTGCTTCTGGAACAGAATGCTGGAGCTTTGTGTTGAAACCAGAACAAAGATGCTTATGTGAATGTGCTATGCACAAATGCTGCCACTGAGCTCTGTGCTGAGGAAGCTCTTAGCCATAATCCATAATCCATCTATCCCCATCCTCTTCCTATTCTCAAAAAGCACATAATACAGCAATGTTTCTAAAACTAGGCATGTGGATAGCAATCTCCTAAGTATTTTCCAGTGGAAAAAAGAATCTTAATGTTAGAGTCTTTCAGTTTGACATCTTTTACATTGATCTTTCACAGCTCAGCTATATTGAGTTGGCTTTCACCCTTGTGAAGGTTGTTGCTTTCCTAAGGCAAATTAAATGTTTAATGAAGAGGTTAATTCTTCTTCCTGTGTTGTAAGACCTCCAAATTTTTCTTTGGAGTTTAAAAGCTGCAAGTGTCAATGGAGTTGTCATTTCAAACTGTAAATGAACTTGTGGGACCTTTTCCATTTCAATAGGAACTGAAGTTGGACCCTACTTCACAGCAGAACAGTAAAGGCCTAAGTTAAGTGAATATATGGAAATTCTGCACAACATAAAAAATGTATTTTTATTGTGATCATAATTTTTGCAGCCATTTTTATTTCTTATATGACCATGTGTAACTTAGAGTGCTTCAAAGCAATTTTTAAGGCAATATGGTGATTCAAAACCAGCTCTCTGTCCCATACCACAAGATGTAACACTTTATCGCAAGGCCTATAAAAATTTTGTGTTGTACTGGAATGATTTATCACAATTAAGTAACTACTCACTGTATAACAGTGTTTTGATCCATATTTAATAACTTGAGGCTCAAATATACTGGGACTGAATTCCTTCCCTGGGAGAAAAAGAATCTCTTGAAATCAGTGTTTTAATGGGAAAGCAATACATTAGACACAGGGAACTAAAGACAGTACTTGGCATGTGCTACTGTGAAGGTGGCATTTGCAGAGATATTTATAAGTTGACTACTGGATGTGAATTTATAGGCTAATATGTATGATGCTACACCTCTGAAGAACATATTTTTCCAAAGTTACAGAAAAGTTGTTGGGTTGTTTTTTTTTTGTTTTTTGAACATATGAAGAGAATTGAATGGATTATTTAGAATACAATGTGAGTTCATTTAAGACAATTAAAACCGTATCAAAATGAAATTTTAGTTATGAATGCCTTTGTATCACCAAGTATATGGTATAAATATGTACTTATTCCATTATATAACATAAAATTGCATTTCACTTGTACACTGGATGCTCATCTAAATTTTCACTCTTTTGTTAAACAAAAATTTGGCGTGTCAATGAGTTTTGGAAATGTGCTAATTCAGAACACTTAAATGCCTTTTATGGTGTTGTGGAGAAGCTAATTTATAGAGAACAGGTACCATTTATGCTGAGGAAACCACGTTCAGTGTGCTAGGTGAATTAAGGAATTCTCCTTTAAGAAACCTCTCTATAAACAAAATCAGGCTGGCATGGTTTTCATGGTTCCTAAAATAAAGAGGATTCCAAGAATTTCTAGCACTTGTGTCTTATGAAAATGAAATCCTTTAAATGCGCATTTTAGAAAAGAAGAATGGATACATGTACAAAAGAAACAAAAAAAAAGCTGGAAAATGTTTTTAATTTTCAAACTTTAATGGATGTATTATATAAAATTATTAGCAATATGCTAAATCTCGTCTACATTGCCTAAAACACCCTTCAAAGCTGAAGTCTTTTAGTGCCATGTATCAACAAAGTGAATATAAATAGAAATGAATGACATTATAACTAAACATAAAATCAGGTTCCCAGCTGAAGTTCTGAGGCTTATCTGACCACTCAAGACTTGGTGAAGATGGAAGTTGTTAGTGCATAGAATTAATTAAATACACTGGGAACCTGTCCGTGAAAGTTTGATCAGCTCCCCAGCTGTGCCTTGAGAACGGTAGGCACTGGCACAAAGACATTTATTTCCGTGCCATTCCTACTCCGGTCCCTCATTTTTTTCTTTCTCAGTAAATCTGCAAATCCTTACAGGCCCTAGCTGGGTTGTTGCTACCCTCAGAGAGGTTCCGGAACAGGTGCTGGAGGAAAGCGGGGCCGAGGAAAGCGGGGCCCAGGGCAGCGTTCGGCGGAGCGAGGGTCGCCAAGGTCCCTCGGCCGGATGGAGGCTGGCGAGTCGGGCACGGCGGGCCGCTGCTGAAGCGGCTGCTGGGCGCCGAGCCGGGCACCGGGCCCGCCTTGCCGGAGGACAGCGGCTGCCGAGGACCGGACGGTGCCGTGGCCGGGAGCGCGCAGCCTCTCCCAGCTCCCTGAGCCGCGGACTCCGGCAGCGCAGTGCCCGCGCACCTGCGTGGGAGCC
>VWYP01009999.1:107338-163713 GCA_013400435.1 Pycnonotus jocosus | reverse complement strand
GGTGTCGCCGCCGTCGCTGGCGGTGGCCCGGCTGGATGGCCAGTCCCGCGGCTGCTGCCCAGGGCGCCGGGCTCTCTCGCATCCCAGGGCCGAGCGTTCCCTCCGCCCGCATCGCACTGCAGTAAGTTCGCGAGTCGCTGGGCGGCCGGAGCGATGGGAGCCGCGGAACTGGGGGGGCCGTGATGCACGGCTGTGTGTCTGGGCATAGTGGAGGGGCTAAGCTGAAAGTTGTAGCTAGCCGTGCCGTGTTGAATTCTTCACGACGCTTCGCTACGGTTTCTAGTTACTGCCAATTTGCCTGGTCGACCTGTATCACTTTGCTCAACCTCAGTCAGTGTCCTCATGCTGCTCCTGATAGCCGGCTTCCAAACGGTGAAGTGCTGAGGCATCCAGTGTACAGGCGAGCACAGCGAGGGCAGGAAACAAAAGATGCAGCTGCAAACTTAGGCTTTGAAGGCTGGTCCTCTTAAAGTTTACGTACGTGTTGATGTTACAAGCTCATTTTTGTGTTTTGCGTTTGTTTTGTTTTGGGGTTTTTGTTTGTTTGTTTATGTTTGTTTGTTTTGTGGCCCAATGTTGTTCTCATTTTTTTTTAAGAACAGTTTTATTTGTCAGAAGTGAATGTAATTACATTTTTCATTGTGAGTGTCCTGTTCTGGAGATGGATTAAAGGTTTTATCATCAGATTACTATATCACAGGTATTACTTTTCCATAGCTAAACAAACAGATTGTAGGGTCTTCAGTTCTTCATCATTTGACTGTTTTTCTACAAATTTAGGTAGAACTTTATTAAATTTCAAAAGCAGTTTTATCTGGTTGATGTAAGTTTAGAGAAAAAATGGAAAACTTATAAAACCCTGTTGTAAAAAAGGCAATGCAACAAGATGGGGAAAACCAGTAATTGTAGCAAGAGATTTAGTCTTCTAAGTTTTTATAAAAGCTACTTGACATTTCCCATTCCCATTTAGGTTAAATGACCTAATGTAGCAAGGTAATAGTTTTTCTTTGCACTTGAATGGTATGATGCACATATTTAGAAAGTCATTATACGTCCAGAAAAAAAAATATCCATGGCAAGAACCTAATATGCATTCCCAAATGACTGGACTTGTGCTATGCTTTATGGATAACATGACAGGAAATAAGTCCCGTGTTCCTCCCCAAAGTGGTAATCCAGTATTGCTCAGAGTCTGAAATATCTTTCTGGTACAGAAGGAAAACAAGCATCAAGAAACATGGGGCATCACAAAGCAGCACTTTCCTCCAAGGGTTTCTCTTGTCTCTCGTTCATTTGTCAAGGAGGAAGGACTTTGTTGTTTATTGTGGCAGGGAAGGCCTGGAACAATTATTCAACAGTCCGAAATGTTTGTGGAGTTATACATTTTTTGCTGTGGATTTGAAATATCTGGGTCCAATTGTGTTGATCTAATTTAGGGGCCTGCAAACATCAGAAGTTGCTGTTCTTATGCAGGTTTAGGAAAAAACCCCTTTCTTATATTTTTTTAAGGAAGAAGTATATATGAATTGTTATATACTGACTAAAATAATTTTATCTAAACACCTACAGGTGTCTTGAACAGTATTCAGTAGCAATGCATGAATGAACAGATATTTTTTAAAAGTTGATGCAATATGAAAGTAATGAAATGAATTGTTTCAAAGAACCATTAGATATTAGGTTTTTACATGTAAGGAGGTTCTGCACTGTTTCTGCTCTGGAACTGTCATTCAGGTGTCACTATAGGATGGGTCTATCTACCTCTTGCCTATGGAATGAGATAACTGGAACAGGCATGAAGAGAATGATAAGAGAGTTGTAGGAAACCTGTTAGAGCAGCATTTTGATAAAGCAAAGTGTAAATAGCACATTGTGAGTAAAGGTAGTAATAGGTTAACACTGGAAAACTTCAGTCAGCTGGCTGGATAGATGGACTGGGCTTCTTTTGTTTTGCTGTGCATGTCAGCAGCACTGAGTTCTTTTGAATGGCACATATAGAATGAAAGAGAATAGCCAGAAGTCATGCTTTGTATTTAATGTAATAAAAACTAACAGCATATTAGCATAGAATCATGGAATGTTTTAAGTGATCTATAAAGATCATTGAGTCCAGCTCCCTGGTCCTCACAGGCCTACCTAAAACTAAACTGTGTGACTGAGAGCATTGTCCTGATGCTCTTTGAGTATAGATAATATACAATGTTTCATTCTCTTTGAATTGTTATGAGCTTTATTAGACCATTGACAAGCCTTCTGCATACAACTTTAACAAGTCTTTTTAAGGCCTTGATGAAAAGTGGATGATGAAACATTTTCATCTGTATCGGGAATTATGAAAGAGTGGTGACAATTAGAAGGGAGTGGGTTACAGAAACAATTGGTCTTGTTTTGTGGTTTGGTGTGCTGGATCAAGAGAATTTCAGCCATACTTCTGTCTGTGGAAAGGAGAAGGTACTTGTGAAAGACATTTATGTTTATTTTAAAGTTATGACAAAGTTCTCCCAGTCAAATCTGGGAGACATCAATCCCGTGCAGTGCAGTGCAGTCCTGTGGAAGAAAAGGATGCTGGCCTCCTGAAAGCTCCCTACAGCTTGTTGCTATCAAGTAAAGTTTGCAATCTGCTTCAGGAATTCCCAGCTGAGCTTTGCATTACTGTCTAAAGTGAAAAAGATATCAAGAATATGGACTACACCTTGCTCTGGATGTAATTCCCAATTTTTTTTACACTTGTGTAGATTAGGTTCCAAGTGTTGCTCTGAAGGAATTACAGCATTTCACAGCCAGTTTAAGCAATAGAAACTGGTATAAAAGGTTAAAACCAATAATTTTGTGACAAGAATTCCACGTAAAGAATCTCTTGACCTTCAGTTGTGAGTTTCTTCAATCAGTTTATTGTTCCCTGTGGCACTTACAAAATAATTTGTAACAGTGATAGAAGACTTAAGGCAATTACTTGTCCATAATTTTAGTTCTTCATAACAGTACTTTGTTAATAATTTTCTCTTCGGGGACTACTTTTGTAGCTAAACCAGCAATTTGACAGTACTGGAAAGCTGAAGAAGTGACATGCTGGGTCTCACTGAGATGAGTTTGATGCTTGTAGTTATTTTCAATACTTTGCCTAAAAGAGTGAAAAAAAGGTAAAAATTTGGGCTTTGAAACTCATATCTTGATTTTGTCAACCTGACCTAGTTTTCAGTACACTAACAATGGATAACTTGCTATGGATAGAAATGATCTGATGCAGGTAAAGGATTTAGGCTAATTCAGGAAGTTGAGAGGTAAATATTTATTTATTTAGTTGGAATTGAGATGAGTAACTGTCCCCAAACACCCTGTAAAACAGCTTTATGCAATGTAGAACACAATTTCTTTTTTTAATTGTTTCTGAGGAAAATAAAAGTCTTCTCTGAATAATGTTTGCAGCAGTTTAGCCCTGAAGGGATCTAGTTTGCCACAAGTTTAAAAGCTTAACAAATGTAAGTATTTGGAGGCTGTTTAATTATTTCTTGTCCTACTCCTTAATACAAGTTTAGAATGGAAATGTACAACTCTGACACTATTGTTTTGCATTAAACGATTTTTTAAAAAGTAAATAAAACAAAGACAAGCAGAGTTGTAGACATATTTGTCAGTTCAGTGTTACTAATTAGAATTCCAATTCTGGGGACCAATTAGCTTTTTATTTTTAGATGTTTGTTGTTTACCATAGTAAATCACGACTAAAATGACCTCTAGATACTTGTTTCTTCTCTGTTAAGGATTTTAGGAATGATTTTTTTCATGGTAGCAGAAATATCTAGTTAATACAAATACCATGAACTATTTTATTATCTTTAGGTTGATTTTCAGTCACATTTTGATCACTTAGTTTGAAATTGTTACTTTTTTTTTTTGTTAGACATTCAATGAGATGTCTAGTGCTCAGTAGTTCTAATAAGAAGCTCACTCCAGTCTTTGGGGTAATAACAATATCAGCAGAGATGTGATGAAACTTTTCGTTTTCATGGAAGTTTATGTTGGTGCATCCAAATGTGTGAGCCCTCTGCTGTGACAGGGTGCTTTGCTTGCCTTCTGGGTTGCCTTGTGGGTATTATGAAGCATTCCCATGTATTGTTGGTTTAGTCAGGGAATGGGGAAAACTCACACAGTTACTTGAAATGTCTTTCTTTTCTCCTTTGTCCTTTAAAGCATATTGTGTAAAGTAAAAGCAATGAGTCAAATTTATTCTCTTTGGTCTAAATTTTTCTCCAGGTGGACACTTCTGATTTATACATTGGTTTGGAATTACACTGGTAATTTGGAAATTACCTGGAAACAATCCTGAGTGCTCTTGAAGTATATGTGGCTTTTTCATGCTGTGACAAATTTGTATGTTTGTGGTGTTAGAGAACTGATAAACTAAATTTAAGTGAGATAGGGGAATGGCAAATAGTAAGGCAGCTCTATCAGCCCAGGAGAAAATCTCAAATGGTGTGAAATCAGCAAATTTTGGTGTCTTGTCTTCTGAAAGGCAAGGTAGTATTTTCTTCTAAATCTAGACTATGGAGATTATAGCCTAGACATAAGAATATGAACCACTCCATCCTGAGACTCAAGGGTCTGCTGCTGGTTTTGCCTCTTCAGTTGTGGATTTTCTCCTGTTTCCTGCATGAAATTATGAATTAATCAAGTGGGTGAGAGGCAATATTATGCCAGAAATAGGTTTTAAGAAGGGAAGAAGGAAAAAAGAGAATAAAGAAAAAAAAAGAGATAACGTTTATAGCCAAAAAATTGTTACTGAAGTAGATGAAAACTGAAAGATATGTGATTACAAGTAGGAATGAATTAAGCAAGCAAAAGAAAATATAATGCTTATCTTTTNCCTCACGGGGTTGCCAGCCTTGAAGTACTTCCAGTATAAATGAGAGATAAAACTTGTAATTAATGACGTGCAAAGTTTTCAGTTCAGACAAATATTTGCAGAAATGTTTTATTAGTTTTCCCATAATATTTAGGAATGGATTCTGGGTTTGACCGGGTCGGACTTAAAATAAAAAAATTGTTTTTAAAAAAAAGAAAAAAAAAAAAAAAAAAAAAAAAAAAAAAATTTTTTTTTTTTTTTTTTTTTTTTTTTTTTTTTTTTTTTTTTTTAGTCTTCAATGGAAACCTTTTTCTAAAATTTAAAAGAATTCCGTGAAAAGGTTTAGGTTTAGATATGTAAAACTTGATTTAATATTCTTTCTGTAACCACAGTGCTGATTTTGTACACCCCCAGAATATTTTACTCAATATCTTTACTTTGTCTGTTTCTTTAGATTTTGATAATTTGGCCATCATTTAGAAATAATTTTTTTAAATGTTAAAAGTATACATTGATGGGTCTATTCTGTCTTCTATTCAATATCTAAATACCATCTGGTTACCTTCTGTCTCCTGTTATTACTAATGGAAAGTCAGAAGCACCTGCTGGGGAAATTTTAATTTTAAGATGAGCATCCTTTATAGGTCAGTTGAAGCACATTCTGGATGTATCCAGGTCTCTCAATTCATTATAAAGGGTGCCTGGCTGATGTGACTTGTTCACAGTTTAACATCTAATTTTAAGACATCCATCTTTGTGTGAGATAAATTATACCCTTGGATATTTTTCTCAGCTAGGAAGGTAAGGAAAAACTGAACTCCTAAGAAAGTATCAAGTCTTCTCCATGTATTACTGAATATAAACACAAAGTAAAATAGCCATAAAACAGTAGCTCATTAGAATGGGCCATGTACCAGAAGTTAAATATCAAAGGACCTATTTTTAAACATATCTAAATAAACAAGTAGTCTGGAGCATTTCTATTTCTCTTCATGTCCCAAAAACATGACTATGGTGTGTTTTTACCAAAAAGTCTGTCTTTATTTTTTATTGATATAAAATATTGCAGCAATGCTTTTTAATGAAAAATAAAATTACAGGGTTTTCTAAAAATTCTGGATTTACTTTGAAACACTGAAGCCTTGGGCATTTAGGTTTACTTTGTTCTACATGTCATACACATGGAAAAACTACTGCATCCGTGATAAGGTTTATCTTCATATGCTGTTGTGAATTTAAAATTGTGTAGTACTGCAGCCACTTCTGCTCAGGAAGTACAGTGGGTCATTTTGTCTGGTTTTACTTTAAAAGCACCAAAGAAGATGTTTGTGTTTAAACAGCCTGACAACTTTTATGTCAAGGAATCCAAACCTTCTAAACACTGTGATCTCATATAACAGAGATATAAAAATCTGCACTGTCCTTTGTTATAGGTTTAGTGCTGTTGACACAACTCACTTTGTAAAACTAGAATGGCTGGAGGAATCCTGGGAAAACTCACAGCTTTGAATATTAGATGTTTTTAAAAACAGTATAGTACTCTGATAAGAAGGATCTTTTACTTCCTCTTTCAATTTAAAGTGCCAAGTGATTGTTTTGTTTTCCTCATATTGTAAAATATCATGTTCAGTTATGAAATGTTTTGCTTTTGTAAATTCAAAATAGTTCCTGGTAGAAAAACTTTATGTTCTGTCTCAGACTGTTTCCTATAAATATTCACCCAGAAATAAAAAAAACCCCAGCTTATATGAGTGTTCAATATCTTTTTCTACCCTGTATTGCACAGTACACCAAGGTGGTAATTTTTACATATCTCTGATGTTGAGCAAAAGAGTCTTGATGAAGATCCAGTACTTGTATCTAGTTGCCTATCTAGTGAACAAGAAGTTGTTGAAATCTCTTGTAAGAATTCTTGTGTGTTCTTATTCAGGTCTTACGAGCTAATGAAGTCAGGGTAGGTCATCTGTCAATGACAGAAGAATTTGTAGAATTCTTCAACTACAGTTTTCCAGCTAGCAGGAACATATTCAGTCATATTTCAGTGTAGTTTAACAAGGAGGTATCTGTAAAGGAAACTAATAAGAATATATGGGCCACAGAAAAGATCTTACACTTTTAAGAACACTTCTTCAGGGTTTAGGCCGTATTCCATCTGACTTTATCTCAGTTCAGGGCACATGCCTGATAACTTGAGTCACTCCATGAAGCTTTTTCAATTTGGATCTTACATTAGTGACTCAGAATGTTGTCTATCTCAAGGAAGAGATCCTTGAGAGATCTTTCAGTATCCTAATATGATGATATATTGAGCAGTGAGTTCTGCATGATTAGTACAGGACCCTAACTAAAAGGGTAACAACTCCTGTGAGGGTGGTGGAGTAATGTTTCCATCATCTAGAAACCTTGAAACTTCTGTAATTCATCCATAATTTATCTACCATCTTAAAGTAAAATTAAATAAAAGCATTACTTCCAGAATCCAAAATAAACTACTGTGGAACATGGACTTTTAATGAAAGCAGTTGTAGAACTGAGACATTTTTGCTTTGTTTATTTGTACTAAAATCAGGTCAAAATCTATATATCCTGACAAGTTACAACTCCTTGGTTTTGCTGTTCAGTCAAGCTCCAGTTTGCATTATTTACATTCTTGGCCAGTTCTCACTGGAGAGCGTCACAAGCAGGAAAGGTTTTCCAATTCTTGTACATATTTCTTGTCATGTTCTGCAGTTTTCATTCAGATTCAAATGCTTCATCCCTTCCCCATGTAGAGTTCTTTAATTTATTCGGGAAAAGTTTCATTACTCCTCCCCTTGTCTTGTTTGCTGCTCTCATTCTTTGGAAATGCAAATATGTATTTGACAGAGTAGGTGCCATCTCTTTTAAGCTGAGAGCAAATTATTAACCCATGAAGGAATAAAAAGCTGCTCCTTTCCAGGGAACTTGATTCATATATCCCAATAGGAGATCTTGTTTCTGAGCCTTGTGTTTTCGTATCATTACATATGTTGATAACTGTGCTTCATAATAACAAATGCATTGAACACAGGTGTAGATCAGTATTGCATGTTAATATCAAAATCTATTTTCATCCAATTCTATATTTGAGGGACATGTGGCCAGTGTACAGAGGTGCATTGAACCTGTGTAGCTACTTTTTTTATATGACCTGAATGTCTCAAACAGTTTTAACTAGTGTCTTAAACCAGCCGTTTATATGTTTTGGGGATATGCGAGAAATGGTGTGGATGTTTAAAGGAAGGTTCCTTGTACAAAGCACAAAGTTAGGAGAGATTTTAAACTGTTAAAAAATCAAGCACCTGAAGGCAGAACAGCTGTGGTAATGATTTTCAACCTGTGGGTGTTGAAGAAGAGAAGATAATACTGTCTTACCTTGTCTTCAACAGTGTTGTCATTGATTTTTCAGATTTAACACATACTCCACTGAATATTTCTTGTTTTGTTTTAAGATAGCCTAATTAAATGGAAGAAGGGGAGGGAGGGAAAGTTCATGACAGCATAACCTTTCTGACTTGATACTTTAAAAACCTTGTATTACTATTAAATACCTTAAAATGGTTGTAAATAGCATGATGAAGTCCTTACGTATGCTTATGAAGTTTATCCTGGAGCAGAATCTTCTGTATGGGAGATGGATTCTTTTGAAGAGTTGATAATGAAGATTACATTCCTCAATCTAGTTGGAGTTGGCTTCTGTAAATGACAGCAAGCAGGATATAATTAAAAGGGATGTTTTCATTGGTTATTACCTAGATATTTTTGAAAACTGTATATTGCCAGTAAAATATTTTTTTATGTATGCTTCTCTGTGTTTATGGGAAGTATTTGTTGTGTATGTGGCAAGTGAGCACCCACACTACATAGTGTGGTAAACATTGTAGCATTTACTTCTTTTTTTTTTTCCAGCGAAAAATACTATTAATCAGTTTGTCTCTTTGTGTTTGTTTGTTTTGAGGGGCTATTTGTTTGAGATTTTGTTGGTTTTTTTTTCTGGAGAAGTCAAATTCTGCACATTGTACTGAAAATTCACTGTGGCTTAATTATATCCTTATCAAGGCACTATTAGTGGGGCAGGTGATTGGGATTGTTCTTCATGCTTCTTAAAAGCATAAGGATAGCTTTACTGGATGAAAGTATGTCTGGACTAGTTTGCTGTCTCCTAACAGTGATTATCAAGAGAAGAATAAAAGAATAGGCTGAGGATGTCCAGAGAGTTCCTTCAGATTCCAACACTCTGTACACATTTATTATTTTACAGATCTTTGAGATAGGCCTGTTTCATTTTGAAGATAGAAGAATTCTAGTGTACTCTTATTTTTTATGTTCCATCTTTTTTGTCCTCTTTTTCCAGTTCTACTGCAATCAATTTGCAAATCAAAAAAAGCTCTGCATGTTGTTCAGAATGCAAGTATACCAGGGATCTATACAATGAAATAAATTGTTTTATTCTGATTTTTTTTTCTGAATACTTTTATTTTTGAATGCTGTCAGGCACTGAGCTAATCTTTCCTGATTGTAATGTCATTTTTTTATTATATTTCTGAGTGGTAGCTCATCAGTGGTGAGCTCATTGGTCATCACGTTAAATGTATTGCTATGATTTTTTAAATGTACATTACTTTAGATTTATCAATGCTGAGGTATATAAGTCTATTCCAGTGGGAAGTGGAGGATAGCATTAGCAAGCAAGAGAAAGGCAATCAGACTATTAGAGGATTTAGTACCTATATCATACCTAAATTCAGTTTCAACTCTCTGAATCTTAAAAACATTTTGATGTCTGTGTTAAATATTTCATTGGTGTGGCTATAATAACAACTAGAATAATGACTTATTAATCCATCAGAAAAGGGTTGTTTTTCTTTGTGAATAATACATGGTGAAATTAAAATTTTATAAAAGATACCCTATGCAATAATACCATGTATTGCACCTCTCGCATAAATTTATTCATACAAAGAATTATTAAAAACAAAAATATTTAAAAAATATTTTTGAAATGCTTACTTCTTTTTTGCTGTTCTGTGTTTTCTAATCTTCTGATCTTAACCTTATACAAAATATTCTGCTGCTCAGTCCATAAATACTTGGACTTTGTTAATTTAGAACATGGGTGTGTTTGTGTATAAAGTCTGCATACCTTCTATGTACATTTCTATTGACTACATGCTGAATATGCCAGCAAATATTCATTGCAGTTGTGAACATGATTAAATTTATAGCTGTCAGAATCCATCTGACAGTTTAGTTACTTACAGGAATTGCACTTTGAAGTGATAGTTAGAGAAACGGTTCCTACCCAAGTGACTAACCCTGGCTGGGGTCACGTTAGATCTGAATGAAGTCCAATACATGACAAATGTTTTTATTTTGATCATATGCTCAACAGAAGCCAGCTCTGTTACTGGAGCTACATGTGTTTGCATTACTACTAAATATTTGGCATTACAGTGCAGCATTTCTGGTTTTGGTTTTGTTTGTTTGTTTGTTTGTTTTTTAATCAACATCACTGTAGTCATCCTCTTTTCACATAGCAGTGGGAACATGGAGTTGGAGTTGATCACATGGGCCAGTGTGCCTGTTCATCAAGAAGTATGTCATTAGATGCCTCATGCAGATTGGGGTTCACTGAGCCTCAGTTTTGCACACCCTTACCAGAAGCCACAGAATGTCCCTATGGAGTTTAAAACATAACCTAAGATTTATAATACAAGACTAAGTCATTAACACAATAATGTTACAAGAAGAGAGGACTAAAGACTCAGATAATTTTAGTTGAGAATAAAATCTAATACTGTGTCTGTCTCCCTTCTGTGCTCATCTGTGAATTTATTTAAGCAAAGCTGTTACTGTCATAATTTTTAAGGTCTTGTATTTCAAGTATTGAAGAAGGTGTAAACAACATTATATCTTAATTTCTAAGTGTGACTATTCACACTGGGAGGCTGTTTCCAAGGATTGTACTTCTGAGAATTTGATGATCCCACTTAATTGAAAACAATGTATTTCCCATAAATTATTCTTTATGAACTACTCATCATTATTTGTAATGCTTGTAAATAATTATGCTTATAAAGCATGTAGCTTGGAATGACAACATTTTTTTAATCCTTTTAGCAAAAGTTACAGTTCTGTGACATGTTACATGAGTCTAAGAGAAATACGGCCTGGTATTTCATAGTCTGAACTAATGAGATAGACCTGTGCCCCTTGTTAGGTGTACAGTAAAAGAATTTACATTACAAAGAAATCTAAGCAGTTTTAGCTCAGGAAGATAGGTCTTTAGTAAAAACTACTGAAACATTTCTGGACTAGTAAAATTAATGAATACTGAATACTATCAAATGACTGTATTAGTTTGTGGATCTGAACTTCAGAGGGTGAATATGTTAAAAAAGGCAATGGTAAATGAGGAAGGCTGATGCTGTCAGGCTCCTGTTCCTACTCCTTTTAAAGTTTACCTATTCTAAATATATTGAGATATGAGCAATGTTTCTTAAATTTTGAAGTTTTGATGAAAAGCTGATACATAGTTTAAATCAATGCATCATAATGCTTACTATTGAAGTGTGACCTCTGGTGTTGTGAGTTTATTTTCTGTGTATTTTCTCCAAGCTGTGTCACTGCCCTTGTAGCAAATGCATGGAAAGCATATGGAGATAGCTTCTAATCTGCTCATACTTTGAGGGAGGTAGATTAAACCATGATGGATTCCTGCCTCTGGAACTTGAACTTTTAAATTATTTTTTTATTTGTTGTGACCTTGCTATATTGAAGCTTTTTACGGTTCTGTTTTCTAGAAATATGTAAAATATATACATATTTTGTGAGAAATACTTGTTACATTTCCTCAAACAGACAACCAAAAGAACAGCTGAAGAAAGTTGTAACTCTGTCTGTCTAATACTCCATCTTACATTCTCTGACTGCCCCTGCAGCCCTGTTTTCTACATTGCTGCTGCTGCCTCTTCCATTTCCATATCCTTGAGCTGTTCCTGCTTTTCTTCTCCACTGAATGTTGGTATTGCACTTGGGGGATTAGGAAGTGTGAAAGTGGGTCCTGCTTGGGCTCACCTCAAATGGTGATAAAGGCACTGCTAGAGCTGACTATGGTGGAGGCAACCACAGCAGAGAGAAACTGAATTTCTACTCTACAAGTCAGCTGCCTTGTGGGGCTTTTTGGTGGTTTTTGGGTTGGGTGTTTTTTTGGTTTTTGTGTGTGTGTGTTTGTTTGTTTGTTTTGTTTCTGTTACTGTTGTTTGGTTTTGATGAGGTTGGTTTATTTGGCTGCAAGTGTGTGTGTCCCAAGATTGAGGGAAACTGGCATGTCTAGGAAATGAGGGAGAAAAAGAGAAAACATTACAGTATGTTTTCCTAAATAATTATTGCCTGTCAGAGTAGGTGAGAGCTTCCCCTTGCCTGCCCCACTCTTTGAAATGAAATTGCAGTAAAACTTGAGATTGCTTTCATGTCTTTGACTTGTGTCCTTTTTAATTTCTACATCTGCTTTGGTTGGTACAGACCTGATACAGGGAATGGTGAGTTTGCTGGTATCCTTTTACCAGTGGGCATTCACTGCCCAGATTGTCTTATGCATCATCACACTTGATTTACATTTTCTTTCAGTATGGATTGGCTGTATTTTCATATCAAAATATTTGCTTTTCTACTTGGGATGATTACAGTAGTTAGCGATATGGGAAGAGTCATTCTGCTTATCTATTTACTGAATGCTGTGGCTAAAATTTAGCAGAGTGTAAAAGTGAGCAGCTCCTAGGCAAAGATGCTTGGAGTTGTGTTGCCCTGATTTTCTAGCCTTCTGATGTTTTTGCATTCTTCTAATGGCGTTCTCACAGACTTTCATGTAAACAATGTATATTTTTGGAACGATCTTCTTTTGTTTATATTTTTCTCCAAGAGGTGAACTTTGATGGACTGTGATTTTCACCAGTGTAGTTGGAGAGGTGGCAACTTCATCCTCCAATCTCTAAACTTTGTTAGAAATCTATATAAGCTGGAGTCAGAAAAATAAACTTGCTTCCTTTGCCTCTGAACTTGACCCCGAGTGCATCTCGTTCTTTTGTGTCCTATAGCTACAGAGTTGAATGAGTCTTTGCCTTTCAAATGGGGGAATGGACTGTATTATTTGTATACATTGCACTCTGAGGATTGGTTTTTTAGACACCCAAAGCGCTACTGCTGTGGATGGTTGTGAGAGAAGATAGCAGATTGACTGCCAGAGCAAAGCAGAGGTAAAAGTTGGTAGGAACAACCAGGCACAATCAAATATAATCTGTCATTCCTGCGTCACCCCTCCCCTTTTTGTGTGTATGTGTGAGAGAGATGTTTACAACCATTTTCTTGATAGGTTAAAACACAGTGATAAATGGTTGTGTATTTGAGAGATTCTCTGGAAATGCCATTGGGTTTTTCAGAAACCTGTTAACTTGAGTGGAAACCTAGTGATCACACTTTGCTCAGGCAGAGAAGGAAAACTACATCTGCTGATGGGTCCTCTTGAATCACAAGAATGTGAGAATGGGAGGTGGAAGATTCTGGGTGTTCATGTTCCTTTCGAAGATGAAAGGAGCCTAGACCGCTCACAGTCTGTGCACCAGGCAATGTGCTGTGGCTTTGAAAGGGTAGAGCAAGGAATCTTTGAGGGCATGAACTATGCCCCTAGTGAATTCCAAGGCCGAGAGGAACAAACAAACTCTTTTGGTGAGTGAGCAACATCCAGTTAGAGAGGTGTGAAGTAGAGGTGTGCTCAAAAGAAAGGAGCACACTGGGATCAAGGATAAATTGGGGGCTCTCATGTCTGGAAGGTGTCATGGGCATAAAAGGTTCTTTGGCAAGGGAAAGAAAGATGTGTCTTCGTGTTGGTGTTGCAATTGCTATGGTTTCATATCGAGTTGTTAAAATTTTTTATTATGCTTTGCATACCCTTTTTGTTTTTTCTATTGCTAGTATTCCAGTTTGGACCTGTTTTGACAGGCATATCATCTGCATGACTAAAGCCATTCTAAATATGAAAAAGAAATGCTGCCTTACATCATTCATATTCAAACAAACCCAAACCAGACCAGTCCCAAACCCAGATCACCCATGTGAAGTGATACTGCAAAGCCAGTGACATAGCATGTGATGTGAGGAGGGTGGGAGTTAGTGTCAATATGCATCTTGGGTGTTTTGGAATTACTGTTTATATCTATAAAATTTGACTAACAAATACTAATAATCTAAGAACATTGGTTGTGCTATGAAAAGACTGGAATTATTAGGTAACAGCCATTTAACGAAGTTCATAGGAACTTTTGTTCCATTTGTAAATCAGACGGGAGATTATATGAAGCTGTACTGATGCAGAAGGTTATTGCTCCTTTGAAAAGGTTTTCAGATGACTTCACCAGGGAATTTCTGGGCATGTTCTTTTGTGTATCTGTAATACAGTAGCAGCTCTGGTGCAGTGTAAATAAGGATACTGTGCTTCTTTATATAAAGTATTTGTTTATGTAATCAGAAACCTGAACTTTATGCATACTTTGGTGTTTTAGAGAGATCTCATTTTCAAAAGTAACCAAAGAAGGAAGGTCATGGACCATTGCAGGTCAATGCAGCATTAAAATTTATAGGTGCATTCTGTGTCAGAGAAATACTCTTAAAAGAGAGTAGACAATAACAAGACATGACAATATTTTTTCCTTTCTTGGTACTCTAGGTGCAGGTGAAGTGCATTTAAGGTATTTGGCATGATGAAATTTGTTCAGTGTTGACACAGGCTGAAAGAATTGTCCCACTCCTTTCCCCAGTCCATGGGCCTTTGTGTGGCTGTGTCACCTGCACTGTTTGCAGAGTATCTTCTGTAAGGACTAAGATGGCACAGTCACATGGGAGACTAATATTACCTCAGATCACAAACTTTTTGCTCCTTCTGGTCACTCCAGGACTGTGGCTCCATGGCTGCTTACTTCCTGTGACATGAATGATGCTGTTGGCTGTTCTGCTGCTGCCACAGCACCACAGGGTGTCGCTGATCAGGGTGTGAGTGGAAAGGAAGGGAGCCAGCAGGATTCATCTCCTGGGAAAGCTGGGACTCCCCATGCAACCCCTGCATCATGGGGATCATTACCTGCTCTGCAGCCTTGGAGCTCTTTCCCATATGTTACAGTTAGTCCATGAACCCTTCTCACCCATTTGGGAATAGTTTAATATTAAAGGTGTAACTTAGTGGTAATGCTTTCTAAATTTTTCAGAGTATTTTTCATGAAAAGTATTTAAAGTAGGTAAAAAAGTACTTTGGGACATGTTGTTCCATTTATTTTTTAAGACTATCCTCTGTAGAAATCACTGGAGAGTTTTTAAAACAGATGGCATGATGTGGGCCATTGTAATGCAATTTTCTTTGGAAAATTCTGTGTCTCAGGGCAAATTTACCACAAATGGAGCAATCGTGATGTCCCATAAAAAAGAAGACATGTGTTTTTGCAACATTTGGTAGATCTGAAAAGTATGCATAACTCTGCCAACTCTGCCAAGCAAGCAAGTCTGCTATTTTCAGTAAAGTATTTTGGGGCTTTTGGAGTATTTTGGAAATGCTAGTATGGTAACTGCTCTGACTATTCTGGAATACTTAATACAACCAAAATTTTAAACATTAATAAATAAGGTATTACCTGAAATTATGACTGTCAAGAAGGCATGTTTGAGCTTTCTCCTCTTGTATTTTTGGCAGAAAAAGAATATACATTTTTTTTGTTAATACTGCTTACTGGAACATTTTACTTTATATATATATTTTAAGGTCATAAAGCAAAGGAATACGGCATAGATAACAAAATAGAAATACTATAGAGTAATCTTTCTGGTTCACAAATAAGCAGTGGAAGTATTTATCTTGTCCACTATCTGTGCTAACTTGGACTTAGTAATTAATGAAGCAACACTGTTGTAGGAGATCTGCTGCTTTTATTTTTAGTACTTGTTATTAAAAAGACTAGATAAATTTTGTGAATAATTTAAGTAGGGATGAAATGCACAAAAGAACATGAAGTGTTACCTATTTTCATCAGAATATTCGGATGTATCTATATAGAAATATTTATGTTCATAATTTCACCTGTATCATAGGTAGGTTTCTAAAATACTAACAATGACAGGATAACAGTTATGTTCAAGAAACTTACCTTGAATGAAAATAGGAAACATAAACATATGATGTACATATATTTACAACAGCGTATTTTACAGTGAATTATTTAGGTATACTAAATCAATGTTTTTAATTCTTCTAAGATGCCAAAAGAAATAACTTTCTTATTTTAGTTGTGCCAATTTAAGAAATGTAAGCTAAATCTAGTGATGCAGCTTGTGCCTGGGAACCTTGAGAACTGGAAACTGCTAGCAAACATTAAGCATCTATAATAATCTCTTGAATAATCTTTTGTTTTGTGTATCTAAGAAGGCCAAAATCTGAAAAAGGCTAAATGCACTCCTTTGCTTCCAAAAGCAGAGGAATTGGCATTTTGCAGTTTTGTATTCCAAGCAGCATCAGCTTTTTCATAATTTCTGTTTACTCTTCTTCAGGTACATATCTATTTTTCCCTCATGGGGAAAGACAGCACAGCAGTTGAGATTCAAAACAAAGTCATCTGTATTTGGTTTTGGCACATTGTTCAGGATCTCCATCTTCCTTTATTTTGAGGTGCTTTTACTGAGACAAAAAAGTGGATACATTAGGAGTGTTTCTGGTCCTTGGGGTGTAGGCTCAGCTCTAGGCACCTCCCCCAGCATCATTTTGGATAGAGCATGGCTTGTGCTGAGGAAAAGGGATGGGGCTGCTGGAACTGGATGGGAGCCGTGACATTTTCTAACCAGGTCCTCAGCATGGGTGACTGCAAAACCAGGACCCTGAAGTAAAGCACAGTATAAACCTCAAGTAATCTAAAAACAGACCCAGATTTCTGGAATGGCATTACTGTTGTGTATATGTAGTTAAATCTGTAAATGACAAGGTTTCATCAAAAGTATTTTCTAGTTCCTTTAAACTACTTCATGTGTTAATTAATGGTGTATTAACTAAAGCTAGCTGTACATGAGAGACAGGGAATTTTAATTAAAATTCTTAGGCTTGGTTAATGAGATAGCCATTATAATTTTTATAATCTACAGCTCTATTTTAAGTCATTAAATACATTTTTTAGGCATTTAGACTTAAATTTAACAATTTCAATTTGATATGATAGACAAAAATAAAGCTGTTAAGAAGTACAACTGTTTTATTGACTTGCATAAACTATCATGGTTTATGTGTTTAAATATCTTTAGTTACAAATCTCAGTTCAGTTCCTGACTTTTCCACACATGCTTCCTGTGTGATAGCAAGCAAATTATTTAAGAACAAATGCTTCAGAGTGTCTAATGACTTTGAAATGCAATAAGTAATGCCAGCTGAGATCTAGTCACTTGTTAAAATTCACCACTAGGTCTGTATTAATTTTTAGGAATTTCAGTTCTTCATTTCCTTTCTGTAAATTTGAATATTTCTCCTTTTTTATTTTCTAGTCCTTGTACTTAAAAGAAAGCTGGTCTGTACCATTGTCCTGTCTGTGATATAGTCACAGAAACATACGATGGTTTGAGTTAGAAAGGACTTTATAGGCCACATAGTTTCAAACCCCAGCCCCTCAACCATTTTTAAGGACACCTTCCACCAGACCACGTTGCTCAAAGCCCCATCCAGCCTAACCCTGAATGTTTCTGGGAATGAGGCATCAGTCACATCTCTGGGCAACGTGTTCCAGTGCTTCACCACACACACTGTAAGAAATTTCTTCCTAATATCTAACCTATACCCACCCTGTGTCATTTTAAAATTCCCCTTGTCTTGTTGCTACCTATGCTTAGAAAAAGTCATTTTTTGTAGGACCCCTTTAGTTGCTGGGATGCTGCTGCGTGGTTTCCCTGGAGCCTTCTTCACCCAACAACCCCAATGTTCTCTGCCTTCATAGGAGAGGGACTCCAGCCCTCTGTGTGCCCTTCTCTGGACTCACTCCAGTAGATCCATATCCCTCTTTGGGGCTCCAGAACAGAGTGCGGCACTGCAGGTGGGGTCTCTCTCACCAGAGCAGAGCAGAGGGGCAGAATCCCCTCCCTGCCCTGCTGGCCACACTGCTTTGGATACAGCCCAGGATACAGTTGGCTTTCTGGGCTGCAGGTGCACATTGTTGGGTCATGTTGTGCTACTTGTACTTGAAAACCCCAAGTCTTTCTCCTCATGGCTGCTCTCAGTCCATTCTCCGCCCAGCATGTATTTGTGCTTGGAACTGCCCTGATCTAGGTTTGGGACCTTGTACTTGGTTGAACTTGATGAGGTTTGGATGGACCCACCTCATAAGCCTTTCAAAGTCCCCCTGGATGTCATTCCTCCCTTCTATCTCAGTTTCTGCTTTTATAATACAAGCACATAACTACTTATTATGTTGTTGTTATTACTTGACATTTTTCATCTATTCCTTTGGTCTAGCCAGGTTGTAAAGAATGAGCAGAAAAATGAAGTGTATTTAGGCAGTGGATGTCAGAGTGCTGACACTGTAGTTTGGGTCAGAAAAGCAATAGATTCCCCAGGCTGCATAATTTCACTTGCCCAGTTCACTTTAACTCTGGGATTTCTGTCTGTGCAGTCTATGCAGCTAAGTGTAAACAGTAGTACCTCAAATTCTGAATCACAGGTTTGTATGGATGCCCATCACCTGAGAGTGAATCACCTTTCTCAGTGGTGATTTTTGTTTGCTTTTTCTTCTTGTGTCTAATAGTAATTTTTTTCTTGGGTAAAACACCCCGTGTTACATGGCATGCCTCAAATGAGAAAACAGAGGGGCTGTCCTGATGAAAGCAAAACCTCTTAGTTATGGAAGTTACTGGAGTACAGCAAAATCAGTTCTGTAAATATCCATTGGAACATGTAAGCAAGTTTATTTTAAGTTAATCTTATATTTTTGAGGATGGAGGGTTTATGAGGCTTTAGATGATCTTTGGTGAAGGTTCTCAGAAGATAAAACTTCTGTTTCATGAGGGAATATAATTTTATCTCTTAAACTATAACCTTTGGAAAAAGAACTTCTTAGGGAATGGTTTTAAATAACAAATTTAAATAGGATAATTTTTCTTTTCTTTTCTTTTCTTTTTTAATGACGTGAACTATACCAAAATGAGATGACATTAGTAAAAGGAGTGACTTACAGATTACATAGTTGTGATGTAGTGCAAACTCTTTTAGGCTTATTTCATATGTAGAAGGATTCAATTGTGCATGTTTTAATACAGGGCATGTGAAAGGAATGACTCATAAATAACAAATCACGTAGTAAAGTTAAACAGATGTTCTTTACTGTGGGGGTGGTGAGGCACTAGAACTGATGGGGGTCTGGGGGCTGCACAGAACAGTTGGAGTCATCCCGTTCCTGGAAGTGTTCAAAGGCAGATTGGATGGGGCTCTATGAAACCTGGCCTAGTAAAAGGTGTCCCTGCCCTTGTCCGGGGTGTTGGAACTAGATGATGTTCAAGGCTTCTTCCAACCCAAACCATTCTGTGACTCTATGATTTCTGTGAACATAACTGTTTCTAAAATTTACAGATTCTCCAGTTGATGAAAGTGAATTTTACATGGGTGGCTCCTGGGAAGAGTGTTATATAACTATATCCTCTGCCTGTTGGTAAGAGTAGACAATACAAGAGATTTTGGAAAATCTCTTCTTTTGAAAACTTGCATGAATTGAATCAGAAAGGTAGAAAAGAGAGCAATTCTTAAGTCCTAAAAAAAATCTGCTTTTTTAAAAATAGTTTTTATATTCCTATCTTGCAAGATTTCAATGGAATTCAAGCTCTGTAATATAAATATTTCATATGCATCCTTCTCATAAAGCATCTAGACCTTCAGTGATGGTTTTGTACAAGTAGATGGAAGAACTATTACAGTAGTTGCTAAGTACAAACTGAGCTATATAAGGGAAATAGAGGATAAAAAGGTTGAAAACCAGTGAAAGATGAATGTGACTTAACAAGCTTGTGCCTATTCATAACAATGAGGTTTTTTCTTCATAGTTTCTCTTTAGTAATAGAAAGCTAAATAAATATTGTGGATAATTCTGCCGTATTCAGGATCACGTTGAAGTTCTACAGGACCAATTTTAAACTCTTCTAGTTGTCAGCGTGAAACAAATTTTAAACATTTCTGTTTGAGGCACCTTTGTTTCAGTGAGTAGACCTTCAGTTGGCTGAAAGTAGTTACACAGGTGTGTTCTAAAAGTTAAGTTTTGTGATGATAAATTTTGAAGCAAAGAAAACAACTAAGAAAGACTCGAACATCTGACTTGTAATGCATCCAGTACATTGTGTTCATCCCAGTGTTTTTGCTGAGAAACCAAGAAACCCAGCAGCAGGCATTGCAGGTTGAAGGCAGAAAGGCTTCTACAGATGAGAAATAGTGCAATAGATTCAGGTTTGCAGTTGTTTACAATTAGTCCTGCTTCTATTCAAGTTAAGAGTATAAATTTGTGGAGGTAGTACATCTCTAGTTAGTATTACCAGAACTGGTAGTGCTCTTACCTGATACTTCTGTTCTGTGTGGGAGTGGAGTCCAGGAGATTTAATCATGTAATTATTCCTCATATAGAAGCACAAATGTAGTGTTATCCAGTTGCCATCCATTTTATTATACTTCTTTCTTTGTCATTGAAAAGGAATTCTTCAACAATTTAAGCACAGAAACAACAATGAATCATTGAGTTTCTTTTTGTGTTTGTGTATTTATTCTACTTTCCTCACTTTTTTGCCCTCTTTGATTTCTGGCTTTTCATTAGTTATCGTATTCTAAAATATAAGCCCTTTTGATGTAAGGCTTAAAAATATATTCAAAATAGACTAAATGTTTCATTCCTCAGTAGATGTATTTGTTTATTTATTTTGAAAGAAAATGAAAAAAAATCATGCTTTGCTTTTTAAAACTATGGTAAAAATGAATTGCACAAAAAATGATTTTAATGGTTTAAGTGATGATATTTACAATTCAGAAGTAAACATACAGATGATTTTTAGTTTATGGCAGATGTAGTAATAGCAAATAAAGGCTGATCTGCACTGTAGAAGTGTTCCAGTATGAAGATTATTTACTAATTGTTTGGCTCTTGACTACAATTTGTAGATAGGATTAAAACTCCCTTGGGCAAAATCATGTGAGTCCCCAGGGGATGTGCAGAGGATGAGGAAACACAAGCATCAACATTCCGCAAAGTCGGGAAATTGTTTCAATTTGTTTAAACTAAAGTCTTACTAAGCAGGTTCAGATTTTTTTATCCAACTGCACTTTAAAGGCAAGTAGCTCATTGGAGTTAAATGATACTTCCCATGTGTTTATCCTGTGTCTCTTTTCAGGTCTGTTTGGGCATAGTTTATTACTGTATCTAAGCAGATTCCCAAATTTCTCAGTCCTAGAGGCAAAAGGAAGTGAAATGTGGCAAAATTGTGTGTTAGTCTTCACAGGCTGGTGAAGACAGGCTATGCTGTTGCCCTCAAGACATCAGGAGGGGCAAAGTTCCACCAGTGTTCCCTAGCATGTATTTAGCAGTCTATAGACAAAGCAAACAAAACCCAAACCCAAATCCTGAAGCGACATGTGTGTGCATTCCAGACCTGCAATAGGATACCGGCTACCCTTTTCTCTCAAACCATCTGATAATGTAGAATAAGTTAAAATTGATCTTAACCTTCACTTAGCTTGATGTTTCCTGCATCTGTTCTCAGACTTGGGTGAAAGTTTTTTTTCTGAAAGCTTCACGTATTAGAAAATGCTTCTGTCTGCCAATCCTACTCTTATCTTCAGAGAATCATACATGCAGTAGCAATAATTTTAGTGTTGAGGACTACTGTGTATAAACATAAGCTAAGTCTAAGGAGAATTAATTGCAACATCTAAAGAGAGAAAATAATTAGGTAGAATTCCAGTGAAAGACATGCTAGAAAAAGATAACAGAAATGCAGAACCTCTCTCAAGAGAAAAAATATATTTTAAATGCAAGCATAATATAAGCTAGTTCAGACAAAGGATTCCCAGGGGAAAAAGGAGATAGGATCAACATTTTTATTCTTCTTCCCTTTAAGATGGGAAAAACACTGAGAAACTCAAATTAACAAAAGTAAACTTTCATGTTGACAACTGAACACTGTGGAAAAAGAACACAAACTTAAATTGTATAAAACTGTAATTATGTACCTTTTTCAATTAAAAGTGAAAGCAAATACCAATTTTTTTGTTAAAAATTCCATGGCAATATTGTTACTTCCTAGCTACAAAGGATTCTGAAGTAAGTAATATACTGAAGTCAGTAGGTGGAGGGCATGAATTTCACTGTTGTCTTCTCATACCCCTCTGAAAAAATATCAGCACAGTTAACCATAAAGATACGTAGGGTTTTCCTATCTGAAAGATGGGACAATGGGTTAAAGTCTTTATGTTTGTAAGTCTGTTGGGATGTTGTAAGTCTGGGTGGGATGGACAGACAAACATATGAAGGACCTTTAGTCAGAAAATGCACTTCCATCTCTGACCAAATCTCTAGTGTAGTTCTGCAGATGCCAATTCTCTGTCTCAGTTTACTCAATGGCAGTATATGAACTGCAGGAAAATCCTTAATGATATAAAAAGGGGGAGAAGACTCAAGGTGTGTTTATGCTGCAGAAGGATGTAAAGCCAAGCTGACATTAAGTAATGGTTTCTGGTATTGAGAACTGTGGACCTGTGACAGCCTGGACTTGTGCACCCCTTGGACATGTGCACTGGAGGTCAGGCAGAGGTGCAGAGCCTGCTCTGATGCTTGTGGTGCTGAGCCAACTTGGATTTTCCCTTCTGGGTTTGTTTTGGTAAAACTGCCTCACTCATGCTCTGCTTGTGCATCCACACCCCTAGTGTCAGTATGGACATGGCATCACAGCAAATTCTAGGAACATGCAAATGACAGTGCTCACTGATCCTTCACAAACCTAGCAGTTACTGTGTTCTTAGAGCTGAATTTGAACGGGTCAGGAATTTCCTGGGTGAATAGGGAATTGATCTTTGAGATGCTGCTGCCATCACATAGTTTACTTCAGATGTAGACATGCATTTTTGTAGGCAAGGGCCACATTACTTTGATAACCCATTTAGTATCTCACTGTCACTGAACTGTTTTATAGTAAAGCTAATGAAGAAATACAAAACCATTTGTGGTTGTCTGGAAGGCTCCACACTATCCCAGTGGAGAGTGACAGTGTCAGCTATTTATATCCCAGGACTGCAATAATATAATCAGCTTCTCCATACAGCCCTCTCCCTAGGGGGAAAAAATAAAAATTCCACATAATAGAAAACAATCTAGCATGAACTTCTTCTGTGAAGCCTGCTAACCTGATCTTTATTCTCTATACAGAGTTCCTATTGATTAAATCAGGTTTTCACAAGTTTTTTATGAGGAATTCCATTGCCCCGTTCCCAGTTTATTTTAAAATTAGTCAAAGCATTTGAATGAGGACAGCAGTTAACAAATCTTTTCCTCTAGCCCTGTGGAACATTTTTGTCACAAGACTAAAGAACAGCTCTTCAAAGACTTATTTCCGAGCATGAAGTAGGAATTTCTGCCCCAGGAAATTATGGATCATCAGAGTTCTTCCCCAGTTATAAATTACACTTTTCAGCTTTGCTCTCCTGTGATGTAATCACCCCTAGAGCACCTAAATATGGAGAGATTAATTAAATCCAACAATTAAACAAAAAAAATCCCTGTAGTTTACTGCCAACGAAAGTTAATTGTTCGGCAGAATTTAGAGGTTGCCCCATGAGAGGGAAATGAAAGAAAAGAGCAATAACATGTGGCAGATTATAGTCAAAGACCTTAACCTCTGTTGATACAGGCTCAAATACTCCTGGTGCTGGTTGTGGGGGGGTCTGTGTAGAGGTCGTATCAAGGGAGCTGGGGCTGCCTTTCCTGGGGAAGATGGCAGATGCACAATTTGGAAGGCAGAGGCTGTCCTCAGGATGTTTGATCCATGATGCTCTAGATTTTGGAGGCGTTTCGGTGGATATATAGAAATAGTGGTGGGTGGTATGGAAGAATTGTTTGAGAGATTGATTCATCCTCTCATCAAAGTGATTTATTAGTGGGAAGCCTAATGTGCTGTGTTCCAGAGAATTTATTATAGATTACGTGGATATGCCTATAAAATCCACTCCAATTTCAAAATACTACCAGCTGTCTAGATTTTTTTTGTCTAAAGAGTTTATTTTCCATTTTTTGGGGGGGTCAGTTATTTTCTCTTCTTTTTTTTATTTCTCTTAGTTTTAATATCTTTATGATTAGTCACTTATAAAATCAAAATATTATTCAATGTGATCATTTAGTGATTAAAAAAAAGGTTTCAAATTTTGGTGGCCCTATGGAAAAATTTTCTTGTTTAGTTCTTGATGTGAAATAGTAAGAAGGAAGAGTAAGTCCTCAGCTTTTCTAATTTTCACTTTTTAAGTAAGTTTTCATAAAATTGTTACTGAGACGTTTCTAACATTGAGAACAGTTTCATGACTCTCACTTGGAGGAAATTTTTGAATTATGTATTACTTCGCTCATAAACATAAAATAAATTCCTGTGGTGGTTTTTTAAATTTTTTTTTATTATTATTTTTAGTTTGTTCAGCTGTATTATTTAAAGAAAGAAAAAAGCCTTTACATATTTTTGATGAATCGGTAAAAATAATGTTGTGGTATTTGCTTGTCCCAGATTCTCTTCAGGTTTCATTTATTTCAATATTTCTTTTAGTGAAGAAAACACTGAGAAATTTGAATATAGTTGTTCTGACTTGATAGGTAGTTAATGTAACAACCTGGAAATAGCAAGCCCAGCAGTTGAAAAATATAAGTTTAATCAGAATTTGCTTTTAATGAATTCGTATGATGAAGTAAAGGTATATGGGGGCTGTCCTGGATACGGTTAGTTTTAAACTTAGTAGCTGGTACAGAGCTGTGTTTTGGATTTACTATGAGAATTATGCTGATAACAGTGTTTAGTTGTTGCTAAGTAGTGCTTACCCCAAGTCAAGGACTTTTCAGTTTCCCATGCTCTGCCAGTGAGGAGCTGCTCAAGGAGCAGGGAGGGAGCATAGCCAGGGCAGCCGGCCAAGGGGATATTCCATATCGCAGGATGTCATTCTGAGGGTATAAACTGGGAGGAATTGGCTGGTTGCTGCTCAGGAGAGGCTGATTGCTTCTCAGGTGAGCAATTCTTTTGTGCATCCCTTGTTTTTCTTGGGTTTTATTCCACACTTTCCTTTTGGAATATTTTTTTAAACATTGTTATTCTTAACAATTTTGCTTCAGTTATTAAACTGCTCTTATATAAATTCTAACTTTACTCAGTGATTTAGCCGTCTTGCATTCTGATTGGTTTTATCAGTTCTCGTGTTTTGTTGCTACTATTTTTCCCTGTCACAAACTGTAGTATTGGTGAAATGTTTTCACAAAAATTCAAGTATTCTGCTTAGCATGGCACAATGGGGTTTGTGTTGTATGTCCTCTTAGTGTTTACTGATATATTCCATATAAATAATTCAACAAAGTCATTTTGAGTAATTGCTTCTCTGAGGAATACAGTCCATATCTTTTGTATTAAAATTTAAATGGATGTTTTTACATGTCCCAGACTAGTACACTGGGAATAAAGGAGTCAGTAAAACAAGTGTGCTTTCGAGTTGTGCTGGTCACTTCTTAAAACGAGACATTTTCAGCTTGATGCAGAAACTGTCACTGATTTCAGTGTGTCAATGTTTATAGTTAATATTTCAGAATTGTATTAATTTACATCCTTTACTAAATTGAAGAAAAAAGTGTACTGCTGAAAAGACACTATCCTAAATACAGCGCAAAAGAAGGGATGTTGTTATGTAAAATATGCAATTTATGTAGGAAAAAGCTGTTGTGTTTTGTTATGGGGCTTCATTTTTTTCATTTATGCCATTAATCCGGCAGCAATTATAAGTAATTACATTACTTCTGTATTTGAACGTAAAGAAACCGGAATGATGATTAGCAGATATTTTGATTGGATTTCTTGCCCATCAGACTCTTCATACTAAACTTCAAACCATGCAATTTTGGAGCATTTTTGACATTAGAGACATTGTTCTCTACAAAGTGTAAAGTTTATTGCAGAAACACCTACACTTGTCTTGTATACCTGTACATAATGCCTGCATTTCCGGGCAAGAAATTAATGATTGTTAGCATGTTTTGGGGTTTTTTTTTGAACAACAGAGAAAAGTTTCAGGCACACACATAAGCATGTGTTATGTAAAAATTCTCCTTTGGAAAATCTGTGATGTCACCTACACTGAAAATCACAGGATTTACCTAACCATGGTGAAAGTGTAGGACCCCCCTGAAGGAAATACCAAGAACATTCTGTACAGAAAAATTCTTGATAGGCATAATTGCTGCAGCCTCCGTAGCAATTAAGGTATGAACTATTCTGTGTTATTTATTCCTATTATTCAGGCAAAAATCATTGATCAGTCCTGTTGTGGAGAACTGTAGTTTCTGTGGAAGGAAACTATAAAGCTATAGCTTTACCCTGTGCCCCATTCATGGAGTGACTAGCAGTTGTTGAAATTGATGTGGGATGGACATTATGGAAGGGCTGGTGGAGAGCAAAAGGTGACTGAACAAATCCAAGAGCCAGTTTCTAGGCTGTTCTAAGTTTTCCTGTTATGGTGAACAGAAGTAAGTCCCTTAAGGCATGCATTACGATGAGTGTCGTGCTTTCAGACATGGCGGTGAGGTTGGACCTCAAAAGACGCTCCCCTGCCTTTCAGGAAGTTTTGTTGGATTGGTTGAGAAACTGGATGTGTCTCCATGGGCCCAAGTTTGAAGCTGAAATCTGTGTTGTTGATCAGTTTTGTGGGACTGATGTAATTTATTTTGCCCTGAATACTCTCTGAAAACTCATCTTTCCTTGCAGGGAGGACTGTATGAGGTGGAATGAGATTGAGTTATGATGTTGGCATATAGGGAATTTGCCTCTATGTTTTTTTTCTCCATTGTACATTCATTTTTCTTTTCTCAGCTAGGCTTCTGTGAAGCAGCTCAGGATTTCGGTGGCATGGGGAATTCCTGGAAATCTAAGTTTGTTAGCAATGTTGGCTGAATGCTAAGTAATTTGATTTGTATAGTTTTTAACAAAGCTTTGCTTCCTAGTTTGGGTATGTGGCCTGGTAGGAATCCTGACAGAGCACTTAATAAACTTTCAAATCCAGAAAGGATAGCATGTTATAAAAAGGAGAGTGGAATTCTAAGACTTATTATAGTCAGTGGCTAGAGGAGGATGACTCTTTTTTTCTTACTCTTTTTGTGGTTAAATGAATGGTTTATTAATGTCCTGTTTCTAGTTTCTCTTATTTGTAAGGCCTGCTGTGTGTCTGGCTGAGAGGGCTGTGAATCTTGCCTAAGTGTATATTAACAAAATGTATGCACAGATCTGAGTTGCCCAGAATAGGTCAAACTCTTGAGGATTGCTGGAAAGTTCCTTATCTGACATTGTGTGTATTTTAACTGTATGCTGTATTATATTCTTCAGAGTAATTTATCTCTGCATGAACAGGTCAAATCACTGTGTATGATCTGTTTAGAGCTGCTGATTTTTATTTTGCCTACTAGCAAGCACATTTGATTATTGTTGTGTTTCAAGATTCTTTTTTTCTTATGTGATAGTACTATTGCTGATACTACTTTCCTCTTCACAGGTTATAGGTTTCTCACTGCATAGCCTTCCTGGAGTACTTAACAAGCACTAAAATAAAGTCTAAAGAAGTGAATTTATATTAAACACTTCTGAAAAAGATAATAGAAATTAGCTAATATTTTATTTTACAGAAATTAGGATATTTCTGTAAAAAGAAACTATAGGTGCATAGTTTGTAGAAAGCATAGTATATAGGTGATCTTCCAGTGTATACCTTAACAAATAACACAAATATGCATTGATTACTTTTGTCATCAGCATCTGTATACTGTGTTTGTTTTCTTATATACACAATATTTTCTATATAAAATGGATAAATATCACAGTAAAGGGTTTAACTGTGAAAAAAGGAAGCGATGCAGGACTCTGTTGCAGCAGAACCTAAGTGGGAACTGAAAACAGGAAGTATCTAGAAGGTTCCTTTTGGTGAAATCTTTCCATTATGTGTCTGTGTATTTCTCCATCACATATACTGAGGTGGAGTCAGGACCTGGCTGCAGTCCAAAGACCAGTGAGCCACCCTCAGAGGACCTGCCTATCTCTCCTTTCCTGTTCCCAGATTACACTTGGCAAATTAGATCCACTGTGTCCCCCACAGGCTTCCCTTTCAAAGAACAAAACTTGCCATTGAGAGTTGTCCAGAATAAAAATGTAACCTTAATTCTGTTGTTAGGCACAAACTACATCTTCTTTCCTGTGAGCTGCCATGCCCATACTACATTTTTTCCATTGCTGCCATCTCATTCAGGACATGTATGTTTTGTTACAATTTGGTTCCAGGCTTTAGAGCCTGGGTGTCTGGTAAAGGGGAAAGGATATCAGAGATGGCCATTTAGATCTGTTTTCCTTGCTGATGAGTGGTCAGCTAAAGGTATTGAATATGAATAGATTGATCAGACCAAAGTGCACAGCATCATTACCTTGCTAGCTGTAGTAATTCTAATGGAAAGCTGTTAATCACAAATATGTATATTAAATAATCTCTAACTTTACAGTATTCAACAATGTTAGCTTTCATAGGTAATGAAGCTAATGTAGTTAAGGATGATGCAAATAGTAAAACTGGATGAAATTGTGGTAAAAAATTTTGATTATGTTAAATCAGTTATGCAAATACAATTTAAAAAAAAATCAATAAAATCTAATCAGTTGCCAAGATTATAAAAAATATATACCTACTTGAAGATATAAAACTGTCTTCAATACAATCTAATCAACTACCAGAAGAGAAACATTTCTAATTTGATTAAAATGATCCAGTTGACCATAGTTACTTTTTCTTGATGAATAAAACTATTGAAGTTCACAAGACAGAATGGTAACTTTTCTTACTAAATAGCACATTTAGCTTTTGTAGGTGCTGACCTATTTCAGGCATTGATATTGATTCACAGAGATTTGAGGGCTGATGTGCCTAATACTTAGCCAGTATTACTCATATTAATGTTACATTTTTCATCCCCAATCTCCATGCTCCTGTTAGTTTTTGTTATTTTTTCAATTATATTATACAATTGTATATTCAATCATATTCTAGATCTTCCAACTCTTTTTTTTTTTCTTTTCTTTTTTTTTTTTTTTTTGTAATAGAGGCAATGAAGAGCAGAGGAATCTCTTCTGGTATGAATTTTTAAAAGGCAAGACAGCTATTACTGTGCTTGGACAGACTTACTGGCTCATAGTATAGTCCATGCATTCAAGTCATTCACAAGGAAGGGTCTGAGAGCAATTAAAGCTGTGGGACTAAAGTGTCTTCCTTAGTGTCTGTATGAATTTCTTTGTCCAGTGATGACACTCACATATGTAAAACAGGAAGAGGGAGAGGAAAAAAAAAAAAAAAAACGGTGTTACCTGATTGGGTTAATGTGAGTTTTTAAAATCCGCTTCTGTTCCTAGTAATTTTTTTGGTTTTCCTTTCTTTCCCCTCATGACTCCCTTTTCTATTCCTTCTGAGCTACTGACATCTTCCTCCTTAGCACTCATTCCATTGCTATGTTAGTCTCTTTTGGTCTGAATTTTTTGTTTGCTCTTTTTGTATTTTAACCCTTATAAATGATACATTGCTAGACATTGGAAGAGATTCCACTTACAGTCTAAAAATAGCTTTCTAGTCTAAACTGGTCTTCTAGGCAGCCTCTGTAATCAATAAAAGATAAATACCACAGGAGGCAATTCATCACATTTTAAGCTTATGTTGAAACTGGAAGGATTAATTGCTGCCTGGGCCACCTGTCTCTTTGTGATGATTAAAGGGAGCTCCTGAGATGACAAGCTCAGATGAGGTACCTGGCTCTCAGATGGCTAAAATTAGATGAAAAGCAGCCTACGTGTTGTTCCAGGAGTGGTGTTGGTGATGCATTGCTTTCAGAGGGTCTGTCCTACAGAGGTGGAAACTGCATAAAACTGGGATGAGAAGGACCCATAGTTTGAATTTTTTTTTCCTGAACTGATTTGTCATGGTACCAACAGTTATGTTTGATTTTCACTAGTGACCAGCAATGTTGTGATGTTCTAGAAATCAAACCCCTAGTATTTTGTTAGAACAGTTAATATTTGTATAGCTCCTATGTGAACGTCTCAGCAAATTGCAGAACCTATTTAATTTTTGACATGGATAGTTAGAAGCTTCATAGCATTTCAGACAAGGCCATGCAGTACTGTATAACAACATAATTGGGTACAAATCCAGTTACAGAAATTCAGTTTTAAAATCATAAGGAACTAAGTTTACTGATAAGATAGTATCCACTATTTCAGTGGTTGTTACTAAATCGGGAACATCTCCATAAAGTGTGTCCAGATACATTTGATCATTAACAGTTGATAATTTCTAGTTAATGCTGCGCGTAAGCATTTGTAATTAAAAAAAATAATCTGGAAATACATATAAAACTATTTACAGACAAATACGGTATGGAAATATTTTGAGCAAAACTGTATATGAGAAAACATTTATTAGTTGCAAATATTCCCATAGGAAAACTGGTATATTCTGGTATTTAATATTTTGTATTTTATTCTGGTATATTTGGTATTTATTCTGATATTTAATATTTGTACTTTTAACAGTGCTGTAACTCGCCACTGAACCAACACATTTGGAACAGTTCGTACCATCAAAAACTTCATCCACAGAGACTGATGCCATCTTGGCATTCTCCAGACACTGTGAACTGAAGTTAAAAATCTTTATGGAGTTTATAACAACTGGGTCAAAAGGAATATTCGTCTGATATACGAGGAAGACCCTTACTGCCAGTATGACGAGCCAGGAGAAGTGGGTTAACCTTAGCCCTGGAGAGTTCTCTCAGCTTCAGAAATATGCAGAATGTAAGTAATTTTAAAAATATTTAATTTTATGGCTAAATAAAAAGTAAGAGTATTTTAAACGTAGAATATAAAATTGTTGTATTATTGATACTATTCACAGCTTAGAAAGAATGCATCCAGGTTTTATATTGATGATTTGTTGCTTTCAGAGACTATTGTGAAGAAAACTCTGTATTTTTACATTTTTAATATGAATAATCTTGTTTGTTTTTAAATTACATCACCAAATAAATAGTAAACATAATAGAGCAGTTTAAAAAAAATCACTTTTGAGAATATTTACTGCTTCCTGGGAAAATATTTTCAAGTTGTTTTTCTTTTTTTTTCAATATCTGAATTTGAAGATTTCTAACAGAAATGAAAAGTTTAATGGATTTTTTTTTTCCTATGCATTCTTACAACTTAAGCCCAAGTGCAGCATTTGCCAAAACATTTGCCTTCCTTGCTGGGAAAAAAAAGGCATTGAAGATATTTCTTTGCCTTTGGGTTCCCTTTGCTCCTTCACCACTTTTTGCACACACAGTAGTTCAGAGCCATTGTTTTAGTAGAACTGTTGGTGTCAGGGAGATTGCTTGAATATGGTTGTGTTCAGGTTTGTGTGTGTACATTAAAGAAAGATGTGTTGTCTTTCAAGCTTCCTCTGCAATGAAAGGATGTTAGTTTTTTTGGAAATGTGAAATGCGACACATTTTTGTGGAAAAAGTACAATTTCTGAGGCAATTAGAAAAACAAGTTAATGGTATATCACTTTTCATATGTAATGTCAAAGGAAAAAACCTTGGGTATGGACTTTAATTTGAATTTTTGGGCTGTCCTCTTTAATTTGACTAATGACTGAATAACAATATCTTTAAGTATGTAATCTAAGATTTTAAAATGCAATTTTAAAAAAAATTGGAACCAATATTTTTGAATTTGGTATATTTTTTGTGTAACATGGCAAGTTTCAAAAGGTTGGTACAACAGATATCTTTACTCATTACTAAGAATAATTAAGTTACATGGAATTTTGTAAAGCTTGGATATATAATTGCTTTGCTGTTTCATTGCCTTTGTTGAACTTGGAAAGGCAATGAACTGAAAATCACCAAATTTCATTTGATGGCTTGGTAGAGTTTGATTCACTTAAAAAATTAAAAGTAATATTAATAAAAACCCTAAACAACAAAAGTCCTCAGTTAAAAAAACCTGTATTGCTTGTTTTTCTCCAGCGTGGAACTTAGTCCCAGCAGTTCTCCTGCAGGATGGAAGGGTGATCTGGGTGTCAGAAGGTGACACTGTGGGGAGGTTTGACTTTGTGGCAGGTGTCTGCCAGCAAGTAATGGTGGTGAGCACCCAGCTGTGCCTTGTGCTAAGGAGTGGATTTCACTGCAGGACTTTGGAAAAAGTAGGGAATTTATAGAGAGATGATTTGATTTGCATTCACCTTCTGATATGCAGCTTCTTCATTTGCTCTGCCTTTCAGTTTGGTGTAGAGATTTTACTTCGTCTTACCTAAATTTCAACATTATTTTAACTATGGAAGTTTTTAACTTTCTTGAATTTAAAAAATACAGTATTTATAAATTCTATTTTAGTTTGCATCAAGCTGTAGTACTAGACTACTAGAAGAAAGAGTGTAGTCTACCAAACACCCACCTGCCTTGCATCATACTCTTAGTGGCTGATAGTCACTTCTGCCTAATAAAATCACTGAAATCAAGTTTACTTTTATACAGCTGTGTTGGGTTGGGTGGCAGGAGGCCAGATGCTCACCAAACTGTTCTATCACTCCTCACTCTCTTCCTGTATTCTGGGGTGGGGTACATTCCATGGAAGACAGTCCTCCACAAACTTTTCTAGTGTGGGCCTTTCCCCTGGATGCAGTTCTTTTTTGATACAGACCAGATACCTTTAGCTGGTGAACGGGAAGAAGGGATGTGCTGAGCTGTCTTGTACTAGAACCAGTAGGAAGTTCTTACGTACAGGGGGATTTCAAGTTCTCCTTTTCTTTGAAGCCTCAGTAAATTTGGTTAAGAAAGTTTGCTCATCCATTTTAGGCACTTCATGTGTCTATTCATGCAGAAAGTATTCTCTTTAAAGTACATTTGCTGGGTTTTTTGCATATTGAGTTTTTGATCAGGAAAAAACTCCTTGCATAGTTCCTTTCTGATGCTGACTCTCCTCAGCCTAAGGTGGCTACAGAGTGAGACAATGTTTTACTTCGGTGACAGCCTCTGCTTAAGACACAAGTACACACCACCTGGCAAGTCTGAAAACCTTAATTTGGATCCAGTATAGGAAGGGGTGACACTCTTCTGCTGCATAGGGCACGCTTGGGCATGCTTGAAGGAGTGAGGGATTTGGGTTTGAGTCTTTTGAGGTTGAAGCTCAGTCTAAAACCGTGTCCTTGATCTTTCCCCTATCTGGAAAGCAAGCCTGTCTCAACCTCTGTGTGTTTTATGAAGAAAACTTGCTGCCAAGCTTTACTGAAATCAGTCACACCTGCAAGTGTTACAGTTTCCGAGAAGAAGGGAGAAATGGGTCCACACAGGGTGTAAGGGACAGATTAAGTGCCTCTTGTTATCTTTACACTGAAGTAGAACTCAGGTGGCACCTAGATGAGCTGCTTCTCTTGCCATCACTTGGTTTAAGTCATGCAAAGAAAATCTCAAACTATATTTAGATACAGACTGAACAGATAAGTCCATCCAGAGTTGAGTCATATATGCATATATAACTCATATAAGTGTGGACATTACATATCGAACTGTCTTGGACTTAAAGCATAAATTCCCTTTTTAGTCACCACAGTAGGTGTGTGGATCTTTCAATGTATAAAGCCCTTTAAACTACTCCTGTAGATTTTACTGCTCTGAGAAGGACATGTGCTTTTCCCTTTCTGACTGAAAGACACTTTGCTCTTGTTCAGTGTAGTTATTTTTATTAATCTGTGAGCTTGATGGTAGTCTGCCTACTCTGGCAAGTACTCTTAAACAAGGTCTGCTCCTAGCTCTGTGTGCAGGTAATGTCCTTGTAATCACTTTGAGGAGTTCCTACCACACCTTGTCTGTCTGTTTTCTTCTTCACATAGTCATAATATGATTCAGTGCTTTATCCAGCTGTAATGTTTGGTGAACTGAAACCCTGAATGCAAAATCTCTTTCTTGAATATATAATATAATAGCTTTCCTCAATTTCCATAAATATAACTGAACAGCAAAGGAGAATGAGTTCTCCACCACTTGTTCCTAATCACAAAGTATTTCCTTGTAAGCAACACTCAGAACTTCATAGTAAGTGCATGTCTTTCTGTAAATTAATCCAAGGAGTATCTGTATTTTTTTCTTACTGAATTATTTTTGAGCTCAAGTCAAGGCAATTTTATGCTTTCAGCATAGGACCTTTCTTTGTCTGCCTGCCATATTAAATAGTTTGGGGCTTCAATGAATTTTTCAGAACTGTTTAAATAGTACTTAACAAAAAAAAAAAAAATTATAAAGTCCAAAGAGTATGTTACCTAATAGTTGGCACTTAATGCAGTTAATGTGCATATGTGTGGTTTTGGAAGAATAATTATTTCCATAGACAGGTCCTCCATGTCCTTCTTCCCAGTCAAATTAAAAGTCTCCTCTCTCCTCTTGTTCCAGAGACAGAACAGTAGAACATATTTTGCGTTATATCTTTTTCTGGTTTTAAATTGCCTCAGAAGAATAGGTGAAAAGACAAAAAAAAAAAAAAAAAAAAAAGAAATGGGATAACTGGTGTGGTTATTATATAATTGTGATAATAATGATGACAATAACAATATTGTACCCCACACTAAATCTTGAAGATTCTAGGGAAATAAATACACTTGAGAGAAGAAATTTTTTTTTCTCTTCTAGATTTCATAATCAATGCTGGCTGTGGGAAAGGTAGGTGAAAAAATGTAGGGATTTTTCTGCATAAAACTGTCATTGCATAAAGTAAAGTATGTACAGGCCATTTCGGGCAGAAGGAGTTTATTCTGAACCATGTAGCACCACTTACATATTTGTAAGCTGTATGGGGAGCAGCTTAGGGAGCTGGGGTTGTTTAGCCTGGAGGAGAGGAGGCCCAGGTGACCTTTATCACTCTCTTCAACTTTATGAAAGGAGATTGTAGTCAGGTAACTACATTTCTCCCCGTTTTTCTGAGGGGAGGTTCAAGTTGGACATGAGATTTTCCTCCTGGGAAGGGCTGTTAAACATTGGAACAGACTACCCAGGGCAGTAGTGGAATCACCAAACCTGGAAGTGTTCAAGGAATGAATGGATGTGGCACTTAGTGCCCTGCTCTAGTTGTAAAGGTGGTGATGAGTCAAAGATGAGATTTGATGATGTGTCTTTTTCAACCTAAATGATTGTGTGATTCACTGATATGTGCCATTCTGTACTGCTCCAAACAGAAGCCTGAATTGCAAGGGCATTAGAGAGAAGTAATATAAATAGCTTCATTGTGATTATTATCTGTATGGTAAATTGGATTAGTTTGGACAGGGTTTTTTTTTAAATCCTTTTTATTAAATTAATTTCGTATCTCCTTTTTATTAAACAAAGTTTTATGGCTGTTGTAGTCCAAATTATTTGTTAAAAGTGGCTTAGAGGAAAAAGCAAGTGGGAAAATATTCAAGGGATTTGAAACAGTTAAAACAAGAGTATTTCATGAATCAGCTAAGCATTAAAAAAGGAAAAAAAAAGGAAGCTCTTCCCTCAGTAGGCAGAGAAAAAGACCTCTGAGCTCTGGCAGCGTCTGCACTCTGGGGAAATAGCTTGGTTTTGTGTTGTCCTTTTGAGTTTGTCAACAAAACGTGCCCTGAGGAAAAAGCCTGAAAAAACCCTTTTTTGCAAAACTTTTGGCAGTGATTTTTTTTCCCAGGCTGATGGAGGAAAACTTAGGCAGACTGTCACAGACTGAAGATAGAAATAGATGTTGGAGTGCTACTGAAATGACTGTGAGAACAGAAACAGCATCAGCAGCTGCAGCATCTTTTGATGTAGCATCAATAGCTAATGCAAGAACTAGACAGTGAAAGAATTTTATAGGGGAACAGGAAGGAGGAATTCGTGAAAAAGATCACTGAAGAAAAACGAGAAGGTCAGCAAAAGTTTTGGTTCAAAGTTAAGTTGTCAGAGACTCTTGAGTGGGTTTGGTCCTTACAGAGGGAAATACTACCTTTTACAATGGGTACAAATGATAACCTGCAGGGAACTTCATATATGTGGCAGCTGGTCACCAGCAGCTATGGGCCATTACATAATCTCTCAGAGGTCCCAGGCTTGTTCTAATTCTAATGAGGGAATGAACCTCATCAAATACAGTTTGACAAAACCAGCTATTTTTTGTGTGGAAAGTGGAGAGAGTATATCACTGGTGATTACTGAAAATAGTTTTACCCCAAGTATTGGATTTTAGAATTATAGCATTTCTGCTGCTATTAGTCAAGATGGAGGCAACCAGGTACTCAAAAATTTTGGACAGAATCTGTTAGCCTGGCTGAAATGTGGAGTCTGCCAGCTCTGCCTGTGTGGTATCCCATGCACTTGGGACAACTTCATGAAGGAGGATAATGGGTCAAGTGAGAGATCCAGTCTTTGCATGCAAGGCCTGTTGGGGGTAGAGTGGCCAGAAAAAGGGACCAGTTGATGATTTGTTGAGTCAATCCTTATCCTAAATCTGTGATTGGGAACTAAAAATGTAAGTAGGAGAAAATGGAGTGGAGAAAACTACTTAGTGGTTTGGTGGGGCACTTAGTTTAGTTCTGAGAGGTGAACTATGAACTATGCATGTTGATGTAACACTATAATTTTTTTCTTCTGATCTGTGAATTTAAATCTTTTGTGCACATTCCTGTGTTGCACCAATTTAGAGAAAATGTGTTAGGAATGTTACATATTATTTGTTTAGGCTCTAGTGAGATATACTCTTAAAAAGCCCTGAACTCTGTCCAAAGGAAGGCTGTTTCATACAGTCTTCACTAATGAGGAATTAGATCCAACTTTGGCTTGTGTTACAATGAAATCCAGAATAGAGAAGATAAAAGTTGTGAATTTATTTTTCATTTTACCAGTCATAGTTGAGACTTGACCTCTGAAGATCATACCATAGATAAAGTTGTTTTGGGAGATTGAAAGCTGGGCACCAATATCATCTGCAGAAATATCAGTGGATTTCTTTCCTTTCTCTAATGAGTTTCTGTGTTAGGTCTTAAAGAAAATGTTAGATAGGAATGATGAGTTGAGTATTTCTGAAGAAAAAAAGGCTGATAAACATGCAATAATACAATATGCTGTGTATCTTTGAGGTGGGCGTTCTAATGAGATAAAATGCTCAGTGTTTCTGCCATGATAAATGCCTAGTGGTGACTAGCAGTTGTGTTTTTAACCAAACAGAAGCTGATCAATTCTCCAGTTAGCCTGCCAATGGTAAACAGGTTATATTGACTCTGTCCAAAATTGTGAGTAAGTAGGAACCTTTTTATGTCTGCAAGGTGGGACACTAGTGTATGCAGAGCTTGTTTCCTGCTTCCATGCCCACACGGGCGGGCATCCAACTTGTTTCAGGTATAAACTATTTAGGGAAAGGAAAAACTATTTAGGGAAAGGAATGATGTAGAAGAGTTCTGAACTCTGCTTTGGTTAAAGGGACTACGAAATTATTCAGGCGTTCCTTTATTTTCTGATGAAGGTGCATTTAAGTACATTTTTGTCCCTCTCAGGCAACCCTATATGCTCTAACTTGAAGCATGCCTTTTAGGAAATACTGGCTTTTGTAGAATTTTGAGTGGTACATAGTAATAGCACAAAGTAGTCACATTGAGTGACTTGGAGTATCTTATTAGAGTATTATGTTCATGTCTTAGCTAATTACAGGGATCCTCTCCTGTCTTTTAACTACAAGAAACTTCGTATGTCAGCAGCAGGGAGACATGTTTTAAGAGCAGAAAATAGGGAATTTATAATTGTTACTATCAGCTGGCAAAATTGGGACAAATTTCCTGTTTATAAATCCCCCAGAATCATAGAATTGTAAAATCTGGAAAAGACTGTCTTCCTCTGCAGCACAGAGGATGCTCTTGGAGTATATGATTTGTTCAAGAGTTCCAATTAAAGGGATTATAGTCAGCAGAATTCAAAATAACTGTCGCTTCTGTGTGCTGTTGACTGGAAACTGCTAACAAGAGATCGTATATCATAACATGAAGAGACTTAGTTAATTTAGTAAAAGCAGAAAAGGCAGGTTTGTTAGAGTAAATCTGTAATTTAAAGATTTTGAAAATGATGACAATTGGTCCAGACTTGGATCAGTTCAGTGAAGCACCAGCTGTTTTTAGCATCAATTTCCTTCCTGAAGAGCTGCATCTGGTTCCTGAATAATTGGTTTGTAGGGTCAAAATTATGATGGCTCCAAAAATTGTGACTTTCATTAAGGGGTGACTGTTAGGAAGCAAATGGTCTCAGTTGTGTTAGTGCTAACACACTTAATTTGTCTATTTTAGGAAAGCTGGTGGAAGTGTCAAAGTTTTGTACCTATTTAGGTCTCGTATGGAAGAAATGTTAAAGGAGTTGAAGAAGGAGAAAAATTGATTCAGGCTGTTCGATAGTACCAAGTTGCATTGATCCCAGAATCCAGAGAGAAAATACTATTAGAAAAGGCTGGCATTATTACAAACACAACATTTGGGCATGGAGGGGCACTGGAAGTGCTTTCTGACACTGTCCCATCATCAGAAGCATTTGGTGGTCTCACTACAAGATGATAATTTACCTGCAACCTTCTTGCACAGTGGCTTCATCTGGGAGAGTGGGGAAGACACAGCAATCACAACACCTGCAGGAGACTGTAAGGTTTTAAGGTCTTAATCTGTAAAACATACAGATTATTATTTAATGGTTCTTAAAGAATATAGTTGTAATAGAAGGGAATTAGGAGAAAGTCTTTAGGGTAAAACTTTGCATTTCGTTTTTCAAGGATATTGTTGCAAGAAGCAAGTGTAAAGGGTTCTTACAAAGTCCAAACCAGAAACACTTGTTAACAGAATCACAGAATGGGTGAATGAGGCTGAACAGGACCAGCTCCCTTAGTCTTTTCTTGTAAGAGGTATTTTCAGGTCTCTGTGGCTGAGGGTTTCATGATATGTGATGGCTAGTAGCTGGTCTTTGAGTTCTGAAGGGCAAATGGTGTCATCTCACCTTGCTCTTTATTTCCTTGGTGAAAAACAATGACATTTTCTAGAATTGAAGCTGCCTATGTAGCCTGTGGTACATGGTGCCAGTCAGTAACACCTGGTGTTGCAGCATCAGCTGTTACTGGCATTGAACATATATTGTGTCTATTGCAGATCTAGCATATGGTCATCAAATTACTGAATGTCTATTTATAGACTGTAAAGTATGTAAACATTGATTAAGCCTTTGTAACATTCCCTGTGCTTCTATGTATCTTCCATATTTCTTTTCCTTTATTGTTTGGTTGTTTCTATGGACATTTGCTTGTAAACAGTAAGAAGCTTTTCTTACGAGTTCATCTGTTCCTGTTGCTTATTCTTATTATAAAGATTTGGGGGATAATTCAGTTGGTTGCTGTGGAAATGAGCCTGATGTCACAAACAGAGAATTACAGTTCACCAAGCCTTTAAGAAACAAAATGACGGGAGAATGGGCTAATTGGAGAGCCATGTGACTGTAGCAGAATCTCAGCTCTTATTAAAAGCATGTATTTTTAGTCACTGTGTTTCTATAGAAGAGCTGGAAAGTGTAATTCAAATGGTGACAATCCATGAGTCATCAGACAAACTGAGAAAAACATAGCTCTGAGAGAAAGGATAATCCCGCTTTGCCTTTATCAGATTCACACTCACTAAACCAGTAGCCCGTGGAAGGTCCCTTAAGCCCAGAAAAGCTTCATATGCTTGAAGAGAGAAGGGGAAAGCTGCTTGTCCAACTAGTCCACTGAAAAAATATGCTTTGCTATTAGCTTTACCACTTATGCTGGTCTGCCTTTCCTGGGTTCCTGAAGAGAGGAGAGCCAAAGCTGCCTTCCTTGTTCCTCTTGAGAACAGAAAATGCATTGGTCTTGGTGGCTCAAATGGAGAGTTAGAGGTGTCTGTTTGAAAAAGAGGGGAATTAGGGCTGTCTGATAGTGTCAGGCAACCTTCCTCCATCTGCCATTAATTGGGATGAAGGGCCTTCGATTGCCTTCCTCTCTGTTGTTTTCTACCAGTTAAAAGAAGCAAAAATTTAAAATATGCTCATAATTACATATGTTTTCATTGTGTTTTTAGGCACTAAAAATATATTGCTTTTTGTGTGGCTTTGGAAGACTTTTAGTGGATGCTATGCAGTGTCACTGCATAGTTTTGTTGGATGCACTGCAAAACTGAATGGCTTTTTGAGGACATTACAGATTGCTAAATTTGTTTTTAGAACTGTCCAGATTTTCTGAGGGTCATAATTTTATTAGAACCATTACAGAATATGGACAAAAGAATTTGTGAATAAATGTTAATATAATGTTTTTTATTAATTCTGAAAATAGAAATGCTTGATTTTCTTTTAGACATAAAAGCTACAAATAGTTTTTGTTATTGCGGATGACCCTGCCTTGGAACAAAGGTGGTACTAGATAGTCTAGAGAGATTCCTTCCAAACCTAACAATTCTGTAATTCTGATATTGAGACACTTGAATTAATTGCAGCAGTAATAATAGAGATAAAGAGTTTGTTTTGAAGAATGTATTTCCTAGAATGAAGTGGCCTAGTAATAGATGTTTTCATTCATGAAGGCATACTGAAGAGCTTTAAAATGCTTTGTTAACTGTTGTTTCTTTGTTGTTGGTTCTGGTTTTGTTTGTTGTTTGTGGTTCGCTTTTTTTTAGTTTTCTTTTTTTTTTTAAGTAGAATGCAGTTTCTACTTTTAATATGTTTTTTATGTTTGAAATTCACTACAGAGATGGGGCAGACTCCATTATCCTTACCTGTATCAGCATAAACACTTTAGCAATCCTTGTAGCTGCTTTGAAAGAAAGCATAGGCTGCATATTGTTTAAGAGCCTACAGATAGTAGTAGTTGAAATGAATGGAAGGAAACAGTGAAAATTTTATAGATGTTTATGAGAGGAGGATGTGAAGATGGTTTATGTACTAAGTATATGTCTGAATTCTTTGTTGAACAGAGGCAATTCAGTACTGGATAGGCTTTGAAAGTTTAATAAATTGATAAAATTATGCTAGAGATGGTGGAAGCACATTGAAGAGATGGGAAGAAAATGAGTAAGTGACAAGAGTTCCTGGGATAAAAATAGAAAAGTCCTGAAAGGGAAAAAAATATTAAGAAATGTAAAAAAAGGAAGACATGATAAAACAAAGCAAAAAAAGTGGCTTCAAATAAAGTTGGAGTCTACCAAGTTTTTGTAGACCAAAACTGGTATATCTGTGCCAGTTTTACAACCCATAGGTAGTGCCATGAGTGATGTAAGAAAACAGAGAAGAACCGATGTTAGAAGTAGCTTATTAGGATAAAATCAAAGTTGGCTTTTAGAGAAACGGGACAGCAGACAGGAGCCAAAGGAAAACTTGGTACCTAAAACCAAATGTTTTGAAATTTTGATTCACATTTGCTGTTTGATGATGAAAAATAATAATCCTACTGAAAAAAAATTATGAAAATGAGAGAAATTAGCTGCAGCAGAAGGAAAAGAATTCACATTGAACTTTGGTGGCTAGCCAAAGCTTATCTTGTAAAAATGATTTAAATTACTTTATATTAACTATTTTGTGTTCTGTAGAGGACCCTCTAGAAGTTTTTGAATATAAATTCTTCATTATTAAAATCTGGGAAGCTGTATACAAGCACTGTTATTTTTGATTTGAAAGCTTGAGTACTTATTTAGCTAGTTTTGGGCAAGGGTGAATCCAAGCAAGTACTCAAACTGGAATTTGAAAAAAGCCACTTACAGTCCCTTTGGAGGTGCTCTTATTCTGGAATAAATCAGAAATGGCTATTCATTCAGATTTGTTTTAGTAGATAAGAAATTAGTTAATTAGGAACTATCTAATACTTAGAGGAGTAATGACCCATTTCATATGCCTTTAAGTATAGAACCATATTTTTGTGTTTTGTTTCAGACACAATGAATGTTGTCACATTGCTTGTCAAGTCCAGATTTGCTATTTTATCTATGTCTATCGTATGATACATTGAAAGAAGACCATGCTGTTAAAGATACGTGACATTATGATATAAATTTAAATGATCTGTACTTTGAGCTCTAGGAGTTTAAGGGATAAGGTATTCACAGAAGAATGTCATGTGGGTTGTCCCAAATGGTACAGAAGCACATTCTGAAGTATTTCCCAGTGTATGTGCTTAAATCACAGCAGGCACTGCAGTTTTTCTGATTAGTTTCAAGAAGCAAGTGTCAGAGTACCTCTTCCTTCTAATAGCAGTCTCAAGATGTAATGACTGACTATGTATGAGGACTACTAAACTGCTCTTCAAACTACAAAATCTTCAAGGCAGACTCTAAGATAAATACTTTGCAGCTCTCTGAGATGTTGCAGCTTAAAGTTGACCAGTCTTATATTTTTAAAAATAAACTGGTTAAGTTTATAGTGAATCTTGGGGTTTTTCTACCAGTAACACATTTGAGAAGAACTTGATTTTCTTTTTTTTTGTTCCCCTTCTTTTTTTTTTTCTTTTTTTCATCCCTACTTTGTTGTCTATCCACACAGCCCATGTAGCATGTTTGGCTAGCAACACCTTCTAAACTCCCTAAACAAAACAAAGGAAAAATATCCAAACAAATCCAGTCATCTCTGCAGCTTACCATCCCGGGAGGCATGCATCTCTGAAGTTTTGTAAGTGTTTCAGGCACAATTTTTATTTCAGGTCAGTCTTTATTTGGGGTGTGTCTGGACATAAAAAGCAAATCTAAATCTTGTATAATTAGGCAGAGTGGGTTATAATAACATCTCCATTTAGTTATAAGTGGAAACTAGCAATAAATATGGTCTCTGCACTACAGAAAGTGTTTGGCTTGAAACTGAGTCAGATCTCATTAAGTGTTGTATCTAGTGAATATAAAGGCTGTGTAAGCTGTTCTGAATAACTTGGGTGTTGCTCCGATCTTTTCAGCCTTCTGATATTTGCATTCTTGTAATGGAGTTTCTCATAGATTTCATGTAAACAGAGTGATGTTTTTGTAACCATTCCCTTTTGTCTACATTCTTCTCCTCGAGGAGGAGACAAATTGATGGACTGTTAATTTGACCAGTGTGGTTGGAGAGGTGGCAACCTCATCCTCCAATCCATAGTCATTGCCAATAATCTATATAAGTTGGAGTCAGAAAAATAAACTTCCCTCTTCTTGCCTCTGAATTTGATTGTGTGCGTCTCGTTCATTTAGTGTCCTATAGCGACACTTGGATTAATGAATAAGAATATATAACGTCACTGCATTTTTGTTGTTAAATTTGCCTGTTGTACTGCAGGTTTTATCCTGGAAATTGTTATTTAAGCTAAGAAATGACATAATTTTCTTAGAAAGGAACGCCCACCTGTATGTTCAGCAAGTTGTTCTGTCCCATGCAGTAGGAGTTTGTCATGTCCTGTTTTCTCCCCAGGAGTTACGATACCCAGGCATTTGCAAGAGCTCTTTTCATATGGGTTTGCTCTTCATGCTGCCAGTGATAGAAAAGTTGTGTTCTCTTGCTGCTGTCTGCTACACATATAGTGCCAAAGAGTAGTATGTGTAGTGTCCAGAGGTGGTGGCTGAGGCAGACTGTTATGGTTTTTTACTGTGATTAATCCTGTATGTAGCAGCAGGTGAGGTTTTTGTAAGTACTTCTCCTGCTCAGTCCACCAGTACATACCTATGAACCTGTCTCTGATAGCGTTCCAGTATTTTTATACCAAGCCTCTTACAGACCTCCTACTCATACAACTATCTTTCAAAAATAAAGACTGATAATAATAATAAAAACTCCAAAGTTTTCAAATCGGTTTAGTTTTAAAGAATTGATCTTCTGCTTTGTTTTAAGGATCGTGAAGCAGCTCTGGGGATTTGATTTACGCATGGTTTACTAGATGCTTGTGTTTAACTGTGTGATCTTTCTCAGAAGCACTCTCTCAATGCCCTTTTCTGTTTTATGAAGTGGATTCTACCTCATTTCCTTTCTCTTTTTCTGAAAGGTATGAAACTGTTTCCCATTTCTTCCATCTGTTTAATTTTTTCACAATAATTATTGGTTTATATTGACTAAACAGGTGAAAGGAATAGAAAATAGTTTCATCCCTTTCACAAAAGGAGAATAAAGTGTATTATCATAGTAGATGTTTATTTCCACTATGAGTTTGTTTTTGTAATAATTTCTTAGTGTTAATAATTACATAGGATATCAATCTTGTCCTAATCATTTGTGAATGCTTGACAGGAGAGATTCCCAATTTCATTGATAGACATTTAGTCTAGTGTAAATAGTAGTCTTCCATAAAATTCAGAAAAAAAAATTTCTTTGCATACATGTTCTAGAGCTGTGGGGGTTTTTTTCCACCTCATTTTACATATTTAGTCTTAGATAAAAGTCTAGAAGCTTATGTTGCACAACTTCAGTGACTGATGAGCTTTGTAAAAGTTGGCAGAATTTGGCCAGCGCTTGCCAAGTGACCATGAGTAGATAGCTTTGGAGCTTGCTTTCAGAACTGGGATTTTTTAAACTGCTTTTTTGATTGGCATTCAGTTGCATTTTGAAATTTTATGCGTTAATGCTGTTGAACTAGTAACTCCAATAGTCATTTTAGGGGACTGTAGAATGTTTTGGTATGTTTTCCTCTTCCAGGTCTGGAAATTCAAATGGCATCTTAAAACTTGTAAGCAATTTTTAGGAGCCTGCTTTTGAATTTTGAAAAAACTGAGAAAAACAATTTAAAATCTTCCTGACCACAAAAAATTACAAAATTGTGTTTTAACAGTGTTAATTTGTGCAGTTTATGCATCACTATTTTCTATGAAATTAATCCATTAACAACATTTCCTATGAAAAGGCCTTTTCATTTCACTTCATCAGGCTTTGTCTACTTTTAACCATAGTGAGAACATAGTGGATTTTAAAAATTACATTAAACCTTTGCCTTAAAGGGTGGTGCAGATCAATTATAAACATGGAGAGAATGAACAAGGAGGCAGATAAGGTCTTCTTTTTAAGTTAGTTTGAATGAATAATAAATATTATATATTATTTTTATTGCAAGTACATAGCCTTCAGAAATAAAGGCTAAGTCGTTAGGAGGCATTAGTGAAAAATGTGGCAATTAACATCAGAGAAATTTTGGATAAAATCAGATAAAAATAAAAAGGAAAGAAATCTTAATAGCAAGCAAAGTAGTATGCATGAAGTAATCAAGGATTTACATGTGTATTGAAATAAAGACAGAAGCTACAGAACCGGGAAGAAAGCAAAGTGAGAAAAAGAAAGTATACAGTATTCTGCAGTGGAAGAATTCGATTGTTTTTTCTGAAAGGTTGGAATGTTAAAATTAAACATCAAAAACTTTGTTTGTTTTTCTGTATTCTACTGAGTTGTATGCAGGCATTTTAGAAGCTTGAATTCTAGCTGTTCCCTTTAAAGTTGGACAGAAGTCAGTTCCTGATCTTTGTAAAGTGCTCAGCGCCTTCACGGAACACACAGCAGGCTGAATGAGAAGCCTTCATTCTGATTTTCCAGCTTTTATGTGGCTGCAGTTAACTCCATATGATACACATTGTTGTCTTAGTGACTGACGTTTCCAAGGAATTACTTTAATTTTGGTAGTAGGAACATGGTGTATTTTCTGTATGTGATGTGAGTGCAGCACGGGCAGCCACCTTGCTTTGCTGAGCTTTTGGGAAGCTCTGGTGGCCTGCAGGCTGTCTTTCTCCCTCCTCATCCTCTCAGAAGCAGTCAGCAGCTTGCCTCCTGCCCTTTTCAGATGGATGTCCCCTTTCCCACCCTCTTCCCTCACGGGGTTCATGTCCTTTCGTCTTCATCCTCTTGAAGCAGCTCCATGTCCAGTACCATACAAGCAGCTTTCAGCTTCTGCTCAAGGCCATCCTTATAATGCTGTTTGGTGAGGGAATGAATACTCATGGGTGGAACTGAGAACCTGTGTAGAGCTGGAAGGGGCTCTGTGTGTGTACCTGTGTTGGGAACACTGCTTGGAACCTTCTGACAAGAATAAAAGCCTGTTAGGTTTGGGAGTTTCCCAGAGAAGCAGTGTGCTTTGTGCTGTACTTTGAAGTGTAATGTGAAGATTCCTAAGCTAGAAATGAGCAGTAAAGTGGTGCAGCAGCACAGCTGGGGTCTATTTTCAGTTTATTTCAGGAGCTCTAGAATTCCTCCACTGCCTGATTCAAGCTAATCAGAGTCTCTTTGCATAATAGTGCCATTTGTAGGCACACAGAACAACACTTTTTTGAAACAAAGCACTGCGGTGTTCCTTTTGAAGCATTTGGATGCTTACAGAATTGAATATTTCAACATTTTATTTGGGGAAAAAAAGGGAAGTTAAATGTAGTTATTGAAGAACATGTTGTGGGCTGCATCAAAAGTGTGGCCAGCAGGTCAAGGGAGGTGATTCTGCTTCTCTGCTTTGTTGTCGTGGGACCCCATCTGCAGTGCTGCATCCAGCTCTAGGGTCCACAACACAGGAAGGACATGGACCTGCTGGAAAGAGTCTAAAGAAGGGCCACCAAGTTGTTTAGAGGAATGGGCCACCTCTCCTCTGAGGAAAGGCTGAGGGAATTTCGTTTGTTCTTGGGAAAGGGAACAGGAAAAGGTTTTGGGGTGACCTAATCATAGCGATCCAGTACCTGAAAGGAGCTTGCAGGAAAGATGAAGAGAGACTTTTTGCAGGAGTGTGTAGTGACGGGACAAGGGGGAATGGCATCAAACTGAAGCAGAGTAGATTTAGGTTAGATGTTAGAATGAAATTCTTTACTATGGGGGTGGTGAGGCGCTGGAACAGGTTGCCCAGAAAAGTTGTGGAGAAAATGTTCCCAGAAAATGTTCAAGACCAGGTTGGATGGAGCTCTGAGCAACCTAATCTAGTAAAAGGTGTCCCTTAACCACAGCAGGGGGGTAATTAGAGGATTTTTAAGGTCCCTTCCAAAACAGGCCTTTCTCAGATTCTATGACTATTAATACCAGGTACATTGGTACATTATCTACTGAAGCATTTGTTCTTCTTTTCAACAAAGGAAATTTCAACTAAAAATTTATCACATTGATGGGAAAAAAAAAATCAAATAGTTTGCACAGGTTTATATTAAATGTAACATTTATTAAAAGTAAAATAAATTTTGAGAGATTTCTATATTGTCTTGGAATTTTTGTTTGGGCAATCAGATTTCTGAAGGCAACCTCAACAGTGTTTACTCTGTTATCTCTGTTGATAGCCATTTTATTTGTATTCATATCTGTGTCTTGGGTGTTGGGTTTTTTTCAGATTTAGAATTAAGAGATGCAAAAAGGGGGCATAAATTGTAGATTATTTTAGATTACTTCTCTGAGTAGAACCTCTTTGCTATTTGTGAGTGAGACTAAGATTGAGATGTTTTGACAAGGGTCTGGCGTATTTCTTAATGGTGCAGAGGATTGTGCGTCACTACTTTCAGGAGACTGGGGCTTTATTTCATAACTTATCTTGAAGCCACGATCTCATACATATTGAAACTTAGTAAGCCGTTTATTTTCTAAGTTTTTTTTGGTGCACAGTCTGAGATAAGCTTTATTTCACTGATGGTACACACTGTTTGGAAAGCATTAGTGCAAAACCAGGTCTTTTCTCTGTGAGAAACTTGAGCATAAATGTAGTGACAGTTTTCTTATATGCATAACTACATTACACATCCAAGATTAAAAAATTACCGTGTAAGAAAATTTACTTTGTAACAGAATGAAGAATATATGGGGCTGCGGAGGGAGTGGAAGGGGTCAGCTTTGGTCATCCCTAGACTCCAAGTAAAAATTACATCTCCTATATTCATTGTTAATTGTGTTTATCTGCTTAAGAGCATTCAGTGAATTCTGGTTTTATGGTTGTTTTATATTTGTCTTTACAGTGGTATTTAAAGCATATAATGGGCTCCAATAAAGCATGGTACCATTGATTAAGAAAAGCCATACTCCGTATGGACATTAGAGTTTATCTTTCCCTAAGGTGAAATGTCTTAAAACTTTTCATAAGTTCTTGTCTGCTGTGTAATGCGCTTGCTGCATGCCTGCCAAGCTCCAGGACTTTCAATGTCTTTTTAACAAGAATAGATTCCTTGGGTTAAAATGTTCTAGAACAATATTTTTATGACATAGTTATTCAAATGCTTTTCTTTGTCTAATTCTGGAACAGGATATAAAAGAGGAAAGGGAAACCCTGTCTTCAAAAGCAAAGGAAAAGTGTAAATTGTTTCCTGTAGCATCCTTTGACAAAGTTCTAAAGTCACGTTCTGTTTTCCTTTCCACTCACAAAGGTCTTTCACTTTATCAACCAACTTTCCTTTTTTTTGTTTTTCCTCAATCAAAACCAGCTATGTCTATTAAAACTGATCTCCATGAACAGGCGAGTCAAAAAGTCCACAGATGGTTTACCCTTCCATTTACTTGAAATGTAACTCTGATGGAATTGGAGCATCATTCCTCCAAACACAGTTGCTCAGTTTTTACGTGAATTTATTTCCAATCATGCTCTTGCCTCTTTTCTTTTCCTCAAAACAAACTATTTTATTAATGTATTACTGCTTTTAAATACTTTAAATTATCAGTCATGTGGAACATTCAGAATGTTCAGCTGTGAGTTAATGATGAATATAAAAGTTTGGGAAAGTTAAGGTCTGTTTGTGACTGTAATTCCCTGTTTCTAAATGTGCTAATATAACTTCTGGTGTTTTAGGGATTTTGTCCTTGTGTAAAAAGTTTTAGATGGAATATATTTAATCTGAAATGGCAGTTGTCCTTTCAGATCATGGAAAATTTAAAGTCTCTGGAAACTCAGAAGAGTATGAGATTATAATTTTAGATTTTTCTGTTTAAGATACATTATTTACAACTATTTAAAAAACGTTGTAAAGGAGCAGATGATGAGAGATGCGAAATAAGGAAAGAAGATTGAACTTTCTTCTTCTCTTTTGTCTTGCTATTTTTCAAGGTTTGTCTGTCTCTTCCTGTCTTTTCTTCCTTTTTTTTTTTTCTTGTACCTTGTATCCTTTTTCACTGTTAACGCTTCATCCTTCTTTACTTCTCATATCTTTTCTACTTACTTTTGCACTAATTATCTGTATCTTACATGCTCTGGAGAGTGTCATTGTTAATCTGCCTAACAATATAAAATTAAATAAACAAACATGTCCAGTGTGATGAGGTAGAAGGTAGAAGTGGATGGATTAGGGAATAAATTTGAGTTCTGGAACCTGGGAATGTTGATAGCTCATTTCTATTATGTTGTCTTTTGTCGGTGGCAACATTATGTTGATGAATACCAGTGTCAAGTTATGTAGTTTTTCTACTAGGTTAGACAATTTTATGTTGTTATAATATCTGTATTTTAGGGCTACATATTCATAAAACATTTGAATACATATATGTTAAGTTTATGTTAAGCTTACAATAGACATTTGTCTTTTTCTTCTAAATATACATTGAGCTTAGTTTAGGGGCGTATCTTTGTGGTTTGAAGCATAGGTGACAGAAAAGATACTTTACAAAATCAATTTGCTTATCTTATTTCTATGGGTTTTTTTCCTAAAATGTGAGATAAAATTAGGAATTGAAAAGGTAGATGTTGCTTGCTGCAAAAGTTACTAATTGTTGTCAGGATTTGTGGCAGGAATGATTTAAGGAAGGACCCACTCAAAGATGGGGAACACATTTATTATTTGGAAACAGAATTTGTTGAGGAAATTTGTTGTAGACTTGCCAGAATTTGCTAAAAGATGTTGTGAATATAATGACAGGTAAATGGCAAAATTACTTTATAAAATTTAGTGATACGATCAGTATGGTACTTACAGCCAGGGGTGCTGGCCTCTAAGGCGGCCATGGAATAAATTGGTGCAATCTATGCTCTTTAAATGTTTCTATGTGCGTCATGTCATTTTATAGTAGACCTTTCATAGGGCTACGAGTTTCTTTAGAGCAGGAAGATACTTGTTGGATGATACAAGTAAGTATATGTAAAAGTAGCTCAGGGTATGCTGACACTGGAGTCAAATTGTGAGTGTGTCTTACACAACTTTAAAAGAACTGGCTTAGTTTATCTAGTTTTTATACCTCAGAACTCAATTTTTGACAAAGAGACTGGTTCCTCTCCTGTTCAAAACTGTTAGTTAAATATCCAGATAAATCCATAGATCACTGTTTGATGGATTTAAAAAACACTTGTGAATGTTAGAAATGCATTTAAGATAACATACTGTCTTGGAAATACTAGGAATGAACCCCAAGCTAATGCAACTTAATTCTGAAAGATTTGTTGTTCTTGGAGCTGTCCTTTATCTTATTTGTCACAGGTCTTGGCATTCTTGTGGGCAAGAACCACTGTTATCATGTATGAGTTCAGGTTTCATAGAACTCTGTTTTACCCATCTTTCTGTTAAATTATATTTTTTTGCAGTATAAGCTGCATTTTTCACAGTTTATTTGATAGGGTCTTTGGTTTGTTGGGTGGTAGATTTATTTCATGTCATCATGTATATCTGTCGTGTACACTCAGTGATGTTCATAGTAAGTAGGAGTCACTTGACTTCTATCCTTTTCACACAATGCCTTCATAATTATGTCTTAGCTCATGCAAGCAATAGTGGAATAGTTAAGGTTGGAAGGAACCTCTGAATGTTACCTAGTCCAACCCCCCTACCAAGGCAGAGCTGCCTGCATTTTCACTCAAGGATATTTATCCAATAGTTCAACATTACTGTTTGAAGGCAAAAATCAGTCTAGATGTGTAGTACTTGTCATTTCTTTCCCTTTCCCTGTCTTCAAAGTCCCTATGACTCAAATTTGCTGAAAACAGTTCATTTTGTATTTCCCTGAAGTCTAGAAAAGCGATTCTTTCAAAGGCCAGGGGATAAGCTATAGAATGGGACAGACTAGTTTTAAAACCTAGAAAGCTGTGTATTATCATATGTGTCACGCAGAAACTGGTAATTGGTGATAGCACACAAAAAAGCAACCACCTATCCTTAGGAATAAGCTCAGAGAAGAATGAAGTAAATGCGAGAAAATATAAAGAAAGAGCAGATTGATGGGATAAAACCATATAAAACAGATTACAGGATAAATTTAGGATTGAGGCTATTTCTGAATACTTGAACAGAGATGGTCAAGAATTTATGTGTTCTTGTTCGCTTGTTTTATTGGGTGAATAGGGAATTGGAGGAAGTGATAAGAGAGTAAGAAATTAAGCTTCAGAGAGGAAATGGGCTTTGGCTGCTAAGCTTGTAGAGGACAAGTAACCCAAGTGTATTAAACTGCTTAAATGAAATAGTCAAGCAGATATTGTTTAGGATGATCAGAGATCTCTATAAGCTTTCTTGTGGGAGCTATTTATCTGGGTAATGTTACTACCTTGCCAAGTAAGTTTCTGTGAAAATGCAGTCTTCCTTAGTGTCTCTCCCTAATAGTCTGACACAAAATGTCATTTGATGAAGTCACAGATAATCTTGGTAAGTAGGGTTTAATGCTGCCTTTGGCAATGTACTATATTGTAAGGTTTATTCTTACTTGCTGTCTCTTTAGAATCCTGAAATGACATATGTAATAATTCTTATTACCTAGTTCCAGCTTTGATATTAAATTGGAAAGGCAGAAGATGAAATCTCATTGAACTAAAGCAGATACAAAATTCAAGTCTAATGTTTTTTAGAGAAAGAGAAAACATTCGAGATGCATCAAGCAAGGATGAGTAGAAAACAGATCTCCAGGGGTGTGAACTGATCTTAAGGGCTTTCCTCTCCTTGATGTTCTTGCATGATACCTCTTTTCTGTATGCTCTGTATCTCAAGTATTATCTGTTATGGTCCCAATTGTCCATAAAGGCACATAAGAAATTAGTGACATAAAGCAGTTAATTATCTGAAGAATATGTTTAATGAGGGGGGGGAAAAATAAGAAAAGATTTCATATAGCAATGCCGTAAAAATGCTGTTTAACTATATCAAACTTGAAAACAGCTGGCTTAGATGGAAACAGATTTTTTTTTAAATTTGAAAGTCCACATCTAGAAGATTTATGGAAGTAGTACTTAAATCATTTGTTTCTCAGAGCAATGAACATAAAGCAGATTTCCCAGGACAGATTTTAAATTACAATTGTTAAGATAAATGAGCATATATTAATATTTAATGTGTGAAAGTATAATATAAATACTGAGTTGCTTTGCTGTAGTAATGAAAATAGAAAAACTCAAAAACTTCCTAGCATATGGTTAAGGCACAATTTTAGTCTCTTACCATTTGTTAATTTCATTAAATTTCAAGTTACAGAAATTAGGAGAACAATATTATCCCAGAAGTTAGGTCTTAAACTGGAAATGACTTTTTTTTTTTTCACTGATCAGTCTGTAGCATTTTTTCTTTTACTGTTATATTTTAATTCTGTTTAGCAGTAAACTTTTTCAGTAGCCTTATAAGGTAGGTGAATGCTTAAATAACACAGTGGAAACAATCTCTGCATCATACCGTGCCTTTGTAATTAAGGAGTGGTTGGGAGGCTGTGACTCATAGGCAGATGTCTGCTACCAGCCCATTCCTATGGACAACAGAGCTGTTACTTTTTCAGTGACTAACTTTAAACTTTATATAATATTAATGTTTCCACGGGCTCAATGCATGTAATACTATAAGTACTCAAACATTGATTCCAAAATATATATGGCAAGAAAATGGTGATAAATGAGAACTGTTGTTGCAGTGTCAACACTTTCAACACACACAAACTGAAAATATCCTACAAATGAAATAGGAATTGGAGGAACTTTATATAAGCAACAGTGTTTTTTTTAATTATTTTTTTTTTTGTCAGGAATATTGAGTCATGAACCTTCAGACAATTTCTCATTATGTAAACTGGAGCTCAATTAAAAAAAACAAACCATAAAATACTTGCCCCAAGAGGTCAAATCTGCTTATGCTATCCAAAGGTGTATGGAATGTAAAGGAGACATACTCTGTTTCCCTTCCCCAGATTGTGTATGGTCACCTTATGCTAATTTTTTACAGCGATATAGAGATTTGATAGATTACATCAGGTAATATCTTGCTGATTGCAAAAATCCATCTGAATTCACCAAACTGCGCATGCTATGTCTGTGTGTTTATTTATATATAAACTAAAATGCAAGGGCTTGGCAACATTGTGTGTGTGTGTACAGGGTCTGTATATATCTGCATCATGTGAAGTCTCCACATGCAAGTACAGTCAGGCAATAGAGAAAAATAGTACATGCCAAAATACCAATGGCAGTACTGCTCTGCTTCATAGATTTTCTGATAGCTTCAATTGCAACCAAATGTTGAAAAGCTTTTGGTAGCATTGTCAAGGCTTGTTTCTCTGAGTCCTGGGGAGAACAAGCTCTAGTGCTCTCTTTTTTTAGCTGCTCTTCCTCACTGCCCCAAGCATGAGATCACTAAGAACCAAAGCTTAGGAATAGTATTCGGGACAGGAAAAGGGCAATCCAGTTTATACTGGTACGTATTCACAGCAAGTGCGGGAGCCTTCATCATTTGTAGTTCAAGATCCAGATTAATGTTTATTCCTGTTGCTAATTCTCTCAGTTTTATGGCATAGTTGTGTGTTTGACTTCAAAGGCTTTTCTCCCAAGAGAAACTATAATAGAGAATCGCGATTGCAAGAAAGACAGGTTTTGCAATGTCAAGAATCGTCACTGTATAAACATTTAAAACTTTGTTAGAGAAAGAGTAAAATGAACTTGATACTTTGGAAACAAGAAACATGATAAAGCAAAATGGAGAAAAAAAATTGTGCTAGAGAGGAGGAAAACAGTAATTTCAAGAACTGTCTGTGTTGTAAGGAGGAGTGGAAGAACCAGATGTAGCTTTGAAATTTTGTCTTGCAATATATCCTATTCAGTAATTTTTGAAACCATAATTGAAGTTAGGTTGAATAAGTTATGAGTTCAAAGTATGCAATTATAAAAAAATTCAGAGAATCACAGAATCAGTAAGGTTGGAAAAGGCTTCCAAGATCACCAAATCAAACCTTTGACTGAATGCCACCATGCCTATTAAAACATATCATGAAGTACCATGTGCTTCATATCATGAAGTACTTTTTTGGACACTTGCAGGGCTGGTCCTCTACTTCCTTGAGGAGCCTGTTGCAATGCTAAAGCACAATTTCAGTGAAGAAATTATTCCTTCTGGACAACCTCAACCTCCCCTGGTGCAACTTGAGGCTGTTTCCTCTTGTTCTGTTGCTGGTTTTCTGGGAGAAGAGGCCAACCCTTACCTGGCTACAGCCTCCTTACAGGGAGTTGTAAAGAGTGATACGGTCTCTCCTGAGCCTTCTTTCCTCCAGGCTGAACAACCCTGGTACCCTCAGATGCTTCTGGTAGGACTTGTGACAGACCCTTCCCCAGGTCCATTGCCCCTCTCTGGACACACTGTAGCACCTCTATATCCTTGTTGTTGTGAACACAGGATTCGAGGTGTGGCAGTGTGGGGAAAACAGAAACAAGTGAATTAGTGGATTTTTTAAAATGTATATTTCAAAACCTGTAGAAATATTCTCAAACTTAAAGTGCTATTTCCCTGTTTCCACTTAAAATCATAAATAATACCTGCTAAATTTCTAACCAAACTGATTTGACTCTTCAGTACTAGTTAGTGCTTAGATTTAGTTTTTGGAGTGAAATACGTTGTCAACAGCATTCCATCCTTAATTTAATAGACAGTTGTTTCATCATCATTCTAACTGAAAAATCTTTTGAGCTGGGAGCCTCTGTTGGGTGCTATGACTATCAAAAAATAAAAAGGAAATGAGAAAAGGTTTGTATGAGTTTTCAAACTCAATTGTGATGATGGGATCTGAGAGAAGCTCCCAAGGCTTCTCCTCCTTCTTGGTTTCAATGCAAGATGTTTCTTAACAAACTGACACCCTCTTACTTGCCTTGACCTCAGGAGATGCCCAGTGCCTGGCTGTGGTGATGGGACAGACCCTGCTGACCCAGAGGATCCATGGGGTCCTGGTCCCACAGAGCCCAAATCCTCACAGCAGCTTGATATCCTGAGTCTTCCTCTCAGAGGTGCACTCTGAGGAGCTTTCAGACTGTTGAAGATGTAATTTTCAGAATGTCAGGAAATAAGAGAGTCCAAAAGACACTGAAAAAGTTAGCTGGAGTAATTTAAAAATGTGAAAAATCTGATGCATTCTTTTTCTTATTTAACAGTTTTTAAGTACACTCAGGACTTAGCTACAGTTCTGCTCTGTCCTTTACCTATCTCTTCCTTTGAAAACTCGTCCCACTAGCAGCCTCCCTGATGCCCTGTTTTTTGCCATATACTTTTCACTTTAACATCTGCTTAGGGAAGAGGGATTTGGTGGGCATTTTTTATTAATATGGACTAAAAGATGTGTAGGCACATGCAGTCAATACTGCTTCTGTTCACAGAGAAGTCCTTGTCTAAGTATCATTTTAGGGTAAAATGAATCTGTCTTGCTCCTTGTTGTTGCTGAGCCCCAGCAGAGAGGATGGGTGGAAGAGGCAGCTCCTGCTTTGGGTGTCAGGACGTTTTCCTCTGCAGCAGTTTTCCTCTGCTGCTCCTACCTCTCTTGTTCTTTCTGCTCCATTCCTTGTTGTGGAAGTCACTTGCCACTGTATTTATTTAGGCAGCATCATCCTATCCTGCTGAGTTTCTAAGAAGCATTTTTCTTTGCAAGGCCACAATAGGTTTTAAATTCTCATTACAAGAAAGCCAAAATCAAGTGTTTGTCCTATTAAAGGTTTTAAATGTTTGTGTCCTTTGTGAAATTTACGTCAAAAGACCACTTATAAGTAATGAATCAAAACAGAGTTGTGACCTACATTGAAAGCTTTGGCAGGTGCAGCCATACATGTGGGCAGCAGAGGACCTGTAAGCCACTGCCTTCTGTGAGTTCAATAACAACCATCCCTTACCAACACAGACATGCTGCAACCATGAGCAATGCCCTCACTGAAACAACCTTTTTGTAGAAAGGTGAACAGTTTTTACTTGATGGTGCTGCAACATGTTTGTTAGCAGGCTTGGCCTTTTTAATATACTGGAATTTCTAGACCAGTAAAGCTTTAGATTAAGCACAGCTATAGCTCGAGTAAAAGCATTGTCCAGTTCTCTGAATAA
>VWYP01009999.1:0-107297 GCA_013400435.1 Pycnonotus jocosus | reverse complement strand
AAAAAAAAAAAAAGTTGTGCATATAAATTTAGATACACATACATTACTGTATTGTTGCATCCACAAAAGAAAGTCCATAGAATAAGAGCCTGTATGAAAATTGTAATACCAAATGATTGGTATCATCTTAGTGCTGGATCTCTCAGTGCTTCTCTTTGGCTTATCTGTAAAGAAGAGCTTTTGTGTTTGAGCTGGGCTTTGTTGGCATGCAGAAAATTGTATATATATGGTTGGATCTTTTGCTTTTCTAACTTGTAATAAGATGTATAAAAAACCTCTGTGAAGCTTTTATATTTTGTATGCCTGTGATGTGTTTCATATTGTATTAAGTTTACAAAAGGCATATGGGGGTAGAAAGTGGTTATTACCCTACATATTATTGTAGGTTTTAAATTTAGTTATGTCCCTATAAATATGCAGGTTGTTATGATTTTCTGTTGAGAATTATAACTTGTAAGGAAGTAATTTTTTTCTAATGTTTATTTCCTTTTAAATTGAAAAAAAATTCTATATACATAGCATGTAAATTTTACATAAATTTTCTTATGAGTCTTTTTTTAAGGAAAAAATTCTTTTGAAGAATTTTTCTGTGAGGATACGGAGCAAATGTAGGAAAAGTGTGTGATCTGGGCAAATTTTCCTTCTGTTTTGTGTTTTCTGATTATTGGAGAAACAGTACACAAAATTCCAGTCTCAACTGAGTGCACAATTTTCTTCATCTGAAGTTGAGTCACTTTAAAAAATGAATAATAATTTTTAATGTGGGCTAAACCTCAAATTATTTTGAACTTAGTATGTAAATTTTTCTTTAGTTATAAAAAGTATCTTTGTCAGGGCTGAAATATTGTTAAGAAAAAATCAGACACTTTGATATTCTTGCTTTTATATATGCAGGTTTCATATTTCTAGTGTCATTTTTTAAATTGTTTTGCCTTTATTCTAAAACAATGCAACATTATCCCAAGTTGCATCTTTATCATTTCAGAACCTTAATTTAAAACAGAATTTCTACAGCTAATCCAGCTAATTTTCTCCCATGTGCTTGTAATAACTTTTCAATTAACAATCTTCCACACCATGCCTTGCCTATTTATTCTGCCCCAAACTTGCTGGGGCGTGAGGTAGGAAATAACATCTCACCTCATCCAAGGCAAACTCTGAATCCTGAGTCACAGTTTCCTTTTTTCTCCTCCTACCCTCTTGACTAAATGCAAATTTTAAGAGAAGATGGGCTGAACAGTGAGAGTTGAAATCAATTCAGGCAGGGGACAGAATTGAAGGTCTTCTCTGTTTCAACTGAATACCCAAAGCACTGCCCCAGTGGGTAATAAAAATAACAAAATTGTAAAAGCAAAGAAAAGAGAGATTTTTCATGGACCAAACATTATATTTCAAGCTACATTAAATTTGTACTGTGCCAGCTATAACTTTGCAGATAACATGGGATTTAAGCACTGCCATGGCAGGCTATATACTATATATACACATATTTGGAAACCATCTCTCTTTGGGAGAGCTTGGAATGCAGAGAGAGACTTAGACGAAGAAGGAGTTTGTCCTTGATTTTAAAAACAGCTAAGAGTATTCCAACAGACAATTTGTGTTTTAACATGAGTGGTACTTACAAATTTACTGAAATTCCTCTGAAGTGCTAAGGTGCTAAGGCATGCAGAACATCTGTACTTTTAGGAAACAGAGAGAATACAGGTTGTATTCTGATGTTTGTATTTACACCTGCATTTCGCAGTGATTATTTACATGATTTGGATCAGACAAAACTCTAAAGAAATCTATACAATTGTTTTTACCTCCTATTTATTTCCTATTTTTAGAAAAAACAACCTTTGGAAAAAATTCTAGTTAGTTCTGTGTATATTTTCTGGAATTTTTTTTGGCTTATTTTTTGACAAAAAACATGTATGTGACTATTTTTTAAGTAGAATCAATAACATTTTATTGGAGTTTCTATTCCATCCAGCTTTCTAGGACAGTTTTTTTGTTGGCTTTTTGGGTTTTATTTCTTTTAATGTGATTCCTGAAAAAGAGTAGAAAATGATCCTATTCTTCATATCCCTTTAGGACAAGTTATTAAAGCTGGAACATGTTCCCAATATTAGTTTGCCTACTCAAGGCTGAGGAACAAGAACTTATTTTTTCTGAGGGTTGTCAGCACTGTTAAGGAGTATGCAGGCAGAAGATGGTGTGTTGGCATTCTTCTTAAAATATCAATATGTCATTTTGAACATCTTGAAAGCTCTAACTTGGATACTGTCACATAAACTGAAAAAAAAATGATTTAATGACTGTGAACAAAAGATTGTAAAAAACGATTCTGCTTGGCTGTAGTACTCAAAATAATTAGAGCTCCTGGCCTGAATGTGGAAATCTTTTCAAAAGTTTTGCTGGAGAACTAAAGCAGAATATAAATCTGCAGACCTTTATTTTCTTGACTGTAATTTCAAACATGAAGGCAGTTTTTTTGGGTGTAACTGTTTTAAACTCCTGCATCAGAAATGTGAATAGTTACATTTTTTTTGCAATAGAGCATATTTTCTATCTTGATACTTGACTAAGAAAAGTGAGAAAAAAATGGAAAGCAAGAATTTAATTTCAATATGTAACATAACATAGGTTTTGCTTTTAATTGGTTGCATAGGCATAATAGCAATTTAAATATGGACAGACTATCTGGCAAAGTGTGAGATGAAAGCATAGTCATTGCTGAAAGAAAACCTTAAGACATTGTTTTAAAACCTCTAGAAAGCAGTCCAACTGAATTTTATTTATGTATTTATGTATTTTTTAATTTGGACAATAAAAGATGTGTGAGGAGACCTTGCTGTCATTCTATTTGATGTGTGTTTAAACTTTCCTCCAAAGTTCAGGAGAATCCTTTTTTAGGATGAGGCTCAATCACCTCTGTCATACACTCTGCTCATCTCACACTGATGCTTTTGTAGTTACTGACATCATTATCATAAGATGCAATGATTCTTATGTATAACCATGCATATGAATACTGAAAAATGTATTAAAATAACCAATAGAATACCAAATAAAATAAAATGTTGTCAGTCATCAATTTATGTGCTTGTCCTGGTCAGTAAGTGTCTAACCCACCAGCTTTTAATTACAGCTGATAATAAAATTTGTTGCTTAACATATTTATTTATTTATTCTTTTTATTTTTTTTAACATAAAGTTGTGATTTTTTGTTGTAATTCAAATAATGTAGCAGTAAGATTATAGATGATTTTATCAAGTACATACTTGCATTGACTGCCAAGAGACATGCTAAACTCCATTGTTTATAGTTGACAGTAACATTTAAATACATCCAATTAGTGAAACAGTTTTATTGACGCCACACATAGTCTCAGGTGTTTTTATTTAAGAAAATTTAGTAAGTGAAAAACGTTGGGAAAAGCCATTCTTATTACTGTGTAAACTGTGTATGAGAGTGGGAGGGAAACACCTCCAACACCTCTTAAAAATGAATTTTAGTGTTGCATCCTGTTTATAGCTGCTGTGAACTGTTACATAACTATTGTTCAAATCCTTGGCTGCTACATTTTCTCCTTACAGGTCACAGAATTTGCTAAATGTACATTTTAGAGTCAGGTTTAAGATGCTGGATTTCTTTAAAGTCTAAGAACTATTAGAATGCCACGTTTTGTTGATTTAATTAATAAAAGCCATATTAGGTCCTAATGTTTGTAATACTAAGTGCCAGAATAATTGCTCTAGAGAGTCCTGTTCTTGGTTCACTCTTTGCTTTTCTACTTTCCTTCCAGGTTTTGTTATAGAAATAAAATTGCAAATTCAAAGTTCACCTATTCTCTCATTCACTGCATTGCTACTCATTACTGGTTCATGGTGTTGTGGCCATGATGCACATTTGACCATTGTACACTCAACTACTTCATTTTAAAGAAACAAATGAGTTAGAGTTATTTTTCTTGTATCGCTGAGATATTTAATGTGGAAAAGAAGGTTATGTGCATGATGAGTTCTAAGCGAATCTGAGTTCAAGGGTTTTAGGTAATGACACCTTACTGAAATAATTGCTTTGTTATTTTGCACATAGTTAAAACAAATTGGAAAAATTATACCAAACTGATTCTGAACTGCAGAGATTTGCACAATTCAGTTAGACAGAAGTTTCTGAAGCTGGTAGTTTTTAGAATACTTGAGCGATCTGCAAAAATTGAGGTTTTGAGAACATTGGTTTTCAGTGACATGACCACTGAAGAGTTTTTTTCTGGAAGGTTCCCATTTATCTTGATATTGTCCAGCTCCTCTACTCACTGGCAGCTCTGCCAGAGGAGATTTTGTAGTGCTGGTGGAAATGACCGTGTTTTGTGGTTGACTCAAGGACAAGAAAAGTGACTTGAAATAGTCCTGAAAAAAACTCCTTCAGAAATATGGTATTTAATAGTTAAGGATTAGATCAAAGAGTGTTTGTTTCTGAGCATTTTGTGTTTACTTGCTGGTTTTTACAGTACTTGTTAAGAAGGTAAAGTATGTTCTCATTTTCTTTGTGCCCACAGCTCTCATACAGCTACAGAAAATTACTGATGTGCATTGCGAAAAGCTATTAGCAGTTTTGATTGTTGTTTTTTTAATTACAGTTCATAGTATGTAAATCAGTGTTCTGTGTTTTCAATTTCCCTCTCTCTCTTTATTTTTTTATCCAGATTCCACCAAGAAAATTAAGGATGTCTTAGAAGAATTCCATGGCAGTGGTGTGTTAGCAAAATATAATCCTGAAGGGGTAAATTTTCTTGTTTCTTAATGATCAGAAATCATGGGGACAATTAGCAAATTCTGCAGCCATTGTAAGCATTTGAAATAGAAGATTATTTATAAATCAGGTGTTTGGGATATTTTAAGGTATTTGGATAGCAAAAAAACAGGATGCCATTATGATCTGGAATATTCCTATAGTCAGTTGGGTCAGTTATTCCAACTGTGCCCCTTCCCAGATTCTTACGTACCTTCAGCTGCCTTGCTGGTGGGCTGGTGAGAAAAGGCTGTGACTCTGTGTAAACAACTAAAATATCCCTCTGTTATGAACGCTGTTTTCAGCACAAATCCAAAACATAGCTCCATGGAAGCTACTGTGAAGGAAATGAACTCTATCCCAGCCAAAATCAGCACACAGATCCTCTTCCCCTTCCCCCCCCACCCCCTCGAATAAAAACCAAACACCCGAAACACCTCCGCAACCCTTATGATAAGATTAATATGTTTTTCAAGTCTCTGAAGATTGGAAATGCTAAGCATAATTTCAGAACTTATAAAAGCGAAGTCCATTAAGATTTCTTTTAAAATTCTGTTTCCCTTGTGTTGTTTCTGGTAGTGAGATTTTCTGATGTTATGAAACAAAGAATTCAGCTGAAAAGAAGCTGTGTATGCACATTGTCACTACAGATTCACCACTAGACAAAGTATTCTGATTTGGCTGGAAGAAAAAGCCAGATTGTTTTCTTTTCTTATCCTCAATTGAAATTTGCATTTGCTTAGCACATCCTAATAGTGTGATTCAGAATGTAGCTAAATAAAAACCTGTTTTGGTAATGTTTCTAATAGTAATATTTCTGACTGTGCTCACTTTATGTGAAGTTAAGGCTAGAAATATGTGCTAACCATTATGAAAATTACTTGATCTTACATTTCAGGATGTAAAATGCAAAAAAGTATTGGCAACCTATTGACAATAGTACAGTTATTGCCAACTAATGACTTACAGCTTATTAAGCATTGAAAAATCATTTGATGCTTTGAACTTGGCCAGGCATAATGCTAGTTATTTTAGTCAGCTTCTGAGGAAAAAAAAAATTCAGTAAAATAGTGGGAGTTGATCCTGTAAATGATCATCTTAGATTTCCAGGTTTCTACTTAAGTACATTCACAGAATATAAATGATTAGGAATGCTGTGATCATGCACAGGCTGTAGCACGTCCCTTACCTGCTTTTTATTAGAATATAGATATACTTTTGGTTTTGTTTTGGGGTTTTTTTGGTTGTTTTTTTTTTTTTTTTAGGAAAAATGTGCACTGATAAAATGGTCTTAATCTATTACATGTTTTTTCTTCTAATTCTTCACTTATCCTCAGTCATCATACAATATGTTCAGTTTTGTGAAGTATACCCTGTTAAAGTAAAAAGTAACTATTTTATATGTGTTTAAATAATATGTTGCCATCTAGGTAACACATTTTCAAATTGTCAATTGTATATAAACATGATTACCTGAAGTGATGTCATTAGTCTCTTTTCACAAAGTCATTCTTCTACTTTGGGGCTACATGGAAGTTGAGTCATGGCAAGATGGGTACCCAGGAAAGCTGCTCTGGCTGAAGCTGGGTGAATTAGCAAAATCTGTGCAAAGCTGGAATTAGTAAGCACAGTTGGTCTTGAGATGAGTCTGTGACTCTGCATGGTGTCTCCCTGTTCTTCATTTCACAGCTGTTCATTTGCAGAATTCTGCCAGTGTGTTGAAACATCCAGAGCTGCAGAGTGCTCAGGGCAGGGAGCAGGGCAGGAGGAGGATAGAGGAAGAAGGAATTCAAGACAAGACACCCTGTGATGATTTTAATGTCTTCAGCTGGACTCAAGATATTCACTACTCCTGGGTCAACACTGGACCTAGGCTAACCCTGGCAGCTTTTGTACTTTGCTGCTTAGCACTTAGACTCCAGGCAGTGAAACATAAAGCATAGCTAGCAACAAAGCTACTTTGGATCTAGTGAGATTTGTTAGCTCAGGGTTCATGCCATAAGCTGCTGAACTAGAAGCAAAGGGACTGAAATTTCCTCTGGCACTGAGTGAATATTGTATTCTGACAAGTGAACTGCCTTTGCACAGGTGTGTCTATATTTTTGGCACACATTTAGCCTGCTGTGTGGATAAACTCTTTACAGAATGATTTGCAAATTGATTTGATGTGGCTGGATGAGGACTCTGTGGATTGGGTTTAAGTAAATGAGATGGCAAAAATTAACTCATCCAGATGGCATCAATCTTAATGCAGCTGTTTATTTCCATGTATTCTGGAATACATGGATTATGTATTTGTTTCCATATATTCTGGACAGCTCTTCTGTTTTGCTTTTTTGTTTTGTAGAGGATGCCATCATATTTTGATTTTACCTCTCTCTTTCCTAGATTGTTATCTTATAAGCACTCCAAATGGTTTGAGTCTTATTCTACCAAAATGATGCCAATTTTTTACCAATAAACATGGGTCATAGACCTATGGCAAATTCAGCTGAATGATATGTTTAATTAAATATTTACCTATATATTTAAAGGGTTCAGGAGTTTATTTCATTCCATTGCTTCTACAATGCAGTTTTTTTATAACAAGCTGATCTAATGGAATGCAAATAGTAAAAGAAAAGCCATTGATATTCAGAATTTGCCACCTGAAATAATCTGGTTTGTTTTTACATTATTTTGTATCTTGTTGAGTGAGTGGATTTTGGGATTAGGGGAAGAGGTGTATATAATTATTAGAGGTGTATATTATTATTAGAAGGTTATCTACTATAGGGAGTTTATTTATGGAACTTTAGTCTCTGCTTTCAATATAAGGGAGATGCCTAAAATTTCTATGAATGCTACTGAACACCTGCCCTTTCATATTCTTCTCTAAGTCAATATCAGAGAGGTAATTAAGAATGGATTTTATACATGGTATAAAACACATAGATATTCTAAGACCAGCCTCTTGGAAAGCTGCAGTTGATAAATATTCTTTTCATCATTTGAGATCTATTTATATTAATTAATTTCATCCATTTCACTTTGAGGAGAGCACTTAATAGGTTGGCAAAAATTAGGAAAGCAGACAGAGCTAAAGACAAAAGTTTCTAGATGGGCAGTAAGTACACAGCATTGTGTGCTTGTGGTGCTAGTGTTGTCATCCTTTTTGAGTGCATTCTAGGGTTTTGATGATGGAGGAGTCCATTGGCTTTCTTGGCCACCTGGGCATACACTGGCCCATGTTCAGCTGGCTGTCAGCCGGCACCCCCAGCTCCTTTTCTGCTGGGCAACTTTCCACACAATTTTCCCCCAGCCTATGGAACTTCCTGGGCTCACTGCAAGTGCAGGACCTGGCACTTGGCCTTGTTGAACCTCCTATCACTGACCTTAGCCCACTGATCCAGATTCCTGTGCAAAGCCCTCAAGTAGGAAATCAAAGCTCTTGCCCAAGAAGGCATCATCTTCAGACTGACCGAGGTGCAAATCATACCTTTGTTGAGATCATTGATAAGGGTATTGTATGGGACTTGGTGAGTCCTGGGAAACACCACTTCTGACTGCTTACTAACTGGGTATAGCTCCACTGACCACCACTCCCTAGGCCCAACCACCTGGCCAGTTTATTAGCCAGCAAAAGGTGCGCCTGTCCAAGCCATGAGCAGACAGTTTCTCCAGGAGAATGCAGTGTTAAGGGCTATACTAAAGACCTTAGAGGTCTTTTCCAACCTTAATGATAAGGATTTTACAGAAGTCCAGGTAGACAATATCCTCATCTATTAAGTGGGTCACCTTGTCACACAAATTTAGGTGTCAAGGACCAAGGAGTCAAGAAGGATCTGCCTTTATCAAGTCCTGCAGGCCTGGCCTGATGCCCTGGTGCTCTCTTGAATGTGCCATGTGGTGGCACCGAGGATCATCTCCATGACCTTCCCTCTTGGATTTTAGAATATTCAGTTCTAATAACTGAATTCACTTTCATTTACAGCTCTTCTTGGTAACAATTTTTAATGTTTTTTTTTTAAAAGTACAAACGCAAGAAAGACTAACATTATATTTATTTTTCTTTTTTGGTTATCTGTCATTGCATGTTTCAAACTAAATTGCTTGCACTGTCTAATAAAGACTAGAAAGCTGACTTAGAACCATTTTCTTTACTTATTTGCTAATGCAAGAAAATAAGATAGTCCATCTAATGTCTTAAACCTGCTCATTTAAATCACTAATCTTTCACTAAAAATATTTCTATGACAAAAACAGAGCTTGAGTGTTATGGCACTGCACTAATGTATGTATGTTCTTTCTTTCCTTGCATGTGTTACAGAAACAAGATATACTTAATCAAGTAAGTAATGTTAATTGTTTTTCTTTCTTTATGCATAGGTGCAGTATATTTTATTTTGTAGGCTTCCATTGAGATGTACTTATTAATAAATACTGCATGTGGCTATTCTTTCAGATAATAGAATAATACTTAAATCTGAAACCTGAATGCATTCCTTTTCTGCTGGCAGAATTTTTCACTGCGTGAATTTCATTTTTGTCATTCACAGTACATAATTTTACTAACATTAATTGAGATGAATATGAGAAATAAGTTAAGAGCAAGTAATTGACTTGTTCCATACTTGTCACAGAAATTTTGCTTTACAGTGAGATCTCATAATGGTCTGTATTATTCTGAAATGATAAGAACACATCTCAGGAAAAAATATTGAATACTGATTTCTGTAACCATATAATACCATTTATATGTAGCAAGCTTAAAATTGCAGATCTAATGATTTGAATAAGGCTTATGCTGTACTTTAAGTGATTGTGACTTTGCAGCAATTGCCAGAGAAATGGTTAAAATGTTGATGATCATGAACCCAAGAAGCTACAGCTGAGAAACTTCAGTAGCCTAAAACCAGGTATAAAATAAAATGGGGGGGAAAAAAAGAAAGGGAAGAAGGACTAATCAAATGAATCAAATGGACTAGTTTTTTAAGTGACCTAGTTATTCTTTCTTTGTAACACAAAGGTGTTAAAAAGCTCCAGCTCTGCTGTTCTGGGAAGAGGCAGCCAGAACGTGAGAACAATAAGGAAGTCAAGAGAGTGAAAGGATCAGTTTTGTAGGAACCCCTCACTTTCTGGGGTCAGAGGCCAGTTGAGCTTTTGGAGATGTAAGAGCAGAACTCCCCATTCACAACAGGACTTTATTCAGGTTACCAACGTTATTTCTTTTTTTTTTTTAATAAGCTAACAGAGTGACTTCAGAGAGTCCTGAAAGAGTTTTCAGCATTAAAGCAGTGTGTCTGTGACCAATCGTGAGTGTAATCTCATCAGTATTTAGCTAATTAGTCAAATGAGTAGGTAAATAATAATAGAATCAACAGACTAAATGAAACTTGGAAGTGAATGTCACACTGGAAAAGCTTGATGATGTAATGGACTGTAGTAAATGGAATGAGATGCACGTTGCAGAGTGGAGTGTAGTGTGTCCTAGTGCAGCTGGTATTGTTAGATAAATTGACCTGTATATAGCTGGTCACAAGATGAATGCAAAGTACCATTGTGGTTTAGTCACGCAGGAAGGAGAAGGATGTTACTGGGATGCTGTCACGGTGTTCCTGTGGCCGTGGCAGTCTGGAAAGAAGACAAAACTTGTAAAAAGAGGTAGTGGTTTAGGCCCATTGATGTAAGTGGAAAAATAGTTTCAAGCACACAAGGAATATGGTTTCAAAGGATGTTTTGTGTTCTTTGCCTCAGCTATGTTCTTTGATGTGACAGAAGATATTAAATTACTGTAAAGATCTTGCTTTATTATAATAAATTAAGTGAAGTATTTCTACTAAAGATAGGAAGATTTAGTTTTCTATTAAAAAAGTTACTGCAGAAGTCACATCTTTCTACTTTTGTCCACATGATGGGATGAAATGAACTCAAATTGGAACCATTTTACAGAAGGCTAGTAGGATGTGCAGAATTGTAGCGTATATAATGTAGGAGAAGCCTGTCCCTCAGGTGTAAGAAGCTTAAATTGTATCTTTCTAGCTACAAAAAAAAAAAAAGAATGTAACATCTTGTCTGCATCACCAGCAATAAACTCTGGGTTTCAGACACTGGGTTTTTCTGGCTCCATGGGCAAAATTTCTAGGGAAAGCTTTCTGGATACCTAAAGAGTTGGGAAGCTTGCCAGACAGAGATGTTGGCAGTCTGGCTGTGAGCCTGCTTTCTGTGGAGCGTGTTGAGGGCAGTGAGGTGTAAAATATTTCAGATAGTCAATTTCTGCTGCAAAACCGTTCCATTTTGAGCATTTTTTATTATCTTTACTGGTCTCTCTCTATCTCCTTTTGCCAGTCTGTGCTACCAGTGCTAATCTCCCTCTTTGATACCCTCCTTTCCTTTAGATACACTTCTCTGCCCTGAGAACTTATTTTTATCCTTTTCTTCCTTCACATTATTGTATTGCACAGTACCTTACGTTTAAATTTTATGAGCATATTACAACTTTGATTTACATGTCATTTGTTAAAAGTGACAACTTAAAGAGCTTTAGACAGGTTATTTAATTATGATGAGGGGTGTTGTTTGTTTTCATTATGAAGAACAGTATATTATGTTTTGTCTTTTTTATTGTGTTGCCTTCAGCTATGCTTGATTCACCTCCATGGTAGCATCTAGATGATGTTTATGAAACAGCACAGGAAAACAAAATATAACAAAAATACTTTCTGTCATAATTTATTGCAGGAATTAATCAACAAATGGAAGTGTCTTGAAGTTTTCTTGTGCAGTAGAGATATTGAGATATATATATATATGAATGTATACATGTATAATTGAGCAGATGCCACTGCTTATATCCTTTTAATTCTTTCTGAGCTATACTTTTAACTACTGGGGAGGAAAAAGTCAAACTTAGGTCAATTAGTATAGCTCCACTTTTACTAAAATCTGTACATTTACTTAGCATAAAGTGGATGTAACTTGTTGACAAATGGAACAGGACATTTTAAAACTTTTTCCATTGGCGTATGTTGTTATTCCAAGTGAAGGTTCCAGTTAGGCTCAGATTGTGTTAAGTCTCAGCAAATGGTTCATTCATGAAGTGAAAATCTATTAATTTGTATTCTTTAAAACTTTAAAGGCGAAGGGCGGGGGGAATGAACAAAAACAGGACATTGTCACGTATTACTTCTCTTACTAAAAGTGTCTCAGCAAGTACTTTTAAAAAATATAGGTGAAATAACCTCCACGAATTTGCAATGCACAGACAGAGTCATTACAGGAGAAATATGTGAGAATACCATTGCCACAGAACATGCATAGAAAAATTATTTTTCTTAATTTTAGCACATTATGGAAATACCAATTCAGACACATTTGTCCATGAATAGATTTTTACACAATCTTCATGTGCAGATAAATTGTTTGTTATAACCAGAACTTTTAGCCATAACCAACATTTTTCAGATATTCATTAATTCTACTTTTTCATTTGGCTTTTGTCTGAACCATGCTACCTACCCCATTTTTCCTGACCAATTCTTCTGGGACAGATTACAAACTATCTACTTACTTTGTTTGATATGTAATAATTTCAAGTAGACTCTGAATGATAATCTTCTAAAAGTATGTGATTTATCACTCTTCTTTAAAGAAAACCCCCACCTTTGTATAGTAGATGTAGCATATTTACTAAAAGTTAAGTATTAAATACAAGTACTTATGTGTGTAGTACTTAAGGATATACAAACTTCTGCACCTATACAATTATGTATTAAGGAAAACCTGCTGATAAAAAAGTGTTTAGGTTTTTTTTACCTGCATGTGAGATTGCGATGAGACTGCAGTAGCTGGTGAATACATTCCGGACTTATTTTGGTAATTAGTTTCATTTTATTTTAATACCATGAGAATGTTATGCTTGAAATCTAATTATTGCATAAAAACAGAGTTTTCTCATTTCCATTTTAGATGCTTTGTTGAGCTTACTTCATTGAAGAGCTGGGGAAAATTTTGGCAGTAATTTATGTCTGTGCATTGGTAATATTCAAATATTATTTGTCCATATGGAGTATTTGGTAGGAGCAGCCTGTGAGAGCATGTGGGCTTTTAAAGTTTTTTTTTAAACATTCATATCGGTAGATATGAATTTGAATGCTGATATAGCTAAGAAATAGTTTTATTTGGTTACCAGAATTTTCAAAATTATTTAATTATGTAAAAATTGTATTAAATGGAATGCTTAGATCAGAAAATGCTAAGGACTTCGAATTTAAACCAAATTTTACCCTGATGCCCAAAGCCAGTCTTCATGAGGAATTCCAAATTTGATTTGAATTTTTGCCTTATGAATATTTTAAATCCATTTTAAACACCAAGAACTTCTGCATTCTCATACAATTCATGGATTTTAGCTTGTTAATCCTCTGTATATAGTCTCTCCACTTTTTTTCTAAATCTTTTGGCAATGTCAGGTTTTGAAATGTGATAATCAATGAATCTTCAAGACTTTGACTTATGTGGGAATGCTTTAGCGCTGGTATTCACAGCTAATCATGTCATTGTCACCCGTGCACCCTCTTTAGTGCTTCCCATTGTTGTCACAGCACTATGTGTGAATCAACACCCTGTGATATTTACTCTTTTTCAACAGTTCATTTTTCACATCTTGGGTCAATATAAGTAGTTTAAAAAGAAATAATCAGTTAAAGGAACTTACCCAACCCCCCCAAAATAACCTAGAGCAATTACTGTCAGTAGATGAAAGCTGATTATATTTTTGGCACCATTTGGAGATCAGACAACATAATTTTAAAAAGTAATTAATTGAAAATTACATTTCAACATAATTCTCTTTCCATTATTTGTGTAGTGTTCTTTTTAATAAATGAAAACCATATGTCATAGAAGTCTCTTGAAATGAATGATTTCTCTACTTTTTCTTTTCTTTCTTACATTCTGTTTTTCAGAATTCTGAAAATAGTGGCTTATGTTGAAATATTTTGTACAAATCTAAAAGAAGAAAAGACCAAAGAGAATGTGGTATTTTAAAAGACTTTATGGGTGGAGATTAATTTCAAACACCAAATCATGTCTTGTTCTCATTTGTGGGGCCAGCGTGGTGGGGCAGAATAAAAGGAGTATTACTCTACCCCTCCCTGCCCTGCTCCTTCCACAATGGCAACTCTTTAGTCAAGAGACTATTAATTTTTTGATGTCTTGTAGAGGGATACAGCTTCTCTCCCTTCTTTCAACATTTCATCCAGAAGAACTGAATGTATTGTTGTGCTTACACCAGCTAGGAAAATATAGGAGACAGTTAGACCTCTCTATTGCAGTTATTAGGATAGATCTTGAGTAAAAAGCTTCCATTTTTAAAATAAATTATTTGTTCTCTTCAAATGTATTTGTATGGTAGGAGTAAAACACTCTAGCAAAATTAAAAAAAACTTCTTTATAAAAAGATGCAAAAATTTCCTTGTATATATCCTATTTTTCACTGAGGAACCATGTTTTCTGTATTCTCAGCATTGGGATATACTGACTTTTGATGTCTATATCATGTAGAGTTCTGTGTGTTGGCACAACATACATATAAATGCATAAATCTTCAAAATACGCATACTTGGATTTTTCTTGATCTTACATATCTGTGTTTACTATCAGTAAAGCAGAAAAGCAAGTTATAAAATTGAACAGCTTATCTGCTCTAGGAGAAAGGACAAAGTCAAATACAGACAGTGTTTGTAGACAGAGTTCAGCATTTTCCTCTCTGCTGCTCAAGGTGTTAGGAGCCATTCTCCTGCTTGGGACAGAATCAGGCATTTTGAGGCACCTCCATAGCCTGTTGTAGCCATGATCAGGAGAGAAAGACCTGTGCTTTTAGCTGGGTGTTGGCCTATATATGTCTGATACAAAACTAGAAGAAACCTGAAATTGCCTGCTATTTTGCCAAGCAAAATCATAACTGCTACTCGGAAACCAGTCCTTCAGTTCCTGTTCTTCCTGAGACTGAGACTCACCCTCTGTGAAGTGGCACTAAATTAGCGTAATGTACTTCTCAGTGGGTGCTTGAGATGAAACAGAGCTCTTATCACAGTAATTGGAGATTTTTTAAAGCATATTAAGCATAGGCTGATGCACATTCCTTTTTCATTGGAGTCCCTCATATTCTTCTTATCTGGAATTCAAAAGAAACTGAAATGTGGGGAAGCAAGAGCTTTGTTTTATGGCATTGGTGTGGAGTAGAAAGGCAAGTAAGATACATGCATTCTTTAGTGATGTTAGTAAGGTAAAAAAGCATCTTACCACATACCTATGAGATACTTTGGATACATTGCAAAGAAATGCACATATGGTCATGATCCTGTGGAAAAGAGTGGTTGCTTTAATGTCAGGTTTGTAGTGTGGTAATAGAAGCATAAAATTCCAGACTTTTAAAACTTTTTAAATTCCAGGCTTTTGTAACTATGAATGAAGTGAGATTTTTAGTGGTTCTAAAAGCCCCAAGATATTTTAATGGTTTTGTTTCTTCAGAGTTCTTTAGTGTGAATTCTTTAGTCAAAGTAATCAGTGTCATCCTGGAAACTCTCTTGAAATATGTAGTTTATCCTGAAAACTTTATTTGATCAGTTGCTGGGTCTTTAATTTCTTTGTGACTTCCACTTCTTTGAGGTTAAGGTTCTTTAGTAATTTTTTTCCCTAGTTCAGTGATTGCCATTTGTTCAGATGTGTCTTTTTATGCGTGCCTGATATCCCTTTTTTGTGTAGTATCTTAAGAAGGATAAACTAGTGTTCAGATTCAGGGAAAAATAGTATCAGCTAATAGTTTGGGCAGGAAGATCATCTAGACCCCTGCCATGGGCACAGACACCTTCTGCTAGTCCAGGTTGGTCAGAGCCCTTGAAAACTGCCAGGGATGGGGCATCCACAACTTCTGTGGGCAGCCTGTTCCAGTACCTCACCATCCTCACTATAAAGAACTTCCTAATATCTATCCTAAACCTACCTTTGTTCAGTTTAAAGCCATTACACCCTGTCCTATCTCTACCTGCCCTTGTAAGAAGCCCCTCACCAGCTTTCTCGTCATCCCACTTTAGGGACTGGAAAGGTGCCCAAAACCTTCTCTTCTCCTGAACAACCCCATCTACCTCAGCCTGTCTTCTTAGGAGGGGTTTTTCTGAGATACAGGACAACAAAAGGCCAGGCTAAAGAATTTTCCACGTAATTGTCTTTTTAAATGTATTATTATAGAAAAATGAGTAAATATATCAGAATGCTTATGAGCTGTTAAAGAGGTTGCCAGGAGCTTTAGCTGCTGGGGTAGAAGGAACTATGTTGTTCTGAGGATGTACTTTTAGATCTTGTCTCGGTTCTTCCACTGAGTGCAGATTATTCTTTATAACTCAAAAACCCCCTTTTTTTGTCTGCTCCATCACCATTTCCCTTTAGAGTGTCAGGCAGCTACTCCAAGTAGGTTGCTTACAGATGTGCTTGAAATCTCTGATTCCAAGTCTGGGATCTGCAACTCAATTCCAGCCTTCTTCCCTGCCTCATACAGAGTTACCCAGTGCTGCCTCCTTGATAGCCAAGATGCAATGGAGATAGGATTGTAAACAAGTTTGGAAGAAAGGCTGATAATTTCCACCTGTGCTTGCCTGGCCCAGATGTCACCTCCTCACAAACTCAGTCTGTACACAAATGGCATTGTCTCTCTCTTTCCAGACTTCTATTTTAAGAAAAAATAGGTGCTATATGGTATTATCTTTTGCAGTTCCCACTTCTTATCCATGTGTTGCTTTAGTTTTATATATTCATATTTTAAAAAATGTATTAGGCATAACAGAGTTCTGTGATAAACTTCTATTGTATTATATTATTCTAAGAATAGTATTATGAGGATAATTCTTTGCCTAATGATTTCTGTTTCATCCTGGTTCTTAAAGGGCTATTTGAGTGTAGGAATTTTCTCCAAAATAATGGGAGCTGGCAGAGCAAATCCTAGTTGTTTGTATCTTCTTTATAAAGTGAAGGATACCATAAGCCATAATGTTCAGAAAAATTTCCACTACAACATATTGGTTGGGTATGGGTTCTTTACCAAGAACAATTCAGTTGAAACTACAGATCTGGGCAAATCTCTCTATATTTGCTTAGTCAGACATCATGACAGGAATCTTCTCACAGAATGTGGAAATAAAGACAGGTCAGTCTGCTTTGTTTCATTGTGATGAAAACTACTTCTTCTGTTTTAAATCATAAGAAAGTAACAGTGAATTTTTTGCACTGATGGATTTTTGTGTATGTAATCTTTTCATGGCATTTACATTAAAAACCCCACAACCGTTAGCTCTTTTGGACTAATGCATACATCCAGAATTTAATTGGAAAATTTATGCAGGATGTGACGTGACACATTGTCCCAGAGGCACTGAAGTACCTCACTGAGCAGTCTATAATTGCTGTTTGCTGCTTCATTTAGCATTAGTATTTGATACTGTGTATGGATGAATATTTATTTATATATATGCAATACATATATTTGTTTTGTTTCTTCTAGCATAGGTGTAAATCCTGAATGGATTATTTCCTCTCTGAGTAAAGATAGCATTCAACTCTGGTATGGCAATTTTAAAAAGAAAAGAAATAAAATAGTCTCATTTATTTTCTATAAGATTTACCTAAGCATCTTAAATTTTTCCGTGTGTCCAAGAGTACAGCCTTAACAGCTGAAACATTTTGGCCTCTTTTTTGATACATCTCTGGGAGTAAATGTTTGGATCACCTCATTTGTAGGAGTTTATCAGTTATTTGTTCAGTCACAATTTTGCAAATATTTAAGAATTTATATTTTTTTGCACAGACATACAAAAACCTCACTTTTCCTTCAGTGACTCTTCAGCTCTTATTTGAAAGTTCTTTAGAGACACAGGTTTGAATTTCCTTAGGCGAATAGGAAATCAGCCAAGGTGATTCCCACTGGTGAGTTGTCTCTACCAGATTTTTTTTTTCCCCTACAAGAAGAAAAATCTGTCGCTATTTCTCTGCTTTCAGAAGGAAGTGATAGTCTCAGTTGTACTTGGTACATAGCACATTTTTTGGTTTTTGTGGATGATTTTATTTTTCTGTGAACATGTACAGTGTTTTCTGAGGTCAGTCAGTGACTTAAACATCATTATAAACTTTAGTCTGTTTCTTCTTTATCTGTTTGGAAGGAGTTTAGAGAAAAAAACACAAGCCAATACTTATGGATTAAATGCTTGTTGGAAATTTAGGGCTGGGATTAATTTTGAAATTTTGTGGATGGTTAATTAAATATTATTGATTTTCCCTAACAATTTATCGTGTAGGAGAAGATGCACATTTTTAATTTCACTATGCATTGAGTTATAATTGAGTCCAGTTCCATGTTTGCTTTCAGATAAGATGAAAATTGTTTAATGGTCTACACATTTTATTTGCTAAAAATAATTTTAAAGTTAAATTTATGCAGTGTTGCCCATGTCTTACGTTCCTTTTCCTTTTCTCCAAGGTGAATATATAATTTTTAGGTTTTTTTCTTAATTTCAGGTGTTTGGAAATGTTGATAAAATCTATAAGCAGGAAATAACTACTTCTAGAAATATCATAAAATTAATTTTATGGTTTAAATTAGCTGAATTCTGTGGTGATTTTGAATGTGCACTGATCTGGAGTTACACCAAAATTTTTCATTACCAAATGAAGTTTTGTTACCCAGTAATACAGAAGACTTATTTTGAGAAGGATTTTTTTGTGAAACATAAGAAAAGGAGCTCTAAAAAACTTGATGGACCAGTTTGACATATAAAAATAGAAATTCAGTTTTAAATCATTAGTATAAAGCCCTTTATTTTTCTGTTACCTGCAGGCAAGGATTTTGGTACCCTTATTTGAAAGTTCTTTCATGTTTTTCTGATTCAGCTATGTCCTATTTTATCTCTGTTATGCTGAAAATTTTCCTGGAATCCCTAAACTTGTGATCATAATCTCCCTATGCCCTGATAGTCTCTTGTGAAATGGAATGAATTAATTAATGTGCCAGGCTAATTGGTGTCAGTTTGGTACATCCTCTCACGCTCTCATCCCCTCACTTGTGAAACGTCATGGAAAATGCTTTCTAAAATGCTAAATCCTTCTTTCTCAGGCTCATTTAAATTCAGCTGGGGCTTCTGGAAGGCAAGCAACTGTTGAAAATTAAGCAATTACCCTGCATGCTTAAGAAAACCACATCCACCATTCTGGTTTATATATTTTTCTGATGTTATTGATCTGAACTGTTTAATTAATATTTGAGAATTCATTAGCATAAATAAATTATTTTCAAACCATACCAAAATTCTCCAAAATTTCCATCTGAGAAATTTTGATAATGATAGTGAGATTTAACAGGAAGATCAAGCATGATGCATGTTAAGGTGGAAAGTGGTTGTTCTCTGCTTTCCTTGTCTTTTTCCTTACCAAAACATTGTGCAACACATTAGAAAAGTGTCTGGGATTGTGGGGAAATGCTGGTAGTTAAAGGAAGATACTTGCTGCAGCATTTCCCTATTTCAGAAGAGTAAAGTTCCATGAGGAAAAGGAAAAATAGTCTATAATTGCAGAATAGAGAAATGATTATAATATTGTGTGTTGTTTTCTCTGTTGTGCAAGTAGTTTTAAATCAAGCTGAGCAAATGTTTTGCGTCTTTACGTGCTCTGTTCTAAATGAAGCATAATCAATACTTAGACCTCTGCTTACTGAGGATGATCTAACAGCTCTGTGTCTTCTACAGTGCTTCTCTCAGGATTTCTTTCAGGAAATTTTTCCATTTTGCTATGGACATAGCAACATATAGTTGTGTATTACAGTGAGAGAGAGATGGTAGAGAAGGCACTGAAAGCAATTTAAAAGCCTGTTTTTGAAAGATCACCCTTTTTCATCAGGAAGCTTGATAGATGATCCAAACTACTCCTATGTCTGCTGTAGACTAGCTTTTTTTCTCTTATTTACTGTATATACACTTACACAACCAAAATATCCAGAAATGGCTATACCATTTTAGAGCTCAGTTATAATAGGATAATCTACACCAAGTATGTTAGATCTTCTGGAATGTTTTTCAGCTATGCAGTATTAGAATCTCAGATTTTGGGGGTTTAGGCAAGAACCTAATCACAGGGCTCTACACAGAGATCTCCCCTAGGCAGGATTGGTTTTATACATTCTTTGTGTACAGCATGTGATTTTGTACCTGCATTTTTGGTCATTCTAAACATTTCTGATGTGTATTCAAATAATTTGCCATCTCCTGACTAACTTTCATTATAATTTGAAAGATTTTGGATGTGCAGCATCTGAACTCTGGTTGTATGAATATTGCTGCTTCCCTGGGGGAATACAGATCGCAGAGCATGTTAGAACAGAGGGTAAAGCACTTTCAGCTGAAGAAATCTGGCTGTAAAACAACCTTTAGAACAACCACACACTTTCTTTTGTCCTTTGCTGAGCCACCCTGATTGCTGGAAGTCAGTATGTCAAATACAATAAATGGACATGGCAGCTAAGCCATGTGTTACTTTAGTATCTCCTGTCATTTGTAGCAGCTTGGAACATGTGTTGGAGGATATTGGCTTAAATGGTAGTCTGACCATCTTTACAAAATACTGAAAAGTTTGAACATCTTTGAGAAAGAAGGTCTTCAGGAAGAAAGAAGTACATAATTCCAAACCTATTTCTTTATCCATTTCTCTGCACAGGTACAATTTTGAACCCATTAAGTGAAAAAAAAAATAGCATTAGGGATTTAGTTACTGCTGGCCGCTTGCACAATCAATGCCACTCAGGCAGCAGTTTAAAAATTTAAGGTGGCTCTAAACTCAGGGAATGTTTTTTGCAACAAATACGTAAAATCCGCAGACAAGATAAACAAAGAAAAGATTAATGTAATGTGAAAATATTTGTGTGGCTGGCTATCTATAAACCTTAATTTAAATGGGATTATTATTTTGGTTTAGTTTCCGTTTTCACTTAGCTGTTTTTTTGTATATTTGATTTAGTGAGATAGCTAAGACACATTCCATTAATGCACAATTTAACAAAGCAATTTCACATTGTTAAAGTCAGTTGATTTAGTGATTAATGTATTTGTTATGCTTGCAGATGAAAATACGTTTATATAGTGTATATTAGTGTAACTAATTACTGATTTACTTGGATGCTGATACAAATCCTTTTGCTATTGTGATTCATAGTTTATAAACAGTGAATTAAATGTCAGTGGCTTTATCAGAGAGAAAAAAAATGTAGTTTGTAGCATGAATGAAACAGTGTATGATTTGCCAAAGTAAAAGAATGTGGCTGAAAATGTCTGATGAGATAAAGACAGTGAGTCCATGTCCAAGGTAATTATTTCCATTTTACACCCTCCTTGAGCACTGTGAGCAATTTTTTCAGTCTCCGCTATTTTTGTCTTCAAGAGGTTAGAGTTTTATTGGCTTCACTGCACATCTTTCTCAAATGAGGTGCTCTGTATTAGAAGCTCAGCAGAGATACCCTCTCACCAGTCTTGCATTCCTAACAATTATGAATTGCACAAGAGTAGTCAGATTTTGCAATTTGTGTTGTTGGTCCCTCATAAGGATGATGATGCACATTTAAAACACTACTCTTCTTAATGAAAAACAATTTTTGACCTGCACATAAAATTTCAATACCTCATAAAGATAGATACTTCTTTACAATAAAGGAGTAAAAGTCAAAGAAGTCAGGGGAAGAGAAGTCTCTCCTCCTAAGTCGTAAAATTATATTAAAATAATAGCAAAAATTGTTTATACTGTGGCTCAGATTCCAAATTCACTGAGGCCTTTGAAAATTCAGTCTCTATTTTCTTTTTTCTGGCATGGTTTCAAGCTGATTCTTGGTAGTCTTTTCCCTCCTTCCACATTCACTGCGATGAACTCTAAGGGACTTGCACTATGGACTTTTCTATGGAGAAATGTAGTATTCCTGGAGCATAGGGAAATTTCTCAAAAGTAATTTTTGTGGTATCATGTGATTTATTCCTTAATTATTTAATGATGACAAGTTGCTGTTCTGTTTGATCTATAAAGGAAGTAACACTATATGTTATCAAATTATTAATTGATAAGCAGTTTTAAAATCGCAAATGTAATGATAAATATGCAATTGTGTCAGTATGTTTCAGGATACCTTTATCTTCATCCTCTATTAGCAGGATAAAATGGGATCATAATGCTTTGCATTGCTGTGATCCCATTGCAGCCTACACCTTCCTTGAGGGGGAGGTGCTGATGTCTTCCTCGTGACCAGCAACAGGACGTGAGGAAATAGAATGAAGTTGCATCAGGGGAAGTTCAGATCAGACATCATGAAAAGGCTCTTCACTGGGAGGCTGGTTCGTCAATGGAAAAGGCTTTGCAGAGCATGTCTTGGTCATGGCACCAAGCCTGTCAGAAGCCAGGGAGCATCTGGTTGATGCTTTTAGTTGTATGGTTTAGTTTAAGGTAGTCCTGTGAGGAGCAGGGAGTTGAACTCAGTGATCCTGATGTATTCCTTCCAACTTGAGATATCTATGATTCATTTTATTACTTAAAACAGATAGTGCTGTTTTAACAGAAAAAATCATTATTGGAGTTTTATTAATCAGCTCTTACCTTGTTGGCAAAAGTAAAACCAAATGAGGGTAAATGACAAATGTATTGGATCAACAACACTACGGTTTTTTCTCCTCTAATGCTGCATGTCTGAGCACTTTCATTTGACTCTCTCCCTGTCTGAGGCAGGGTGGTCAGTAAGTCTTTGACAAACACCAGCAGAGCATGTTGTCAGCTAGGAAAAGACAGAAGACTGTCAATTCCCTGAATTAGGCATCCAAAAATCACCTGCTTTTTGTCTGCCTAATTATAGGAAAAGCTAAGACATACTAAGTACATCCCTAGGAGCTCAGTAGGCGCCTTTGGATGCTAATCAAGAAATTTGAGAGCATGGAACTTGATTTCATGGTCCTGATAGAAGTTCTCCGAATTTACTCTGGCCTTTCTTACACAGTGCTCTGAGGTATTATAGCAATACTGTGAATTTTCAAAGTAATATTTAACTCAATAATCACTTTCAAGAATAGGTGTGCTAGTCTATATCTTGGGAAATCAATATATTTAAATACAGTCCAAAGCTTTTGTTAACAGGATATTATTTGATGGATTAGTGGGATTTTTTTTTACAAAACATTCAAAAATTTTTATTCTTTTTTTCTTCGCCTTCACTGCAGACAATTGATTTAGAGGGGTTCAAGCTTTTCATGAAGACTTTTCTGGAGGCAGAGTTACCAGATGATTTCGTTGAACACCTTTTTACTTCATTTAAGAACAAAATCTCTCACTGCAGCCCATTAATAAAAAACAAACCACAGCACCTTTCTGGAGGTAAGTAATGAAATCAGTAATGTAAGAGCTAAAGGCTCCCTCATCCTGTTGTTTTACTTCTAATAGCTGTAAATATATAGAATTCTTAACTACATGTTAAAGGATTTTTGTTCTGGTATTTGTGAAATTAGAGAAACTAACTCAATCATAATAGGAAATACTGTGAAAAGGAATGGAAATTAAATGGTTTTGTGTTTTTAGTTCACAATAATGATGCAGCTGAGACACCAAGTGGACATTCTTTGTCATGTTAATGCTAATCAGATTGCTATGGTTACATGATCTTGTTGCCTGCTCTCCTGTATAAACGCTTAAAAACCTTCAAGCTTCATGCAGGAGGCTCCTGCTGGTGCTTAACCATTCCTGTGCCAGTTGCTGCTGTTTCTCTTACCTGTCTAGGTGTGCTTCTGTTGTTATTAATCTTACTTACATAGCAGCTACTGATATTTTATATGTTGGGTAAGTGTTAGTATAGCACTAAAAGTGATTTTGATTTCAGAGAATGCAGCTAAATTCTGCCCTGTGTAGGTTGTACTCAACTTTCTTCACTTTCACTATAGTTCTATTTGATATATTTTATTCCTATGTGTGGTGAAATTGTAATAATGATAATTATTATAACATCATTATTAAGGATGGTGCTGTTATTACTGTTTCAACTGTATGTTAAGTTTCTTACTCAAATGTTGCCTCCCACAATTTTTTTTCTCCCTACACTAACTTTTCCAAGTTTAATGAGTTCTTATCTTTTTCTGTTACTAAGGGCTTTAGAAATAATATAATATAATACCAGTTTAGGAAGCTTCCATATGTTTTTAGCATAATACCAAAAAGACTGGTTGATAAATAGTTGTATCCAAAACATGTTCAGAGAGGCAGTTCAGTTCACCTCATGCAAGAATTGTTTGGGCTTAAAAATATACTGGGTTTATATTGTAATTCAATTTCATGGTTTATACTTAATGTTACATCCCAATAATTTGTAACTTTTAAAGGGAAAAACTGAGCGTTGGTACATTTTAATGTGCAAATTGAAACTATGGAAACACTTGTTTTTGGGTATCTAGTAATTTTTAAGTGTTACCAATAGTGAAAAAAAGCTGACTGTACTGGAATATAACTTTGTCAGAAATATTTGACATTCTTCTGGAAAATGGAAGGGTAAGTGAGAAAATGGAAGGGTAAGTGAGAGCTAGGGAAAATGACAAGGAAAGTAGCAGAGTTCATCAGTCTGTCAGGTATGTGCTTGTTTTACACTTAGTCTCTTTTAGTCCCCTTATGTCTGTTTATAAATTGTATTTTCAGTTAAGGTGTCTGAAGAGAGATGGAAACAGATGCCAGGTAAGCAGCAGGACTGGAAGTCATCTGTAAGTGGGTACATTGCAGCCAACCCTCCCCACCTCTGATTAAGAAGTGATAATTTAACCTATACCTTGCAGCTGATGATAGGTTAAAAGATACCTCAAAATCTGTATTTCTTTCCATTTGGATTTCAGCACAATTTATTTTTGAGAAGAGTTATCCCAGGTTTTATAACGCTTTTAATTCTGTGAATATGATTTACATAAGACTGGAATATGAGCTATTTGTGTAAGTTGTGTAATTAAAGCTAGCACTTAACTGAATAAAATAATATCTTAATGACACTTAACTGATAGGCAAGCTCATGAAATAGAACATTGACTTATAAAATATTCTTGTTCATTTAATATTTACTTTTAGTGTTTATTATTTGTCTGAAACTATTCATTCCAAGATATATTTTTGCATGCCAACTCCCAAGCTCTTTTTTACCTTATGTTGTAGTTGTAACGTGTATCTCATAACATGTAGACATACCTTTTGAAATATAGGCTTTTGAAGGAGAATCTGGATTGCAATTAAGTTTTTCAAGCTAAATTTAGGGGGAGAGGGAATATCTCTCAGTCAGTGAGAAATGTAACAAACTTGTAAAGAAAGTTTTCTTACTCCTTTCTCTGTGTTCTGCTGTCCTTCTCATTTCGGTCTTGCAGATTCCAGTGATGTCATCAGGACTGGTCATACTAATGTAGTGAAACAAAAAGCTTGGCAATTTTGAAACTTTAATTCCAAGTGGTCACTGGAACTGCTCTTAATTACAATGTCTGAGCAATTATTATGGCTGTTATTTAAATCCTAAATTTATTTTCTCAGTAGTCTGTAACTGAGGCTTCTGTGTTTTGAATATGTGCTGCACTGACACATCTGGCTGTGTTTTTGGGATAACAATACACTTGGGTATTAGAAGAGTTTTTGTTGACACTAAACCATCTTCAATTAGTGTAGTTGTTGTCAATCTGGAAATCAGATGAAGCTTCTACAAGCACAAGGAAGTGGATGCAGACTTTGGCAGGAATTGTTTTATACTTAGCATCTAGTATGGTAGAATAAAAGTATTCACCAAATTGTTTTGTAGTCAAATGAAATCAAATCAGCACAAATTAAAAAAAAAAGGTTATGCCATTCCTGTAATTCAGTGGGTTTGTTTTGGTTTTGGTTTTTTTTTTTTGATAGTTTATTTTAATTTTACTTTTGCTGGATAAACTATGAACATGAACTGTTTAAAACTTTATATTTAAATTAAGAAGCAATCTGAGAGTCACATAAAAAAAAGGATGAATGCATGGAAGAGTTATGTTTTCATTCTCTGCTTATATTGTATGTTCAGACTAACAAAGGCTATGGGTTATTTCCAGGTCTGAGACTTAACAAGGGTAGCTCTACATCCAGACCTCCTACTCCTGCCAACTCACATTTACCAGATATGATACAGCTGAAGGATATCGTTTGCTATTTATCACTGCTAGAAAGAGGAAGACCTGAAGACAAGCTAGAATGTATGTTCTTTTTAATTTTACATATTCATTTCCATAAATAATCAAATATTCTGTTTCTGAATTTAAGAACCAGTTTTGAGCAGATGGATTATAAAAATGTGGTTCTAGGTGACTCTTATTGCAGAAATTATTTCTTGCTAATGATGAAATTTTAAAAAACTAAATGTGGTCTATCTAGCATTTGCTATAATGGGGAGTAAGGATTGTATATTCTGTAGTTACAGTAATGCTCTCTACACTGTCATCTCTTGATTAGTATCAAATCTAAGAAAAACAAAGTATAATGAATATACTTAGAGATCTATAGATGGGGTGAATAACCTGCATTAAACATCCTAATTCAAATAAAGAATAGTTGCTAATACAAGCTGTGAGATCTATACTATTATTGAATACTAAAAAGCCAAGAATGATCCAAGTCTACATTACTACTGGGAAGGAGTGTTTGACACAGGAAGTTAGAAATTACTTGTTTGGTTGTTTTTGTTTCTTTGTTTGTTTTTAATTAGGGGCCTAGGTCATTAAAGTGCAAAACCACTATCTATTAAAAAAAATAACCCTGTGAATTTGATCTATAAACTGGAGGGAAAAAAAAAAAAAGAAATCTGTTTCTTATTGTGGAATTTCAGAAGCCAGCTTTTTATGTGGCCAAACAGACCAGTCATATAGTCCTTATTGAGATGAAATGTACTTGAAATGTACTGAAATGACCAGTATACGTAACTGGTGTGTTAAAAGATCTGTGGGATCAGGTTTTCATATGGAAAGTAAATATTCAGTATGATAAGATGTACAAACTGTAGGCTACTTCTGCCCCAATAAGAAATTCATTACAAGGTTACATGTCACTGAAGTATCTTGATGTTTTGCTCCCTGTCAACTTTGTACTGCAAAGTCACAGCAAATCCCACAATTTTGGTAATATTATTTTGGATTAAAATACAAGAATGTGTGTGTGAATACTGTGCATTCAGAACACAGGGACAGTAAAACTGAGATCCAAGGACTGAATTCAACTTACAGTGTAATAACTGCTGCATGATAGCAAGTAACGCAAGCTGTACCAGAGCACTGAGGAGCTCGATGCACAAACCAAGGCATGACATGGAGATCAGTTGCCTCCGCTGGTGTCAGGAGTTGGTAAAATGGAAAGGAGGAGAGACAGAGGAGCAGATGATAATTACAGTATGGGGATTTTCCATAAACTTCCTTCAGTAGGATCTGCATGGACAAAAGACTGTGTTCTGTATGATTTAGGAGGGAGAGAGCATGATCTAATGTGTGTATGGTACTTCAATATTTTGTATATTCAAGGTCAATTGGATTTACTACATATAGTTCAGGGTATGGTTGTTTTATGGTTTATTTTCTTCTTTGTCATACAGAGTTGAAATATACCGCATATTTTTGCTTTTTGGTACCTAAATTTCAGTTTATACTGCACCATTGTATGCAGACTTTTCTGTTGATTTCAGTTAAATTCTCATTATAAATTATTGGGATCATTTAACTCTTTTTCTGAATTTAAAAGCAGTAGGTCTGTGGCTGTAATGTAAGTTACAAGTTTGTAGCAGTGAAGGGAAAAAAGAAAAATGGTTTGTTCGGGAGTTGCCAACATTAATATTAATACCAATTTCAAACAGTGATTTTAAATTTTTTTTTCAGATGACAAAACTTAGAAAAATGAGTCATAGCTGAGTGTTTGGAAATCTAATTCAGGATGAGCAGAATGTGGAAGTGGTGCTTTCAATTAAAATGTGATGTAGGCTGGAGGATAAACTACACTAAGAGAAAATAATGTGTCATCTTTCGATCTATATGATCTACAGATTTTCGTAGATTTATAAATATTCCAGAAGGTAAATAGATTTTCTAACCTATTAAGAGTGTAGAGGTCTTGCACAGTGTGAACTTCACCTGTTTGATATGCTCAGCATATCTATTATTCATAATCTGTGTATGACCTGAATATAAAGAAAATCCCAAGCATTCCTCACACAGATACATTGAGAGAATGTAAGTCATCTCTTTAAGGCTAAATTGACATCTAGAAATAGAAATTGAGTGCCCAGACAGTGTAATCAGGTAAGGAGATCAGAAAAGAAATACAAAAATTTGACTTGGGCTCTGTAGTTTGCATCAGAACTTCTGTTTCGTTGTTTTTATAATTTTGTTCTTAGTTTGATTTTGTTGTTTTGTTTTGGTTTGGTTTTTTTTCTCCTAGAGTGTGTAAATCAAGAGCATGAATATTTAGGAGTGTATGAATAGAAAAGAGATTGCATGCCACATAAGTAACATAGTTTTGAGAATCTAGCCAAGAGCACAGATTGAACCTTTTTACTACCCTATACATATGTAATAGGAAAGACTTTGTTTCTACAAAGGTGAAACAGTTGTAATTATGATAATTTCTGGTTTTAAACAACTGATTAGAACTACTGATTCATGTTAAAGGAAAAAAAAAAGTCTTAAGCACTACTGCTCTGGAGTGGGTAAAGGTCACAGAGATGCTAAAACTTGCTGTAAAACATTGTCTCAACTAGTGTCTAAGAATCACAGAGGAGGAGAAAGGAAAACCAAATGATTTTAACTTTATCATTGAGTGATTCAGTGATTCATCCCTATGGAAACTGTGAATTCCTAATGGTACCTTTGCCAGACAATATTAGCTGTCAAGCTCTGAGGAGCTTTGATGGAAGGCGTACTAGCTGGCAGTCTCAGTCTCTGGTGGCTTTTGGCACTAACTGTTGTTTTACACTGAAACATTTTTGCTATGGTAACTCTAGGGAAGGAAGGATATTTTTATAGGTTTTCCTAACCAGTAACTACTGAATCATGGGCCTTTGTGGTGTGAAATAGTGTTCTGCTGTAAATATTATCAATCTTCTATTACAGCTCTTAAGAGCAGTGCTAGGTATATGGCAAAAATTGCTGAAGTGGTAGAGAGGTGTAGTGCTTACCTTTTTTCTACACAATTAGATGATCAACTCATTCCCGAGATGGAGGATATAAGTGAAACAAGCCAATACATATAACAGTAATGATTTTGTTGTTTTGTTTCCTAAATGATCGAGTTCTTTCTGAACTTTACTCTCTAATTGCTAAGAATTTCCTCTCATTTCTCATTATATTGTTTCCTGAAAATTATCAGACTGTAAGAGCATCTGCTATGGATCCAGTGTGGTAGGATTCCTCAGTGTTAAATAGGTCATATGTTACATTTCCTGGGACTTCTGATCATACATCTTGTGTTTTGCTGTTTGTGAAGGCATTTCATTGTCCTGGGATCACCTCTACATGGGCTGACTTCGTCATCCCTAAAAAACAGGTGTAGGGGTGAAAAAAAAAATGGTGCTTTTGAAGAATGTGGTGGTATTTGGATTTCAGAGCTCCTACAAACTGTCCCTGAAAGTTGGGAACAAAGAGTGGGGTATTTGTAGGCTTCTGGATTCCCTTTTTAGTCTTCTAACAGAAAGTTTTGAAAGTTCTATGCTTTGCTGCTTCCAAATATCTTGGTAATGGTGCACGCACCCCTTATTTTAGCTGGGATCAAGTCATGATACTATCTTGAAAGTGTTTATTTTTTCTGGATATTGCCAAAATATACCTTTTTGACTGTGTGGTTCCCCACAATGTTGGGAATACATTTTAAAATTGGCGAAGCAAGTGCGATCCTGGAAGAAGTCATGCTGGCAGTTTGTGATGAATGTTTATTGTTGGATTTGGATGATTAGATATTTAAAATATTAATCCTGTGTTTCATTTAGTTGGTCAGAAAATAGTTTCTAAAGCAGTATTACTATTGAATAGTGATAGCTGCAGCCAAGGGAGTAGCATTGGTATTTAAGTAGGCTTATCAACATTTTTGACCAATTGTGTGTTATTCTGTGTTTGGTGAGATGACATAGAAGGGCCTTTTGGTAGTACTCACCATGAAGATAGATCGTTTCTAGAGGGAAGCAAAATCAAGTTCACAGACCAAATTAGCTGTTAGGGTGACAGTGTGGAAAAGGTGCAGTTGCACTCTCTGGCTAATATGTCTCATTGGAGGCACTGTGACAGGGTGATTGCTGAGTGAACCTCTCACATAATGCAACTTGTTTGGTGGGTCTATAGCTAGACAGATCATTAAACAAAAATGTTAATATTTGTCCTTTCTTTGGAACTCAGGCTTAGTTGTTTTGTCTTTTGGTTTGGAGGTTTGGGGATTTTTTAATGCAAAACACAGGTATTTGTTGTGTTTTCTAACTGGGTTTCCTTCTGTGTTTTCTTTTCAGTTATGTTTCGCTTGTATGATACAGATGGGAATGGATACCTGGATAGTTCGGTAATGTTTTTTATGTATTGCCTTGTAAGAGTATGTCAACGTGGCAAAACTGTACAAAAGTACATTAATTCAAATCAAGTTTATATTTATTCTGAATTATTAGAAACAATATAAAATATAGTCAATAAAAATTCATTCATTTGAAGAGAAATGTTTGCGTTTTCTTTTCTAATGAAGAATGCTGCTTCTACAACTGTATAAATTTTCAGTTGCTGACACTGCTGTCATGGGGTCCTGTTCTATAGTCTTTTGATTTTTAGTGGTATTACTGTAGGGGACACATTAATATGATTCCAGTAGATCTAGCATGCTGCTGGGAGATGTGTATGAAAGCACCATTTGTAAAGATTTCATTTAAAAGGGTAAGTGTGAGAGTCACACAGTGGATTTATGTGGAGAGGTGTCATGACTTCCATGTTATAACTAAGAGTGGAGGAACAATATTAAGGGCAAAGTTTTGAGGAGTAGCCCAACCAAATGTTTTAAGAAAAGTCGGAGATATGGAAATAATTTTTAAATATGTTACTATTTTTTTCTGATAGCTAACAGAAACAAGTATTTTATTAGCAGTGTTCTTCTATTTTTTCCTTTGAGTTTTTTTCCCTACCTTTTTTGTATCTACTGGAAGTAAGACAGCATAGAATGGATTTTTAAGGAAGAGGAGGTGACTCCCATAAGTTGCAGGGAAAGAGGGAAGTGACATTATATACAGTAAAAAGTAAAAATGGCACTATAATTTTAGCCAATACCAAGTTGAGTTAGGTGCCTGTATGCAAATGAGAATTTAGAATGGTCCTAGATAAGCATTTGAGCATGTTTACAAAGCAAAAGTGTATATATAAATATAGAAAGGCCCTAGTGATGTGTGATCAAGGGAAATTGCAATACTGTAGTGGTAAGAAAAAAATTTGTAGTTGTTAACAGAATCCACTTTGTGCCTCAATTCTGTTGGAAAGTTGTGATTTATACAATTGTTGTCAAAAAAGTAATTTGTTAGAGTGATGGAATTTAAAGATCATTACACGATCTTATCACACACAGGATGGAAATCAGATCATGAAACCATGGGTGCTTGAAAGAGAACTAGGAAGGAAGAATGTGTGACTACTTTCAATTACTTTTGATTCTGGGGCTGGATTTCACCTCCCTAAATGCAGGATGTAGTCCGTGCAGGATGTTTTGCTAGTAAGCAGATTCACTTGAGAGTACAGCTTCCAGTGTAAAGTACATTTCATCAGGGATGTTGATGAAAGAGTGTCACTGAATGCAATATGGTTGAATTATTAGTCTGTTGCAGTAGAATTTTTCTTTATAACCTTGCATTAAGTATCATACTTTTTCATTCATCTCTAGGAGCTGGAAAATATCATTGCTCAAATGATGCATGTTGCAGAATACCTTGAATGGGATATTACTGAATTAAGTCCAGTAAGTATCCATTTATCACAATTTTTTAATGTGGCTAGAGAGAGCTGTCATAATTTTGTGATATTTCATATCCACGTGGCATTCCATAGGTGAGTAAGGTAGAAATAGAGATAGCCTGTGTTCCACTAGGCCACTGTGAATTAGCACTTTCACCAGGATTTTGATCTATGAAATTTTTATCTATAAAATGTTCAATAAATGTGATATTAACTTCTATAACATAACTTTTTTGTCTCTGAAAATTTCTTAGGAGTGAGTGCACAAAGAACACAAATTGGTTTGGGACCTTTAGGTGTTAATAAATTGTAAGGGTATGACACTTCATTTTTTTAACTGTCCATACTTATTTGACTATAGCTACCATGCAAGTAATATTTTTCTGATTTTCTGTATGAGAGAATTGGAGATCTACAGATGTCCTAACAAGCTGCACTATTAGAATATAGTAAAAATAAATTAGAACTTAGGAGACTTTTCATTAAACTGTAGATTCTTCATGAAATGATGGAAGAAATTGACTATGATCATGATGGCACTGTTTCCCTAGAAGAGTGGATCCAAGGAGGAATGACAACAATCCCACTCTTGGTCCTTCTTGGGTTAGAAAATGTAAGTATTAAATAGTAGCATCAAGTTTCAGCTTGGATGTTGACTGTGGCCTTCAGGTTAGTTTCTCTGTGTCCTGTATACAGAATGACTTTACTTTAACCCCTCTTCACTATGGCTGAGTGATGTGTAAAGAGCGAGGTGTCTTCAACGTCACAGGTACACTGGCAAGTTTGAAGCACCACCTGATAAGCTGGCTCTGGACCTGGAAGCTGTAAAAAGCTGGATAATTTTCCCTGCTGACAATACATTAATTCTAAGCTGCAATATTGTCTGTTAAGTGTGTTTTACTGCCCATGTGTGTGTTAGAGCTGGCTTGGAGTAGTGTCTAAGATTCTCAGCGTGGTACTGGGTTGTGTGGTCTAACTGTACTGTCACAGAACAATCTCAGTTGGAACTTCTGGAGGTCTTCTGTTCCAGTCCCTAATTAAAGGCAGCACCACAGATTGAGTTATCCAGGGCCCTGTTAAGCCTGGGTAATTCGAGTGAGGTGAATTCCAGCAGTTCTATGGGCAAACTTTCCCTGTGTTAATTGTTCTCGAGGGAAAGAGTTTTAGTTTATATGCGCAGATGGAATTTATTCTGCAGCAATTATTGCTGCCTCTTGTCCTGTCATGGTACATCCCTGTGAAGACCCTCTGTCTCTGTAACTACATTAGTAAAGTAATGTTCAAGGGGAACACTTAGACCAATGCATAGAGTATTGTGAAAGATGAGCTTATGTTCTCTACGTTTGCAACCTCACGTTAAAGATAATACAGAGGTAACACGATCAGTTTTGTACCAGTTCAACACAGCTGTTTTAAGATTGGCATGTCAGTGCCACCTGCTGTCCTATATTTCAGCTAATTTTGAACTCATCTATTGAAGCATAGGTTTCAAATGCTTTTCAGCTATTTGAAAGAAAGCCTTTTAATCTCTTTTTAATCTCTTTTCTTAAGTAATTTTCACATATTGAAAATAATTAATAATATTTATTTTCCCCATTTAGTGCAATCTAGCCTGCTGTAATTGCTCTGTGCTATTTTATTTGCTCAAAGAATGCTCAGATTGATACTTCATGCAGGGAAATATGTAACAAACAAGTTTATTGAAAGAAAGATAAATACGTCTTGAAAAATCTGATTAATTAAATTACAAGTAAAATATCTGAATTGAAGATAACTTTCAATGTGTCTGGATCACTGTAGTACTAATTCCCTAATTCTATATGTGCGACAGAGTAAGAAAAATGTTAAATTACTGTCATCAAACAACAGATCTTTGTCAGGCTGAATTCCATTATTTCCACAGAATTACTCTAAACCAAGGCTGGCAAATGCTCTCAAGCAAGCAATATAGTGGATAACTGATAGTGATTTTCAGTACAGATTTTTCTTTTATGACAGGTAGTATAGGTGTTCTGGGACTATTCTTCAATATCTACATTTCATTCTTTCTAAATTTGAAACTCCTAAATCACAGCATAAATTAATGCAGATCAGTCTGTAGAGTTTGTTTTCAGATTAAATCAAAAGCTGTTACCAAGAAGCTATGTTATGAAACATTTTATCCTTTTGAGTATTTTTACTAGTGATTAGAGGTTTATCTTGCTGCTCATAATTTTACTAAGAAAACACTAAAAATACATAAATAGTGATCAAAATTCTACAGCCTGTTATCAGCTTGGGTCAGTGTTTCTGTCATCAAGAGTATTCCTAGAATTTGATGCATTTAACAGATAAAAATATACAGTTGTGGAAAAAAAAATTATAGTAGCATGCAAAATATCTTTATTATCAATACGCACAGTTTATGTAAAGTCCATTACCTACATATGAGCTGATTTGCTAGTAATTTGCTAATGATTCACTAGGACAAGATGCTGCCCTTTAAAAGGGCTCCTATTTTTCTTTTTGTGTTTAAAACTGCTTAATTTTTTAAACCACCACATTATATGTAGAGAAAAACAAAAATTTTGAATTTTTCATTAAACCAGCAAAAATAATACTACTTCCATTTGTACATAGTCCAATTTTTTTGTACAAAATCCAATTTTAGGACATTGAAAAGTGAAATCAATAAAGATAAAACTCTAATGCCTGTCTGTTATTTAGTGTAAACTAATAGCATGATTTTGATGGTTTTGCAGCATCTCATGTATTATCCAAGCTCTTCATTCTAGTGCATCAAATCCCACTAATGAGTGGGATGCTCTTATTTCTTTTTGCATGCCATTGTTAGATTTTGCAAACTTAGCTTCCCAGGACTCTGCTTTCTGGGTGTCTCTCTCTCCCCTTTTAGCTATGGTAATGAAAGGTAATATAAAAATCTTTTGGAGTCACTAATAAAGTAAAAAATGCTAATATCTTGAGGTTTTCCTCAAGCTGATTTGTATGTGAAAATAAGAGATACAACCTACTGCCCCTTCCTCCCCCCGCCCCCCCCAAACCCCAGAGCAAAACCACAAAAAACCCCAAGCAAAACCCGCAAACAAAGAACCCGCCAACCAAACTGTTCTGTCACCTTCTTTTAAGTGTTGGTTCTGTACTGAACTTGGCAGTGACAAAATTGTAGATCCAAGAGATCAAGTTCAGAGCTTGTCTAGTATGATAGTGACAGAGATTTTTCACTGTATTTTAGTTAAATAAATTATTATATGAGCAAAATATTTGTTTTGGGTTGGAGTCCATTAACACTGTAATGTACTTAACTGTTGTAGAGAGCTTGTATGAGGAAGATTTTCATCTGGTCTAATTTGATACGCTAATATCAAAACTGAAGCTATGATAATTTATTTCAGCTGCAGATTTGTCATAGTACTTTCAGAATTCAGCTACATTGTTTGTACATAATCCTTAGTTTCCTGTAATAGCTATATGGAGAGGTGAGATATGTAAAAGTTCTATATTACATTTAAAGCCTTTTAGTCAGTATTTTATTGCATTTAATTTTATTGCATAAAATTTCAATCATTTTACTACATACATACATTATTACTGTATTAAATGATTTAGTCAGAATAATTTAAAAAGAAGGAGCATTTAAGTGAAGTACGCAACTATATTATTTAAAAACAAAAGAATAAACAAGTCAGTGTTTATGAGCAGCGGGGTTGAGATAGCCTAACCTGTCACAGGTTTGTGGCCTTTGCTCTCTGACCTCATCAGTAATCCTCTTCTGAGAGAGACAAGAGTTTTAGGCTGTAAGTACAAGCATTTTCCAGATGCCAGTTACTAAGTCAGAGAAGTAACAAGGAAATCTGCCTGATTTCCCCTTTGCACTCTCTCTCTCTCTGCTTCCCCCCACCCCTACTTTTTCCTAGTCTGTCATGAAATTTCTAGTGCCCTCCAAATTTATTTGAGATTACTAAACTAATTAAAAAGTTACTGGTGCAGTTTAGAGTCATGAAGATAATAGGACAAAAAGCATAAAAAAGTCTAATTTCCCTAGGAAATCAACCTTAATATCCAGTTTGTTTTATTTTGCTGGGCTTTATGTTCTGTTTCCTCCTAAGATTTGATTTTGGAGTTGTTGTGAAGATAGACTTTAGAAATACAGAGTTCTATTTCTGAGAATGTTTCAGGATAGAAATGACATATTTGATTTTTTGGTGCTTTTGAAGGCAGTTGATATTCTAAACAATTTGCATACAAGATAAGGAATTCAAATAAGAACTTAGTTATTTTTCTGTAGGGATTCTGAGATAAATACATGTACTATTTGGCAATTTATTTTAGAGGAAAAGATCTTGGAATTGTATACATGTATAACCCATTTGTAATTGGGTCACTACCCTTTTTCCAATTAGCAGTGTGTAAATGCATTCTATATGGCATCTATTGAAACCTGTTGTTAAGACAAAGTAATTCTTACTCTGAACTTTAGTTGTTCCAATTTCATGGATTTTTTTTCAATAATTCTCTTATTTAAAGTGAGAATTTCATGAAGAAAAAGAAAATGTTAACTGTGTAGGCAGTGGTTATTTATGTGGTTTAATTTTTACTAATAAATGTATGAGGTAGTTTTTTGCTGAGTGTCACATTTAAGTCTGGCGTTTTCACAGTCATCAACTTTCCAAATTTATTTTTACATCTTAAGGCAATAGTTAGTTTCCATACCAAACACAAATTGGACAGAGACATCCCTGCAGTACTCCTCATTATTTTGGGAAGGGGTCTATTGCACATTAGTGACCACTAGGCTATTTATTCTGCTTCTCCATGGTAGAAACCTTTGAAGTTTCTGACCTTTTTATTTGCTTCTGCATTAATTTAAATAGATTAACATTGTAAGAGAAGATAGAGAGTTAACTCATTGACTCTCCTAGCATCACTTAAAATATGTTTTGTAAAAGGCTTCTTAATGATGGGTTTTGTCAGCCATAAGCATTGTACTCTGCCTTTGGTAGGTGTTGTACAATATTATTCCAGCATGATTTGATGTAAGCACTTGATTTCTCTTTTAAAGTAATTGTATGCCAGACACTTGGTGTCAACTTTTCCTGTAACAAATGATTACTATCACCTCTGTCAGTGATTGCACAAAAAGGGAGTATAAACTGCAAGTTCTTAAGTGCTCCTGTTTAAGGAAACCGTGTATTTTAGGAAGCGTTTTATTCCCTCTCCTCTGGCCACTAGATGTCACGATTGCACTGTGCCTGGTACTGTGCAGTTGCTGAATAGCTGCCCGAAGGTGAGCGAGAAGTTTAAAACCAGTAAATGCTTCGTAAAGTCATCAGTAATTTAAAATAAGGCAAATATGCTTTTCTTTTAAATCACTATTTTAAACTTTCAACCCAGTTCACCTTTTAAATCAAGGTAAATTTTGATGGAACAAATATTTGCGTTGAATTGAGACTATGTTTTAATTACATCATAAGAATATGCTCTTAAAATTTTACTTTGGATGCTCAAGCAGCAAATGTTATGCGATTGCACTCAAATAATTAAAAAAGCAACTTCCAAACTCTTTGGATTAAGTGTGGGATGGAATATCTCAGTGGAAGTCCACACTGGGGAATAGTGCTTCTTTTCGTGAATATTGCATTATTGTTGCCATACTTTTTGAGCTGTATGTTAGCATGGAACCAAACTAGGGGCTTGCAAACATACGCAACTCCGGAGTGGGATCTGTTACACCATGAGCGATCCTTTCAGGCCAAAGCTTGAAATGACTGCTCAACACCTGGGCAGTTTCGTAGACGTCTATTTCTTTTGTTCAGCGAGGAAAGTCAGGCCTTTTACTGTCCCGAGTGACATTTCTGTAGGTCCTTTCTGAAGCGTGAGTTTTCTGGGAGCCCGGAGTCCCGGTGCACCCTACACTGTTTCCACACGCCTAGAGGGTACACTCGAGCCCCCTGAGCTGCAGCTCGCTCCCTTAGTGCCGGCTGGTTCCCGGCTGGCTCCCGGCTGGCAGCAGGCTCCCGGGAAGGGATAAAGGGAGCAGTTTTGCCGGTCTGCTTTGGCGGCAGGGCCCGCAGAGGGCGCCGTGGCCCTGCCGAGGGAGGCTGCGGTGCCGGAGCCGCGGCGCTGCTCGTCCCTGCCCGGGCTCCCTCTGCCCTGCTCCGATAATGCCTTTCCCTGCTGCAGGCCCGCTTCTCCTTTTGTCTCCAGGTTGAAAAAAACCCCGGAAAAGCAAACTAACCCCTTCTTTGTATAAGGTGTAAAATAAATGGTGTTTCATGCAGGTATACAGGTTTACCATTATTTACAATTTAATTTCTGCAGCATCAAAGTCTCTGCAGATGACAGATGGTTACAGATTTTGGACAGGGAAACTCCATACTGTGGCTATTTATGAAGCTTTAAAAAACCATTTAATTTTTCCTCTTGTTCTCCCTTTTCTGTTTATGGATGAGTGTATGGATTAAGGCTGTAGAAGATTTTTGTTGTTTTGATTTCTCAAACACACAGACAGAGAATCTCAGAAATTAAAAGTGAGGAGCCCTCTCAAATCCTGTGTCCCTTGAGTCAGATTACTCTCTCTCCACTTGACCAAGAACAGACTTAAACCCCTTTGTTCCCAAAGCAAATTGAACAAAACAAAACATGATATGAATTCTTTGCTGAGAGCCAGCCAAAGGCGTATAGAATGTAACTATATTTGTTTTAATGTTTGCTGCATAGTTTAATGGAAACTCTTCTCACCTTCCCACTGACTGAAGGTGAGTCAGTTATTACTAAAAATCAGTAATAAAATTGTCTTGAACTAGTCAAGTAAATATTTTTAAAATAAATGGAATCAAAATAATCAGTGAAAGAATAACAGCTACTCCATAACATCCTTCTCACTTGGGTGCTTGTTACTAACTCTTCTCATAGAAAAAACGGAATACTCTGGTATTTTCGACACTGTAGCAATTTTAAGAGGGTATGCTTGCTGGGATCAGAATTTATCTGTGATTTCATTACCTTTTTTAAGTCTCAAAATCTTCAAGATCTCTGTGTCTACCTTATACACAAATATCTAACAAGCAGACATAAGTTAATATTAAACCAGGTTAGGGATGTGTAGCTAAAGTTTGTGATAGCATAAAATTTTCCACTAGTTCTAAGGCTGGCTCTTTTATGGATCACTTGCTTTTTAAGGTCAGGTAGTTCTGGCAATCAAATCCATGGTAGCAGGGTCAGGACCACGAGTTAAGAGAGCCGTTGTTAAGAAAATAAATGTTACTATTGTCATTATGTTTTAAAGTCTGGGTATGACATATGGAGGCTTGATTTTCAGTGATGGGTATAATGAAGTGAGAAAGAGATTTTTACTGTACCTGCCCTGCTTTGAGATCTTCTTAATGTATCTTTGTTTTTTAAACTCTTTCTCAGGATATGGAAGCAAAATGAGTTAATGTCAGTAAATGCATTGATGTGTCAGAATTGTGGATTTTATTCATACTTAAAGACTTGCATTGAGGTGGCTTTGTTTCATATTATGTCTTTTTTTTCCTCTTGGCAGTGTTTTAAAAAGTTATGTGCATGCATAATCATATGCAGCACTTTATTGCTTATTTTTGGCAGTGCACAAGAGCAAAAATTTAATTTGCTCCTTTCCAAAAGTGCATTGTGTTTATGTAATGGATTTGCATCAGTTGCAGTCTGTAACACAGCTAAGTGTTTTAATTGGCAGAACACCCACATCAAGACTTGTTTGTTTTTCTGATAAGGAAAATGCCAGCTAAGTTAGACCATATGTTCTGTTCAAATAAGAAGCGACATATTCACATATAATGGTCATTCTTTAAAAATAAAATTAAAATTAAAAGTAATACAAAATTAATGTGGAAGAGGGGCAAGTTTATGCATAAGTTTGAATTTCTGTTAGTTTTCATAAACATCAAGTATTTCGCTAAAGGAAGGCTGGTCGGCTCACGTTTTAAGTGCTTGTGGTTTATGACTGTATGTGTTGATGACCTGAGTGACATGAAAATTGAAGTGTACAGTGTTTGCTGTTTTTTTCTCAGAAGGATTTACATGGTCTTTGTGGTTTAATGAATAATTGCCCACTGTCAGAAAGCTTGAAATTCACATATTATATTGTAGTTTAACAATACATCCATAATGTGTGGAATATGGTAGTAAAATGGGAAGAAAAATAGAAGTTAGAGAGCTCTGTTTAATGGAATACATCCTCTTCAGCTGCCAGTCGTGAAGGAGCTTGACAGGCTTCTAGTGCTTCACAGCTGCAGAATCTATTTCTGCTTCTTCAGGGGAAATTGGAAAACTTCCACACTCTTTGCCAGCCTGAGAATCCCACATTAGGCATCTGCTGTGCTTTTGCTGCAGAAAGGGGACCCTGACATTGCCCAGCTGTCAGAGATGGCATTTGAACTCCTGCTGGCAATATTGGGGGAGCTATTACTTATGCTCTGATCCTGATATCTTAGTAGAGAAAAAAAAAATTAATGGACTTAAGGGTTTTTTTTTATTTCTAAATAACTTGTAGGAAATGTTCAAAGTTGTGTCCTGGCTTAGACCCAGCTTTGGGCCAAACATTCTTAATTTCTTGGAGTGCTGATTTTGCTTCAGGATTTTTCTTTTTGCCCACAAGGGTGATGGATGTCTTCATCATATTTGATTTGTATTAACTTCTCACTCCTAGAACAGAGCAATACTGGTTTTTAAGGACATAACTCATACAGTATATGCTAATATAGGACACAACTAAATTTTTATTAAAATTTATGCTCACCAATATACACTGACTGTCCATCATATACATGACTGACCATTGTATTATTGAAAATCTAGTCAAGAATACCGTGTATACGTGATGACAAATAATAGTAGTTTGATGTGAGATATCAGAAATTGGATAAGACCAGCTGTTGATGTGGTTTCTGAGAAACACAGATTGGTGTGACTTCCTTTAGCTGTATAGCAACTTCTTTTTTGGCAATGACAGGACCAAGAACACTATAGAGTTTCAGCAATACAGAAGGAAGCAGCTGATGGATATTAACTGCCTTTGTTCCATTGGATGTTACATTTGATAAAAGAGAAATTACAAATTTTTTTTAATGTGGTGATATTGCATTAGGTTCATCTAGTTTTTTTAGAATCAGAACCTCTAATGATTTTAGAAAGGAAAAAGGCTGATGGCCAATATTGCCAAGAAGCCAGGAATTTAGAGAATTAATCTGTACCAACTGCACGTGGTTTTGTAAACCTTCAAAAAACTGAGGCCTTAGAATGGTTCCATTAAGAAGGAAAAGGAGAATCATCCAACAGAAAGCTTAGTTTTTCATAAAAATAAATGATTTGATAATATTTTAGTTTCACATAAATTACAGTGGTCCTGTAAGTAGCAGGTGCCAATGAGTTCATCAGTTTATTCATGAAAGATTTCAGTATACTGCCACAGCTGACTGAAAAATTTGGCCCTAAATATAAGGAATTCCATTTTTGGAGAAGAGGTCTAAGATGTAAATCTCACCCATGGATTTTGATAGATAATTGGGAATATAGATGAACTTCATTTAAGGCTGGGAACAGTTACTATGATGTGGTTATTTTTCCTGTTTCACAGATGTTGATATATGTAACTAATTCTGATAGTCTTTGAGAATATCTGTATAGTTTTAGAAAACTTTCTATTGTTTGTTTTGGGGAGTTTTACCTTCTGACCTGCAGCATCGTTGTTTTTAGGATTATTCTAGAAAAACAATTATTTTTAATACTAGTTGTAATTTAATATCAGTCTGGATACATTGATATCATTGTGTTGCAGTGGTAACAGCAGCCTGGTGGCTTTTTCCGAGTTGCTTTCAAAACACGTGAATGTCCATGAGCTTCTGAAGAATTTTTTTTATTATATCATTGCCTGTGTATTTAGAATGATTATGCTGTGATCTGGTGCAGAGTCTTAAATGAAGTAACAGCTTGTCTTTTATGTTCTTGAGTCAATCTCCAGTTTTTATTGGCACTTGTATATTTCACTGTTTCTTTTATTAAGTGAAATCTGTTTCTCTTATGTCCTGTGCAGAATGTGAAGGATGATGGGCAGCATGTATGGAGATTGAAACACTTCAACAAGCCTGCCTACTGTAATCTTTGTTTGAACATGCTGATCGGAGTAGGCAAGCAAGGTCTCTGCTGTTCTTGTGAGTATAAGCATTTCAGTGTCCATTTGCTTACATGTCTGTTCCTAGAAATGTTGTTCTTGCTGCATAACAAAGAACTAGTAGCTTCCCCTTACAAAACCATTGCCACCACAGTAGTGTCTCCCTCTCCTCTTCACTGCTTGAGTGCCCATGGTTCTTTTTTTTAATTTTTCAGGATATTTGGCTTTAAAATGTGTTGTTTGAAGGAGTTTTCTGCTTTTGAAGGGTTATCATTGTTAGTTCCCTTTGGAGTCCATTGCTCTTTTTTTCTTTACTGCTATTGCTTTTTTTTTTTTTTAATTAGAGAGTATCAGGCTTAAGTTTTAACTTTATACATTTGTTACTCCTCTTTTGTATTTATTAATACTTGTACACTAGGTATCAACTTGATGAACATCTACCTGTTTTTTGATTCAAATTTTGCACAGAATTGTTACTTTGTTAATTGTGAAGGTGAAAATCTGTTTCCCAAAAATTAAGTTTCTGTAACAGTTCTAAAATTCTGTATAGTTTCTTGTTTTGTTGTCATCTCAATCCACATGTTAACTGATTATAGATTTTAAGAAAATGAATGCAGAAAAGCTACTGCATCTAATTTGACCTTCATTAGGCTATTAGACGCAGTTACTACCTGTCAATTCCTTGAGCTGTATCTAAGTATTTCCTGATAATCTGTTAGTTTGTGTTTGACCACTTAACATGTCTCTTGAAAAACCAAGGCTTGCTGAAAGATACCTTGTCTCCATTTGAAAGTTTCCAGAAAAGGATGATCCATTTTTTTTTTGTGGTGTGTTCCAATGGTTAATCTTTTTTTTTTTTTTTTTTAAATACCTATTTTCTGATTTGAATATGTCTTGTAGATGGTTCCAATGATTGATTCATGTTACGCTCTACTCCATTAGATTAATGAGATCTTTACTGCACAACTGTATTCTTCTCATGGTTACATCAAGTCACCTTTCATTTTTCTTTTTGGTAAAATAATCAGTTTCTTAGTGTAACGGACTTTTCACTGGTTTTGGTATGAAAGATAGCCCCTCACAGCTGATGAGGATCTTTTCTGCCTGTACAGCTCTATTGATTTAATTTGAGATTAGTCTGATTGAATGTGGGTTTTGAATTGACCATTTCTCTCCTCTTGGGGCCACAGACCTCTCTGAAATATAATTTGGATGTAAATACTTGTATGCATTTTCACATCATATAATTTCATTCACCATACTATGAAACGGGAAAGATACATTTATTAAAATTCAAACAAACAGAAATTACATAATTTGAGAGTAATAAATGCTGATGACAGTAACTGAAATATATACATCAAATACTAATTTGATTATTAGATCTTGAAATGTTACATTCTTTAATCTTTTTTTGGTCAGACTGATACTGTGAAGACCCAGATATGTTGAGAAGAGAGTTATTTGAGCAAATTGTATTGAGCAAATCCCTTGCAATGTTGATCACCTTCAGTAGTTATCAGAAATGGATAGACCAGTTACATAAAGAGTCCCAAAAAGACCAGCCTTGCAAGACCTGTAATTTTTTTCTGCTGCAGTGTATCTTTTGAGAATGTATTTATTATTGTTTGGCATTTATTTTGTGAGAACAATGGTCTCAGAGCATCTGAAGAACATGCTTCTTTCAATTACTTCATGCTGCAAGAGGCATGAGTCTACTTGCAAAACTATTCCACTATTTCCTTATTTAGCTAAGCTTTCTCTCCAGTATATTTTCAGAGCATTGCTATAGATTTCATTATTTGCATTTTAGATTGTGTGGGAGGAAAAGGAAAAAAAAAGGGGGGAACCACAGGGGTCCTCACCATCCCTCCGTGGTCCAATCAACAATGTTACTCCCTGCAGTTCCTCTGATTAATGGCTGCGCCTCCCACTGGGTTTGTGTAATAGGTGCAAGCAAGGTGTTTAGAAGTACTTTGTGCTTAATTGCTCTCGAGGTCAAAAGCCTGAGACATATACCATGCAGGGAGAAATTCATTCTCAGTTTTTAATAGTTGACTCTGTTCAAGGCAGGCATAAGCTGTAGCATTATTTCCTCATCTTGGCACGGTTGTGTCATTGAAGTCAGGAGGGCTTTGCATTGTACTCTGCATTGTATGTTTTCCAAATGCAGCTAGCATGATCTTTACAGACCTGGTCAGCAGTAGCAGTTACCTAAAACATGTTGGAGGGCTTAAGGAAAAAAAACTGCTCAGGAGTTAGTATTTTGTAACACAAGAGTTAAAGTTATCATGATTATATGGAATACATGAAAACAATTGGTATTCAGAAAAGGACTAATCAGCCATTTCTGATTTCTAAATCAATGGTAGGAACAACGTAAATTCATTGGGTTTTATTTTTGCACTTGCCAGCTGCTCTCAAGCCTGTAGTTTGTAAAATATACATTTCTTCCTACTAGTGAATGACACAAACCATTTGGCAGTCACCAATTTGTCTTTAATATTTTTGTCATTTGGGAATTATTGTGAAAAAATTTAGTAAAGTCTGATTTAATTAGGCATTTCCTGTTATACAATGATAGTGCATTCTTGGATTTCTCACTTGCATAACATTTCCTGTTCTAATTGGCCTTTTGTATTCCATGGAAAAACCAGTCTAGTTTGAGTTTTCATTGACTGATTGGATTGATTATTTAGAGATGACATGCTGGTAATGTTGTTTGTTTCATAGAAATGTAGTGAGAAACACCATTGTCTCAGCATCTAATAACGTGTGTCTTTTTTTCAGTTTGCAAGTATACAGTCCATGAACGCTGTGTCTCCAGAGCTCCTGCATCTTGCATCAAAACATATGTGAAGTCTAAAAAGAATACTGATGTAAGTTGGGGGTAGCATTAACTTTGCCATGTACCTGTTAATTTAGTAATTCTGTGTATATCCACATTTTTCTTTTGCAGGTAATGCACCATTTTTGGGTAGAAGGAAACTGTCCAACAAAATGTGATAAGTGTCACAAAACTATAAAGTGTTACCAAGGCTTGACTGGACTTCACTGTGTTTGGTGTCAGATTACAGTGAGTATACTATAGTGAAACCTTTCACAGAGGTTTGAGAGATAAAAATCATTGAGTGTCTTTCTGTAGCCTATAATCTGGAATCTTTCGTTCAGTTCAGTCATCAGCAATGACTAGTGTGTTTAAGGAATGGTATGTGCAGAATATTCTTAGGACTTCCTAATTGTTGCAAGCAAATATGCTTATTTCATGTCATGAAATGCTTATTTCAATATGTTATGAAGCAAATTGCTTCATGACAATATCCACATGAAAATAATGTGTGCTACTAAAGAGCAGAATTCCCAATCTACACTACAGAAAGATTATGTAAGAGTTTTCAGTACCAGGAAAAAATCAAGTGACACTAAGTCTAATTGGTGATGTACTGACAGGCAAATGAATTTGAGGACATCTGGTAGGATACAGTGATTCCAAGTATCTGGGAATAATAGCAGAGACAAGTTGATAATACACTAATCTGTGCACCAAGTCAAATATATACAACTTTTGTGCGCTCCTTATTCAGCAGGAACCAGTAACTGGAACTAATGACATTCAGGGAACACTGCCTTTATAAGTGAGATCTTCATGCTAGAAGGAGCAATGCCAGTATTTCTGTTTCTAGCCAGGGCAGGATTTAAATCTAAATGGGGAGAGATTTCAGCCTTCTTCGCCTGTATTTGCTGGTTTTGCTGATATCATTATTATTATTGTTACGGAACAGCAGTTGTTTGTTCAGTGCTTTAAATAATAATATGAGACTAAGGCATTAGTGAATGTTTGTTTTAAACATACAAGTTTGGATGTTTTATGACATATTTTCTTAACACAAGACTACAAAATATGAAGCATCGTCAAAGAAAATAGATCCAGGATGCTTTCAGTGATAAGCTGTTATGATTACTTAAAAAACAATATTTTAGAAGAAAGCAAATATGTAGTCCAGATTGCTGTCAAAATTTGGATAATTTATGTAAAGAGTAAAACACCCAATCCAAAATGTTTTTCATGTAGATGATTAATCTTAGGCAATGGCTATATGTGTTCAGCAAGAAAAATAAGGATGTTCTGCTGTGGTTACAGCAGTGTTTACACCTGTGTAATATGTGTATATCATTCAAGAAATATATATTTTGTAACAAAAATTGACTTCTAAAGCCAAAGGAAGATGCAAATTCTGTCTTTCCTCAGTAGAAGTTATTTCTCTATCAGTTCATGTGGATCTGGACCATATTTGAAGTTGTACATCAAAATTCAGAGGATTTTCATTAAGAACTGTTATTCACTGAAGAAGTACTGAGGAATTATTTATAATTTAAGTCACTCTAAAGAAAAATGGTAAATTTTTGTGAAAATATCTTGGGTGCTTGTGTGCTTCTTTAAATGCCTAAGTAAGCTGTCAAGGCTCCAATTAAAAATAGGTGTGTGTTTTTTGACAGCTGAAATTTAAAATGTTGACACAAAGGTTTAAAATTTTTTTTATTTATTTCTATCAGTAATTTGAAGGGGTTTTTTTAAAAGTAATTTTGCATTTTCAAATAAATGTAATAATATTTTATTTGTTTTTATAGATTCAGATGTGAATTAGACACAAGTGAGGAATGAGTATTTTCAAATACTGCAAATTTCCTATTCACTTGCAATTCTTTGCATTTGATATATTCTATTGCAATAACTTCATTTTCTAATAGTAACACCTTTATTACAGAAAAAAAGTATTTTAAATTTCTGACAGATGCATGATTTTTGAATGGATATTCTGAGATTATATAATTATCATCCTTCATATGTTTTTCAACTCCTCCTTTTCAACTGTACATTTACAGCTTATAATCGAAGGGGATGCTCTTTATTACAGAAATAATTCTGAGCCTCTTTCATGCATTTTAAATGTATCTGTCCTTACAACTTAATAAGGTCACTTCTAATGTCAAATAATTGACTCAAGTCTCAAAACTTAGAAGTGTTTCTCACTATGGAGTCTTGTTATACTGACTTCTCAGCCAAATCCATGATCCCTCTTCCCTGTAATTTGTAATAATATGGTCATGTAATTTTTCCCCTCATCTTCTCTCCAGCAAATACACTTTTTCCTTTGCACATTTGTGAGAGAGTTTTGAGGAAATGTATTTAAAACCTGCTAAAATACAGGGGTTTTTGAGAGGCATGCATATTATTTTATTTTATTGTGTCAAAGTGTTATTTTCATTAAAGCTACATTTCTTCTGCCTTTTCTGGTATTTGCTATGTGCCAATTCTCTTGTCAGAGATCAGCAGAGACTAATAAGAAGATTAAGCTATATTTTCATAGATAAGTTTGCATGCCACTGAGTAGCAAAGCTGCTAATTACCACTGAATGTGTGAAGATACTTTTATTTGATGTAGCATGGCCTGGTGTGCATTAATTATGGTACAAGTAGCCTTACCACTGAGGGAGGGAATTAGCATGACAAATGATTTAGATTACAGGGCTACCAAAATACCCTCACAATAAGGCTTTAATGCTCAGAGTAAATCGAAACTCTTTAGACTTTTATTTTCTGTTGCTAAGTAACTGCCTTAAAAGGTAACTTTGCAATATAAATTAATATGGACAAGGCTAATATTAGGTGCCATTCAGTTCAAAATTCAGAAATGTCATGTCAAAATTAACTGTACCAGATAATTTTATGAAGACCATATTACCAGTAAAGTTTATATACATCAGCAAATGGCACAATTTTATTGTAATTTTGATAGAGTTCATATGAGTTGAACCATTTCAGGGAAAATGAGTCAGTCATTGAACAAATGTGATCTACAGATGCAGGCATTGAACTACAGGTTTTGTAAGAGCTTTTGAACCTGTTGAACTAATGCTGTATGCTACTTGTTATACTAGATAAATAACTTGTTAATAAGATTTTTACATCACAACTCCTGATATTTATTAGCCTGATTATTTTTTCTTTACTGTAAATACACATATCTTTTCAACAATGTCCATCTCTGTGGGAAGTGGATGCTATCTGAACAACTTAATGCATTTTATTGAATCCAGACAGAGATGAAAATGCAGAATAATTTAGGTTTGAAAAGACCTTTATGATCATCAAGACCAGGAAAAGAAACTTTCACAAAATTTTACAGTATTAAGTTTGTTTTATTCTGACTATCTCTAATGATATTGCAAAGTATACCAATTAAATGTGAAAGCTTTGCATGATCCAAGAACACAACTGTGCCTTTGTACTGCGTGGCTGAATATTTAGAGTCATTTGAATTGAGTTATATTCTAAATTATGAACAAGAATTCTTGATTGCTAATGCAAAATATTTAATCATTTATCATTACTTGTTACCGTTTTATGTTCCTGTTATATACACATTTATCTATTCAGCCTCTGTGACAAAATGGAAATCAGCCAATACTCTTCCTGTCAGCAGACCTGAGGATATTCTTTTCGTGTTTTCAGAGTAGAGCTCTTGTCATTGCTTTCAAGAAAACTGGATGAATTCTAAGCATAGATTAGAAAAAAGGAGAGTCACTCCAGTTCCTCAGCAGTCAATGGAAGCATGAAAACTGATTCAATGAAGACCAAAATTTATCCAGTGGAGCTTAACATAGGATATTCCTGTGTTCTTGTCTTATATTTGAACCTGTAGTGGCTATCAGCTTCAGGAAGGAAGCAGAGTTACACCAGTAGTGCCAAAAGCAGCCTTGACTTACTCACTTGTAGAACAGAAGTTCCTGGCTCAGTGCAAGAGGCTCCCTTCTGAAAGAAGGCTTTTGGTCACTAATAGCAATCTGCTGATGTTACTGTACTGCTGTGCAATGTTCTTATTTGATGTGCTGATCCATACATACAATTTCCAAACTGAAAAATACTTTAATCCATCATTCTTCTCTTCAATATAAATCTCTTAATTTTTTCCACTGCAGTGTGTTTTGTTTTCCTTCCACTTTAGTAGTAATTAGGTTATTGAAACTCACCTCGTTCTGGGATGGCAAAATATGTAAGTTACATCTTCATTTTCTATCTTCATGTAGTTGCATAACAAGTGTGCTTCTCATCTGAAACCTGAATGTGACTGTGGACCTTTGAAGGACCATATTTTACCACCTACATCAATCTGCCCAGTAGTATTGGTGAGTTGTCTGTATGTTAATTTCAGATGTAATCCTCTCTCATATGCAGCATTAAAATGCTGCTGGGACTGACTTTCAGGTATTTGCTAAATTCACAGGACTGTGTGAACCCTAAACACAGTGTGCAATCCTGGCTGATGGGTTTATGGGCATAAGTGTGTTTTACCCTCTGCATATTGCATTTTCCTTCATGTGAGAATGAACTTTCTGTAGGGTATATTATAACTGAAGCTGACTCAGGTTTTATCACTTATTCAGACTGTACTTACCAGAAACTGTATAGGCAGAACACTTCTACATTTTACATCTTTTATAGATCCAACTTCCCAGAATAATGAAGTTATTCTTATGGGCAGATTTTGCTTGGGATGCATATTGTATATCTGCAATGCTGAGGTCTCTGATCTAAGCCGGAGGTTACCTAGAATGATGACACTGGTCTTGCAGTAAGCTATGCATCAACATTATGGTATATTTTATTCTGCAGTCGTGGACAGTAAATTTCTCTGTCCACAAAAACAATAACTCAATTCAATGAAAATAAAAATGCGTGCTATGTGTAGGTTGTATAGAAAAGAGCTGACCATTTTGTCATTAAAAAAGAGCTTGAGAATTAACTTATGTATTCACATATAAATTGGATATTTTATGCTGATGAAAGTCATAGCATCATCATATTCGTAAGAGAACAGATGAGTGGTCTGCTTTAAATATATTGCATAGTAAGTGTAAGAAATGCTTGAACTTAAGAAAGCGTAATTTATTGAGAGGAGGCAAAAAAAGAAAACACACATCCTAATCTTAAACCACTTGCTGATCATTAGGAATAATATTCGTGTCTGTTGTAAATAACTTGTTTTCTAATTAATCCTTTTGGCTGTTTGTTTGTAAATCTGTTAAGGTACAGATGTTAGACTTTGGCCCTCTGTGTGTGTAAAGTGGGATTATTCCATTGCTCTCAATGAAACAATCCAATGGAAACCTACCTTTAATGTTTATGAAATATTTTAAATATTTTTTAAGTCATGAAAATGGCTTTGTAGTTTTTCTCTATGGTATTTTGGTATTATCTGGACAAGTTCTGATTAATTTCTATAAAATATTATTTTGAGTTTGTCGAATGATTATATTCTGTATTACCTTATATAATTTATAGGATTTGAGGTCATACTTGAAAAGTTTACATCTGGAAACTATGATTCTCTTATAGGGCTATTGTTTTCATTTTAGTGTTATTTATCATTTGCCATTGATATAAAAGAAATGAATCCTCAGCATGAAATTTTATCTTCAGTTATATTGGCATAACTACATTTTCTTTTCAGGAGAGGAAGAGGAATAGAGGAATTAAGATTTTTATTGGAGTTTAGTTAAGTTGTTTAGAGGATATGTAGAACCACTCTAGAGTCAGATCATCCTTGAATAGGTTTATCTCCAAATTTTCAAGGCATAAGTAGAAGTAAATATGTTTTCCTGTTTTGGAATCAAGTTACTAGTAATGCAACACAAGACGTGTTTCAGCACATTTTATATTGTGAGGAATGGAAAGTATATTTTACTGTGGTTTGATGGGGACTTTATAATTTTGTAGTGTATGTGTTCATCTAGTAATTTCTTCCAAAAGTGCATTAAAATCCTGAGTTTAATTATGTTATAAATACTACCTCACTGACCTGGGTAATAGTAACTTCTTCTAAAAGTGATTGGTTATAGTGTACATATAATTTGTGTTAGTAATTTTTGATTAGTGTCTCCCATTTCCTGTTACGGGGATTCCTTTTGAGAAGCATAATACTTCAGTGTATGCAAGACCAGAATTCTCAATAATGACAGCAAAACCAGTGCATATATTTTTGTGGAAACTGTCTAACCATGCAATAAGAAGTGTTTCTGTTAACAAAAATGATGTGTTCAGACATACAAGTCTGACAGTGGAAGGGTCCTTCCCCCAGGTCACGCATTCAGCATCAGATCAGCTGAGCGTTAATATTCTTGCAATGCTGTGTATATGTGGAAGGTAAATAAAAGCAGATAACCATAATGCTTGCTGTACCAGGCATATCTTTGAGTATTTTGAGGTGTCAGAGGAAAATGAATTTTCTTCTCCCAGAGAATATAGGGAAAATAGCAAGATGAAAAATCTTGTATTGTTGATCTTCTAAAAATCCAGGCCCTCCCTTCCACTTGTAACTTTGCAAGCCCAGATTTCTTCCAGAAAACTGCAATATTCATCTCAGAACAAGATGTCTTCTCCTCAATTTTCCTTCAAGAGTGCAGGGTAAATCTCTCCCCATCTATTCTCTTTTGCAGAACTAGGGACATTCACATTTTTTGCCATTTTTATACAGCATTTCTCATGTCTCATTTCTTCAATTCTTGTGAAGTCCAGCCTCAACAATTTTTACACAGTTAAAGGACTTTTTCACACATTGCATTTCACAACACTTTGTATTATACCGGTGCTACCAAAATGATCTCTCTCCTTGAGTGACTTAGTGGCTGGAGGGAGAATCAAAATGCCTCATCATGTGAAAGTTAGATGGGATAGTTTAAGTTAAATAAGGGTCCTCCCATCTCCAAAACTGCACAAAATAGAGCTTGCCAAATGTTAAGTATGATAAGGTACATTGCCATTTGAAAAAAGCCAGTGGGGAAACTCATGTAGTTGATACTGTGTACATCATAAAAACACCGCATGTATGATGCAATGTATGATAAAGATTTTTCGTATCTCTCTACATCGATTTTAAGATGTTTTAAAATGTTTTCGTAAAATGTAGTCTGTCAACTTTAGTCCTTTTTACTTTTCTATTTACCTTATATAAGGCTTGTTGTATGGTGAAGTTTTTTGTTCAAGTTAAATGAGTTTTGTTATAAACTGTGTGCAGATCTCAAGTGATAGTCTTTTAATAGATGTCAGATACACTTTAATGTTACTCTCTTTTATTTCAGTAACATTTTAATTAATTCATACTGATTGAATAAATGTACATTGAGACTTGTTTCCTAATGAGGGCACATTTAGAGGAAAGGTTTTGCATCATTCTGATATCCTGTGGGTAATTATATTCTAATTATATGGTGGGGGGGAAAAAGTCTATAACTCAGTACTGATATTGTTCATTGGACCCAATTAATTACATGCACATAATGAAAGTTCATGATAAGGTTGACTGGCAGTGAGTTTAAAAATCTTTAACTCAATTGAATCCTAGCCTACCAGGAGTATAGAATTAGATCATAACCAGGTTTAAAACTGGGTATTGGAATGAGATGAGTGAGTAGTGAAGAAAACAAGATTGGTCTCTGCTTACGAGACAGTTTCCCTCACCCTGTCCCTGTGTAAGGCAGAAAGGGAAAAATGCTAGCATACATTTTGTCTTCATTACATGCCTTCCTTTACTTTGCCCCATTTACTGATAAATATATAGGATGTTCTAATTTTTATTTATGTCTGTAGAAAAATAATTAGATTTTCAATTTCCCACCAAAATAGATACAGCCTTGGGTAGTGACAGACCAACCAATAGAAGTTTGCTATTTAATAAATAATAATGTGTATTTATTTTATAGTGCATGATGATTTTGAGTCTCCTATTGTACATGTGAGTTTTACAATGATTTTTTTCACCTAATTCCTAACATTATTTTTTAAAATCATAGTAAAACTGTTAATCGTGGAATAAAAATAAAATTAAGGAGTAAATTGTAAAACATAAGGTACCCTGCTTACATTGTGTGCATTACTATATGGCAATTATCACTGTCCCCATAGTAACCAGTTTATTTCAAAGGTGGAGGCTCTGGTAAAATATTGAAGGTAAGAAATTTAAAAAAAACCAACCAAACTGGTTACATGTCTTTTTGTTTTGGTATTTGACTTCATTGTTTTGCATTCTGTGAAAAATGGCTCATCATGATAAAATTTTGAAAAAGTTTACATTTTGTTTCTTTTCTCTTGTGAATGAATTTGACTTTTTTTGGGTAGTGAAGATGTTATAATATTTTAGGACAAAGTCATCTGAGCATAAATACAATTTATGTAGATATGGAATATATATACAGAGATAAATCAATATATATAAAATATATATGTAGAATTTTTATACATCATAGTGTACATCTCTTCATATACACTAATATAAAATACCGTCATAAGTCAAATTCACTTGAACTCTTATTTTAAAATATAGATGGCTATATAGTTTGGAGGAGGAAACAGATATATCAGATTCTTTTGGCACTTTATTGTGCAAAACCATAAATGTTCAAAAATCTTTTGTTTGTGACTAATTCTATTTAGGCATGTAGAACAACATACACAGCAGATTACACATTTGAGATAGGAAATGTGCCTTATTCAACTGAGCAATATTCATTGTGATCTATAGCTTCAAACTTTTGTGAAAATATAGGAAACGTATTGACATTCTGGCAAAAAGTAATACAGAATTAAAGCCAAAAATACTGTTTAAGAATTTTCTTTCACTATCAGTATTTAGACTAGATAGAGCAGCTACTGGCTATGTTATAATTTCAACATAGTTCAATAGATATTTTTTCCATGTATTATGTTTTACTTACAATATTTTCCTGTGAGTTATGTTGACATTATTCACATAGGAAAGCAGAGTTGTAGAGAGAGATAGAAAAGGAATTAGCAGTGCCTGGTTGAAGAATGAGCTTTCTTAATCTGCTTTCCAGTTATTAATCCTAAAATGATTCTTCTGTTTTTATAATACTAGTGATCAGTTTTAGTTCAGTTAAATCCAAGCTCAACATGGAGCACAGAAAGTCAGTGCAGTGTGTAAGCATTTTATGAACAACTCTATCCTTTGAAGTTGAGTACTAGTCTTATCACAAGTTTCTGAACAAAGGGACTATAAAAAAAAGTTACTTGAATATATATGCTTGGGGGGAGTTGAATTTAGATCTAGTTGAATATTAAGTAATGACATAGCAACTGAAAGAGATTTAAGAAACAAAACAAACCACTTTTTTTCCTTTTCAATTTTTGTTTCATATTGCAGCTTCAGTTCTCTGAGAATCTAAATCAGACTTGAAATATAATGGTGTCCTTATCTACACTAAGAGCTTTTTCATTTCTTTGAAGTCAGAAGGAAATTAATAATTGCCCTGGAGGAAAATGTATCTTCCTAACTAATTAGCTGTTCGACAAACAGAGTTCAATGTTAAAATAATAAGATGCTGATAAACTGAAATGGCAGCCATTCAATCATTTTAAGTTATATCCAGTTGCCTGCCCACAGCTCATCACCACTGTCTAAGTTTATTCCTTACATCCTCTCCCACTGGACTTCAGTATGGTTTTATTTTCAAAATTATTTTCCAGCACCTTTGTCTTTCTTGGACAATATATATAGTCAGCTGCTGTAGCCCAAGCTGGAGTTGCAAATCCAGTTGAAAGTCTTGGACCATATATTGACGCGTATATTGAATGGGTACAAGATGTAAGGCAAGTTGTCTATAGAAAACTGAATGAACCAAGGCCAATATACCAAATGAGAAAGACTTGATTGTGATTGATTTGGTGTGTAATTCTTTACCCTTTTGTTTAGACAAACTAAAAAAGGAGCACAAAGTATATTTATAAAGTTACCACATAGTGATTCCTGGTTCAGAAGAAGGTACAATCAGCAGTTTTAGAAGTTACTCTTAAATGCATATTCTCCTTTCCAGCCTTGTCTTGTTGCATGTATTTTGGCTACCGGTATTATGGGTGACAAAATGCTTCCTTCTCAATGGTGTGATGTGATTCTTCCTTTTTTTTTTTTTTTTTTTTTTTTTTTTTTTTTTTCCTTAGCTGCAAATGCTTTTCTCAAGACAGCTCTCAAATTAATTAGAAACCTTAACTTTCCTTTAGAGTATGGGCATGTGCAGCTCACTGGATGGTATTTTTGCTGAGAATTGCTTAATAATCTTGTCCACAGGATGACTTTCAGCTTCTGCCCAGGGATTTAGAGCTGGGTATTGTGCTACAGCTCTATGAGCTTTCAAGACAGCATGATGTGCTGTTCTCATATAGGCTCTTCTGATTAGCATGTACACAGAGCTGGAAATGTGGAGAATTTATAAAATAAATTTTCAAAATATTTTAGGTCAACTGAATCACAGTTATTTGGATGTCGTATCTAATAGATAATACAGATAGATTGCCCATCATGGTTTTGGTGTAGTGATAATGTGGGGTGGTTTTTTTTTTAGTTTTCAGGATTTTTGAATCTTTAATTCTCTTTGGTTGTTGTATAATTATGGACAGAAAGTTCATGGAATGGGAGTTTGGTAAGCAGGGTCTTGAATGCCATATAGGTTTACAAAATTATGGTCTAGGATTACCTAGTACTATAAATACTTATTATTATTATGTTTTTAAAGATTCCCGTGTCATTAAACAAAATAAAGGTTGAGGAATCATGGAGAAACGTTCCTTAAAGTGCCTTAAAAAGAACCCCAAATCATCAGTTTGGTATTCAAGTCATATATTTAAATTTCCATGACCTTCATCTTGCAAACATTTGAGTATATCTTTACGTGGTATTCCATGCATTCTGTCTGATCTTCTATGAAGTTTTGGAGTTCCAGAATAAGATTTTTTTAAATGACTCTTTTAGTTTATGCATAATAATTTAAAAATATACTTCTCTCATTATGCAACCCCATGCCCAATTTTTCATCCCCTTATTTTTCATCTGAAAATATATAATAAAAGAAGTCATTATCATAGAGAAGTATATCTGAAATTTTAAGCTGTCACCTGGCAAACTGTAAAAGTATTAAGAGTTTATTAATGACTTTGCAATCCTATATAATGTATAAATAAATTGTTGTTTCATGTTATGAAATCTATTGATTAAATAATCCAGAAAAAAGTATATTTGCAGTTATTCATTAAAAGGCAAGGTGAGAAAAGGCAGTTGTTGCTGTGTCTGCCCTGGATTCTGTGTCAGCAGTAAAATTATGGAGGCAGTTCTTTAGTAAGCTTTTAGTTCATTCATCTGTTTTTACCCTAAAAGCTATGATGAAAGTATGATATTTCTAAATGTTAGTGTTTTGTGTAAAGAAAACGATTCTACCTCTATATAAAGAAAGAATATAAGCAGTTTTTGAGGATTAATGATATATAATTTGTCAACTGTAGCAGAAAAAGGTCTTTTTAAACAAGATTCCTTGATTTGCATGAGAATTCAAAGACTTGGAAGATAAAATAACTCTCTAGGTATCAAATAGCTCTTTTTGCTATTCAAAAGCATGAAGTCCTCAGGACACTGTTAGCTGGTGTTAAAGTGATCCCACACATACTTTCCAGAGTGTAACTTAATGCAATATGACAGCCAAAGCGTCGGGAAAGTCCGCTTGTGCAAAAGTGTAACAAAGTACCGTGTATGTTATTGTTAAGTATGACTGCTGCAAGGTAATGTTCCTTGTGAACACTCTGTCCCTTGGCTTTGCCATCCCAACTGTTTGGTGCTGCAGCCTAACATTCTCTTTTTCCAACAGACGCTTCCCACTTTAGGAGGTTTGCTCCCTGAGGTGCGTAGCGGGAGGCGTCCATGAACGCTCGACCACTAACAGTTCATGATATTGTACATTCTTTCCTCTATGAAGTGCATTTTGGGGCTGAACCAAAAATATTAAGAGATTATACTCTGGGTTATTATTTGGAAGTCCTGTCTTAATTGTCAATTGTTTTCTGATTTGGAATTTGGAATATGGAATAGATGCAATTGAGTAGTTCTCACCTGGTAGTGGTCTCTCTGGAGCAGTCCTGAATGGCAGAAGCTCCAGTTAATGAATATTGACTTCAAAGTGGGAATTCAAGGGGGAAAATAGGACATGAGAAATGCAAAAAGGGGTGGAAAAATTTTTTGTAGTGGTACTATTTTGGAAGGTATGTGCGCTGGCACATACCAAAAGAACAAAAAGCTTCATTCTTTGAGCCATCAAAATGTACAATAGCATCTGAATTGCTGTATTTAGTATCTCTGTCAACGTCATGCATGTTCACTAAACAAAATGGTTCACAGATACATTGATCATTTTGTATACTTTGTTTAGCAAGATATTAAAAATAGCACAACTGTTACAGAAATACTTCTTAAATTGAAAGATAAATGTTTGCATTTTATAAAACCATTTTTTAATGCATGTCAAATTTTTCGTAACATTATTAGAATTTTTAGGCTGTTATCCATTTTTATCTTCATCTGTTTTTATCTACTTTAAAAACGATTTTTTTTTTATTTCTTGACACTCTGATATCTTAGTAATGTTTTATTTCCATAACAAAGATACTCTAGGTCAGGCACAACTGCTATTTCATATATAAAAGAGAGGGTCTGCACAGTAATATTAAAAAAACCCCAAACCATGAAGTGGTAAATCTTTTTGTGGTCCGTTAACAGATTTATTCATTAGAATTATAATACAATTTGTCACGTCATGTCATACAAACTAAGTCAAATTCTCACTAGTGTGACACATACCTAAAAATTATAGGATATAAACTCTAGGAAATCTAGAATCTCTTGTCATCTTCTTCAGAAATGTTTTAGAGAGCACTGTTGATAGACATGGTGACATATATTGTGATATCATACTCATATAAGATGGGTGATATGAAATACTTCATTTGTACTTTCTTAAAAAATCGTCGGTGAAGAAAGCAGAGTTTCAATGTTAATGAGGTCAGGTATCCATCTTTGATCATATTATTAACACTCTAGACAATTCTGTATTGTGGATATTCTTTTTCCTTTATATTACCTGAGATATATGACCTAATCTTGTATTGTCTTTGTGAATCAAGCGATGGTTTTGCTTATGGGACAGGAAATATAAACTGGAGAAGGAATGGTAATGCAGCAGTCATAGGACTAAGGACAGTGGAGGGTATTTACTGCTGTTTGTATTGTGCTGCTGTTTGTATCACCCCAATATCCAAAACTTTGCTCTGGGCAATTATTACTACATTTTATTTGAGTCATTAATAATAGCGGATTTGGGCATGGGTCTCAGCAGTGTATAAATACTTTTCCTCTAAATAGTAGCATGATATATGCAAAAGAGGATTTTTAGTGCCACACTTTATAAGTAGGCCTCTTTGGAACAATTTTTTTTTTTACCTCTTTAAATGCACAAAGTCCGTGTGCTGAGTCTGTTAATTTCTGCTAATTTTTTTTTGAATTATCACAAATGTGTCCTTTAACTTGAGATTTTCCTAGACTTTTTTTATTTGCTCTTCATCTCTGATTTTTGCTAGAAATCACAATTTTTACTAGCTTTTCCTCTGCTTTACTGACATCTGATTTGATTTTTGAAGATGTTGCAGTATTCATAAGCCAGATTTGGCCACAATGTGAAGTCCTGTTTAACAGGGTATGCTTTCTTTTTATAAAAGGTAGTGACTTTTGTGGGTAATTATTCACAAGGTTGTTTAAAACATCAAAGCAACTTATTAAATTTGTAATGAATGTGAAGCTTCCTTCATGTGGAAGTATCTTACTTGCTGTCCTTGGGACTAACCAATGCATTGTGCAAAATGTTTTGTATTAGTTCCAAAATTTTCTTCTCTTTGAGTGCCTCATCCTGGTTCTACTTTCTGAAAAAATCATCGAATAAATAAGTGCAGAGCTGATGATTTCTTAAACAGTGATGCATACCGTGTTTTTGTTTCTGAGGTTAAGGATGAGGTGAATAGCTCTGATTGCTTCTACTGTTTTCTCTTTAAAGTAATGATATTGCAGTCTAGAGTCTTGGACAGTGTCTTGCACCAACTAAGTTACTCAAAGCATCCAGGACCTCTGTTAACTAACCTCTTTGGAATCTCACTGCGTACAGACAGTTGCGTAAACTCCTGNTTTTTTTTTTTTTTTTCTACAGTGGCATAGGTTTGTCCATCCTTTTATACAAAATGTGGTCAGATTGTCACAGTTCCCCCAAGCACTTGGCTACCCAAAGCAGCCTAGGGTGACCTGGACCACTCTTTGCATCAGATCCAGACTGAGACCCTGTCAGGCACAGTTAAAGAAACTGAAGATGGTAATAAAAATAGTCAGGGTCCACATTTGTGTTAGAAGGCACTGTATTAAGCTGGGAGTTATTCCCTCTCTGATGGAATGTGTGTCAGTGCTTCTTACCAGTAAAAACTGCTCCTGAAAGAGTTTAGTGGATTAATTGCTACTACGATCCCTAAGGCTTTATGGGTTTGGCCTGGTATGGAATGTAAATGGTAACATTTAATGAACTTGTTACTGAATGCAGTTGCAGGGGGTGCATCGATGTCCTTCATACTCCTTTTCTAGTGCAGCAGCTTTGTGCCAGCCCATTCCCTTGACTAGTTTAAAGCCTCCCTGCACTTGTGAAGTGAGGAAAGCAGCTGGAGTGCAGTTGGGATTGGAGACACTGATTCTGTTTGATAAACATCTGCTGTCTTAATTTATGGTGCATTTTTTGACAACCTAAAAGGACATACTGGCTGCAGTTTATAAATAGAATGAATGAGATACAAAGAATGATAATACTTTTTCCCATGCAGAGTTCTCTGAAATGGCCTGATAACAGTTGAAAATACGATTGCAACAATATAATTCTGAGTTTTTGTCTTTCAAAAAGCCATCTCATTGTGCTGTGTATCAGATGTAGATACACTTAGAATCTGATGTAGATTCTGGTTTCCTTCTGATACAAACAACATGTTTTATTAAAAGCTACTCAGCCAATTGATTATGGTACATTTCGACCAGGTGTATTTTGCCGAAGTGGTAAAGTACTCTGAAGCATCTAATCTTTGCTAGCAGTCAGGATGAAATTTTGAGAAAAATACTGATATCTTATTAATATGCTTATTAAACAGTGAAGTATATTGTATGATTGGCTTTCAAGTTTCAGAATGGCATCCTGGTAATGTCAGATTATCTTTTCACATCATTGCATTAATTTGTGTTGTGACTGCACACTTTTCATCCATCTATTGCCTAGTCATTATGGAATGTCCAGGCACATTGATAGATGCTATGTGAAGTGGCCAGACGTGGTGTATTAACTTTACTGAGATCTCATTTTCATTAAAGCAGAGTCTGACATTACTTGCTAGTCAAAAAAAAACAATTTTGTGGAGGTACAATTTCAGTTACAGTTATACAGCATTATATAATGTGTTAAACTGTTCCCTTTTCTCCTTTTCTCTTTTCAAGGAAAGGCAAGCAACAGTGAAAAAAGAAAAGAGCTGCCCCCAGCAAATGAACAAACTGGGAGAACGGAACAAAATGCAAAGAGCAAATTCTGTCACCGTAGATGGACAAGGCCTTCAGGTGTGATTATTTTTATTTTAATATTAAGTAGATAATTTTAAATGTGAAGTGTGAGACATGTTTAAAGTGAAATATGCATTCACTCTTCTAATATTTAACATTTATGTATTTAAAAAGGCAGTAGGTAAATTCTTCCATTGGTTCAGGAATCCTGTGATACGCATCTGCTTCTCATGTGATTGTTAGGATTTCCTAAAACATTACGGGGGAGAGAGGACTAGCTCTAAAACACTGTTATCATGGGGGGAAGCTGAACTAGTTTATTTTGGTGTTTGTCATGCAGTGATTTGTAAATTTACATTATTAATCTAAATCTGTCCTGATAACTGTTACCTATTCTCATTTGGACCTGATAATTAAATAGTTGGAGTAAACTTCAAGTATGTTATGTGTCCAGGTATCTCTAAGTAGGGTATTTGGCATATCAACATTAACAGTGCTGAGAAGCAGCACTTTTTCATTACTAGCAATATCTGTAATAAAAATGAAAGTTTTTCTACTTGAAAGAAAAGTTCATGTGTGTGAAGAGCTAATGTTATTTAAGGGTGTGACTTAGAGGCATGCCTGAACTGCTGACTTCTTTCCCTTGAGACAGGAGTAGTTTTGAGTGAAATCAATGTCTGTATGAAGGATGCTGCTGCTTTATTTCCTCAGGAGTTAAATTATCATCATGATAACAATGTGATAATCATTTAATATACATAGTTGTCGGTTCTCTCTTTTGATATGTTGCAGTTGGGCTTCAATAAAAAGATTCCATTACCATATATCAAGTACCTTATGCCTCATAATTATTTCATCTTGTTGTGTCAGGATGGGAAGGTTTATTGTATTGTTTTGTCTTTTAGGTTAGTCAAACATTCTTGTTATGCCAACCTAAAGAAGGGGAAAAAATCCAAACAAAACCTGAAAAACAAACCCTAAAACCTATCCAGTCACTTGGCTGCTTCACTGATGGTATAGTTGGATATTAGAGCAATCATTATCTATTGCTTTCAAGAATCTCTTCCTGTACTTACCATTTTCACAGGCTTCATTGCTATCCAGATCATCTGTGACAAAACATGAAGCAAAAAATACTGGTCTTAATTGAAAGAAAGCTCAAGTTCTATCTAATCAGTCACAGTGTGATTAAGTTTGTGCTAAAGAAAACACACAGTGTTTTCTAACTTTTTGGGTGATATTCGCACAGTCCCAGTGAGACAAAGTATTCTAGATAGAGGAGCATCTTTGGCATCTCCTTTTGATTGCAACACCATGTATCATTATGAATTTTGTGTTTACTCCAAGCATTAGATGACTTATGCTCATAGTTTATTTTCAGCTGTTTTTTGTCTCTGTTTCCCACTCATGTGATACCATGCCTGGAATGTAATACTTCATCTACTCAAAACCGCAGCTTTTAGCACCATTGACTCTTCAACACAGAACTTTAAATTATTATATGTTCTGCTTTCAGGTCATAAGATTTCCCCTAAGTTTTTTAGTGTGATCAAAAACTTGTGTTCTATCTTCTCCTTCCAAGGTGAATCAAAGGCCTGGATTTCATCCTTGTTTTTCTTTAGTACTGCTAGAGATGGAGAAAAAGAGAGTGGGGACAAAGATGGTAGAATTATTATTGAATAGATCTGAAGTGCTATTTGAAGTTCTGTGATGACTATTTGTAATGTAGTGTGCATGACACAGTACTGGTAATCATGGTGATAATATTGGAAATAATTCTGCAGTTATGGCCCTAATTTGCTGATTATACTGTGGTCTTTGTTTTTCATAGATGGATTCAATTGGTTTTGAGTAGCAGGAATCCATCTTAGCATCAAATATTTAATTTTTGATTGGCATTAAAAATGATAACCTGTTGTGAATGTAATTACTGTGAAGGCTGAGTGGACCTTGAAGACTGTCCTACTGAAAGGATGGGATCAATGAGAATGTTAGGGGTTTTTTCCTCATGGATTGTGTAATTTTTCAGCTATTTTCACAAATAAGTAAGATGCTATAAATATAACTGGTAATTAAAGTTAGTATTTTGCCCAGAGATGATCTGGAGAAAACATTTTGTATCTGATCAAAGTACACTACTCTAATTCTCCCATATCTGGCATGCTACTCTGTTTCTAATACTCTGATTCTGCTGGCATGGTCTCATTTTAACAAGATCTTCAGTAAGCAAGGGTTTTATTTCAGAAAACTTAATCAGTATGTTAATTACATTTGTTTATGATTTAAGTTCGAAGGTAAAAAAGCAAAGATCATACTACTGCTGTTAGACCTCTGTTTTCAATATGGGAGAAGCTGCATATAAATGATCTACTGCCTTTTTTCTTTTTTTTCTCTCTTTTTACTTTAAATCACTTGTCCTGTAACATCGCAAAGATTGCCTTTAAATTGTGCTAGATTAGGGCTTGAAAATGTTCACTAATTTAGTCTAAATCTTTAGTTGCATTTCATTATATAAAAATACCGTATGTTATCTGGAAAAGTAATTTGGAAAAGCTGTAAAAATTTAATTAAAATTCATTTTGGAACTGAATGGGATACAGACTAGTTATTAGATTTTTTTTTTCTTTTTGGGATGATCCAAACCCTTCTACTTGAAGTGATCTCACTGAGTCTTGAAATAAAAGATTTGAAATAGAAAAGTCCATCACTTAGCTTTTGTTGAGAAAAAGATCAAGCCCAAACCTTCCTTCCATCAGACAGAGTGAGCAGATAACTTAGTGGCAGTGGAGGTCTGCACGACTTAAAGACAATTAATCATAGTTAAGCACATTCATCTTGCTTCTTTCTAGCTAACCAGCATAATGATCAGGATTATTATTTCTAATTAGAGGAAGTAATAGATCATGTATAACCTTAGGATGAGTCCCATTAATTAACCTGCGTCCTAAGGGATTTCAGTAGGTATTCCATCTCTGTCACAATGAGCACCATTGGTTTACACTTAGTTCACAGGAATAAACACCATGGGAATTGGCTAAATAACTAAAATTGATTAAAACAGTAGGTAAAAATTAAATATATGACAAACTTCACTGTATTCTGTAATTCGATGTATGTTTCAACATACAGCACTTCACTGCGCCAAGTGATACTGAGTTGGTTTTATGCTAAGCTTAATACCACTGAATTTGTGGACTATATTTTTTGTATGTACTGGAACAGATTTGATTTGATTCTAATTTTTTGTGAAATCATGAATAGAGTTGACACACTAGTGCTTAACATTTCCTACTAAAAGAAAAGTGCTTTTAGATGCCTGTAGAATTATACACATGTATCTATAGTAAGCCTGTGAAACTCTTTAGCTATGATATTTTTCAGATTCTGCCTTAAATGATACTTTATGAAATCTTCAAATTTTGTTATTTCAGGAATTATGAATAAGGATTTTGAGCAAGGCCTTTCAATGTATCATTTTGAAACACAGATGGTCCAGGGTTCATCTCTGAAGTTGTTAGTGTATGACTTTGGAGATGCTGACTTTGAATTCTTAATATACTTTCAAACATTTTGAAATTGATATTAAGTCTTAAAGTGATACTTCTAAATATGAATAGTCTAGCTTTGTGGTTTAAACAGCTGTATTAAAGATCATCTACTGTAATTTTTTTATGTTCAGGTCTTTGGAGTAAAGGCAACGAACGCACACACGTTGGAGTGTCTGAAAATACAGACTAACCCTATTACTTAGAGTGAAGGTGTTACTTTGTGAATGTATAAAAATTTCCATACACAAAAAAAAATTAAAAAATAATGGTAGAAGGCATTGTTTCCTTCCTTCTTCTCAACATTCTTTTCCTCAGACTTGCCTTTCTTCCTTATGTTTTATCCTCTACATTCTTAAGTTTTTCAGCTTTCTTAGGTGTTTTTTAAAAGAGTTCCTTAATATTATGGTTGCCACATTTTAAAGTGTGTGTGATTACATATTATATCATATATTGCAGGTATTCATTGCCATAATTCAAAAAAATCTGTTAAGTTCAATGTTCCATATAGCTATAGTTGACCTTCATAGTATATAATATAGTGTCATTTCTCACTCCAAAATACAGTTTCTTTTAAGCTTTTTACTTTTCCTTTTTTTAAAGGAAATTACTGTTAGAATAATTCATGCATTATTTGCATTTAAAGTTTTCTTCTCTAGTGATGGAGATATAAATATATATACATAAAAATATATACACGCACACAAATATGTATATCTATATATAGAGAGATAGGTTATATATGTATATATCTCAATATTTCAGTGGCATTATTGGTTAAAATGGCAACACAGCTGTAAAACAGCATTAAAAGAGAAGTCACTTGCAATTTCTCGCAAATTAATGAAGTGAGGATTATTGCAAATTATGCTTCCAGCTGGATTACATAGCATAACATAGAGTTTGCATTAAGCTTTTTGTTTTCTGTCTACTATAGGAAAAAATGAATGCAACACACAGCATTAATGAGTGGCTGTGTTATTCCCTTCTTTTAGATCACTCCAGTTCCAGGCACTCATCCACTTTTAGTTTTTGTCAATCCTAAAAGTGGTGGGAAACAAGGAGAAAGGTAAGGGGTTTTTTTTCTTTTTCTTTTTTTCCTCTCTTTCTTGATTCTGGTCTGTGAAATGTTTAAAAATGGATTTTAAAAGTTTGTACATGAGGAAAAAATCCAAAATTTTGTATTGTTATTCCTCACAGTTGAACATCCTATATCCCTATACTATAAATCCTCCAGTTAAAAACAAGGATTAGTTCTATAGAATAGTTTCATTTCAAATAATAATAATAATAAAAAAATCTATATTCTCTGCATGGGTTTGTGTGATTTGTGTGGAGATGTGAGTTGCCATATCTTGTATTAAAACTTTAAAGTGCTAACAGTTTTCTTTTTAATCTATGAATGATTATACAGGCAAGCCAGTGGCCAGTAGTTTAAATTAGAAGCAGTATTCCATTTTCTAATGCATGATTTGCTTTTTGAAGACTTAGCAGTAGAGGCTCTCAAGCTTCTTCATAATATTTCCTTGAAATAAACATTTTGATTTCTGTAAATAGGAAGCAGTCTAAAAATCCAGTTGAATTATTAGAGTTGAACACACAAATTTAAAGACATTTTAACTTTACACGTCAGTAATTACATTGATTTAAATTAAAAATGCCTGAGTTTATTAGTTTAAGTGTTAATGTATCAGAAGCCTGATAAGTAAGGGTAAGGAGCATTCTCTTCCTACTCAGGCAGGAATGCTGAATTAGTTGCCCCCTAAACAGACTTTCCAGAGCATGTTTCAGGATTCCAAATGCTAACAATATGGCTATTTTTGATCATCCCATAAATTCCTAAATTTTTATAACCTAGCTCACCATGTCCATGCTCTAACTTCAAATCTTGAAAAAGATTGTGGTCTTCTGGCCAGGATCCAGCTGAAGGTGACACCTGTGGATGCTGGTGGTATGGGTAACAAAAAGTAAAAAAGGAGGAATGCAGTGTGGTTCTAAAGCCTGGAACTAAGCAAGTAAACTACACAGGGTCAGCTTTCCCTGCCTCCTCCACTCTGCCTCCCTTAGATCCTGTGCCCCTTAAAAGCAAACTGTCAAAGGGGACAAAATCTTCCGGAGTAGTTGTTAGGGTAATTCTTGGAGCTAAGGAAGGTTAACCAAAACTGTATTTGAAGGCCTCTGAGAGAACTGGTTGTCATGTGAGAGCTGATTATGTAATCCCTGGACTGGTATACCTAGAGATCAGCTAGGTGTGTCAAAGGCAGGTAATGATCTAAAAGAGTAATTCTAAACAGTTTCAAGAAGATGCCTTTGCAATTGGCAGAGAACTTTGTGAGCCATCCTCACATGAGTTTTCATGTTTCAGCCACAGTAGCAGTGTGAAGCAGCTCTGGTTTGCTGTGTAGTCAGGGGTATTGTGGAAGGAAATCTGCACTAGCACTCAGCTTGACTTTTTGTGGTACCCATATGAAGTGAGTAGATCAGAGATCCGGTCTGCAATTATGTAGGTGAGAGGCAGGTTAGAGAGCTGCACTTACACAGTTAGTTATAGCCTAGAAACAATTTAATGAAATGCTGTTTCACAGCTTTCAGTTCCCAGCTTGTAATTGGTCTCAAGTGTTACTATCTGAATGGGCTTAATGCATTAGGGATGTCAGTTAATGTTACATATTCTCCAGGGTAAAAGCAAGTTTAAAATCTGAATCCTATCTCAAGCTCCTATTCCCCTTCATGTATTACAGTCTAACACTTCTCAGTTTATGTCAATGAAACTGTTACTGAGGCCAAACAGATCACAGGAATTATTTGAATTTTGAAAATGGATGCCCTAGTCCCACTTCATTCACTAGCACCATTATCCACAAGTGTCATTACACAATTAAGTGTATAGCATGAGGGCAGGCACCAGCAGCTGAGTATAGTGAATTGTAAGAACCTCTTAAATTGGCTTTGATACCACACACAGACAAAATGTTAAATTGCATACTAATGTGTCAAGGTCACACTCAATATTTCTTTTTTAAGAGAAGCACATCAAAAGGTCAACTGCATAGTCATGTAAACATATCTCAGGTCATTCACCATTAGGGGATAATATCTCAGTTAGATCTAAAGCCAGATTGAAAAAGGTTGAAAAAAAAGTCCACATACGGACTGTTTGTTGAGAAGGGGGTTACACTCCATTTTTTAAGTGTTAATGTTTCATATCAATGCCAGTAGCAAAACTATAAAAGAAGGATGTGAAGTGTGCATCTTAGTTTGAATATTCAATCTAAGTGATGAAAACATCCTCAGGAGAAATATTATTGAACTTTAGTTTTCCTGCATTTTATCTGTCTGCTTTACAGTCAGTAACCAGAAAGAGATTCCCATATATTCCCTACCCTCCAGTTTTGTGGCAGTTTTATGTTGTGGAAAACAAAATCACAGGACATTTCAAGATATAAATTACTTTGCAAAATGCACAGTTATGGTGATTCACAGATTTCCTCACACTTGGAAGGGACCCACAAGGATCATCGAGTCCAACACTGAAGTAAATGGCATTCAAGTCAGGATTTTTGATTATAGCAATTGTGTAATCTGGTCAGGTGCTGAGAGGGTGTGATTAGAAGATACACTGTAACAAAAGTAAGATTTCCCTAGTAGTGAGGGGGGGAAAAAAAAAAGCCAAACAAACCCACAACCTTCCGATTTTTCTAGATCAGAATTTCATTATCTTGATTCATTCAGATTAAGAAAATCTTTTACTGAAAACTATTCCTCAATCTTTACTTGGGATTCTCTGTATTTGAGAGGTCATGATGAATGAAATTAAGATTTCTGATTGACTTTCATTGAACACAGAAAGGTTGTTGCAGATTGTCATGGCTCCAGTGTTCCCACAGTTCCCCAAATGAGTTTTTATGCTTTACCATATGGTAACCTCACCCCATTTCATTGCCATTATTCTTGGAGAGAGTTTATTCATCCAGCTGAAAACTAGTTGAATAAATGCACACCACCAGTAATACATGGTCACTTCCTCTTGCGTTTTGTAATTTTTTTCGAATCTCTCAAATGCAAAAGAAAAGAACTGAGGATCACTTAAACGTAAAAGAAGTTTGGTTCTTTAGTTTTAGTTTTTAAATGCTCAAACAGAGAGGTGGTGGGAAACAAATGGATATGTAGAAAAAGTGCATTCAGAGCACGAAAATACGTTCTCTACAAGTAGATCTTATTGATACATTATAAAACTTCCATTGTGTTGGAAATTCAGTTTTTGAGAATGTATAGTGATGTGTTCTTCCTGAATAAGTTTCTGCTTTAAAGACCAATGCTATGACTTTCAAGTATAATTGCAAAATAAAGAATTATGACAGTAGCCCCATTATATTTTCTTCTCAATTAGGAGGTCTATAATTGCTCGTCATGTGAAGCTCAAGTGTGTTTACAGTTATTTGGACTTGAATGATTTTGTTTAATAGACAATACATATGTTTGTAATAGAATAAAAATATGAGTCAATCTTTATTTAAAAGAAAGTAGAAATATACAATTAAAGTTGATGAATTTAAGGCTTTCACATACTAGAAATGGATTTTAACTGAGCATGAGATTGAATAGGAGTTCATCAAACCCAGGAAAGTGAATTCCTCAGGCGATATCACAGCATAACATTTTCAGTGGTTGTGCATGAAATGAGCAGGTGCAGTTAATTTCATCCAAAAAAAGTGCAGAACATCCATTTCATTCTAGGGCTATCACTTTGGGATATTTGCATTTATGATCTGACTAATCAAGGTAACAGTTTTCAATAATCTGTGAATAGATGTATATATATATAGTACACCATTCACAAAATAGTTTCTTTCAACAGAAAGAAAATACAACAACCATGTAGTGCTTCTAGAGGCTGTTGTTAAGGGTAATGTTTCTCACATAAGAGTCCTTCTAAATCATGCTGTTGTTTTGCCATACTCATTACTTTGATTTCCACTTCCCCATTTTCCAGTTTATTTGCCTGACCAGAGGGTGAGTTTACACAATTGTTTCCTTGACAAATGTGCTGTTGGATGCACTGGAGATCAGCTTCCGTACACTGATGTTTCCTGCTGACTCCACATTCAGTGTCTGTGCAATACAGGTTGATGATATTTTTAACCTTTGCTGTTTTCAAATAACTTGGGTTCCTAGTAGCTCTTCCCTCCTCCCCCTGACTGATCTGCCTTTTTGAGCTTTCATTTCACACTGAGACAAAATGTAAAAGCAGTTTTAAATTATTTTTTTCAAATATTGTGTGTCTGGGAGAGAAGATAATTGTTGCACTATTGTGCAGCATTCGTTGCTGGAGTTTGGAAAGGATGAGGCAGGACAGGTTTGGGGTCAGCATGCAAGAATTCTCTTTATTCAAATTTCTGACTCCATCTTATATACACTATACAGAGTGACCAATTATTGGTCAGAGGCATGTCACCCCATTACTCTGGTTGGTGACTTCCTCATTACTCAAATGCTTCTCTCATAGCAAAAGAATGCTAACATTTTCTTATTTACATGAAAAGTGTGAGAACTCTCTCTGAGTTCTTAGAACATCATAATGCTTTAGCTAAAATTTCAGAAGGCAAGTTTTAACGTGCAAAAGCAGGTAACAGATAACTAGCATTTTTTATTTTGGAGGAGAGTCCTTGGCTTCTTCCTTGTCTGATATTAGGGTTAAATTAAGGCGATATTAACCATATCTTTAATAGCCCCTAGAGGACTGAAGATGCATCCCCCAGTTGTGGCAGAAGGCATTGTCATGGCCAGCTTTTTCCACAGTGTAGTGAACTTTATCCCCAGCTTTGAATTGCCAGCTAGTTTCTGGCCATTTATTTTCTCTCTTCTTCAGAAGACAGCTTAATTGAACTCAGCCCAAGGTGCGCTCAAAAGTATTTTCTTCAGCAGCCGAGCTTTTTAAAGATGGTACCAGCTCCTTTGGCATTCGTGAGATAATTTTCTACCTCCTCAGTTATGCTAGCAGAGTATTTTGAGGTTTGTATGAGATCGTGGGCATGATTTAAATAAAAAGAAAAATGACTGTGAAGAAACTTCTCTGTGCATTTGTGTTTTAAATTGAACCTTTTTCATTTTCCAGATCACAGAATAACCCCAAAAGTAGTTACAGAAGCACAGTTGACAAGTGGTAATTTCATAAACTGGCTTAATTCATGAAATTGCATTTCATCACAGAAATGTCTTTTGGGGCATTTCCCACCACACCGCTTCATGGCCTTGTCAGCACAAATCTCCAGTCACAAGGAAACCACATCCAATTCCTTTCTCACAAGTGGAAGCAAAGCATTCAGAGCCACATCAGTGTCACTGTTTGGTACTGTAGATGTAAAACTGGAGGGTTGATTTACTGTCCATTTGCTTGGCTACCCAGTGTCACCCTGTTAGGTCTGGGTACAGCTTAGTGTGAAGGAAACATATGTAAACAGTTTCTGACTTTTTTTTTTTTTTTGAGACTGCATGTGCAGAAATGAGCCATCGATTTATGAATTTTACACAGACTAGAATACATAAATGTGTTTAATAATTTAAAGCTTGAGGTGTCATTTGCAGTGTAAGTCATCATGGAGTGATTACAGGTACTGATGGCCATGAATGGTATGCACTGAGTCAAGTGCTATTCAGTGTAATCTCTTCATTATTGCAGTTGGGCTTCTGGGTTCTGAGTAGAAAAACCTAGCCTCATCTTTATTAAGAAGGCTTTTATAGCATTTCACTGTTACCTTACAACAGCAGTGTGAGTGTAGGTAATGGCTAGTATGTTTTTTAAAGCTAAACTTTAGGAAAATAACTCTTAGATGTTTGGGACTTTGTAAAAATACTGATCATGAACTTCTTATGGTAAGCTACACAAATTAAATTAGCATAATCTTTGACCAGACTAAATTCTACACATCTTTGAGAAGCAAATCACACATACTAACTAGAAAACTCCTTTTACATTTGTAAAATGGGAATATATATATTGTGTGGTAACAAAAGTCTGATTTAATCATCATCACAGCCATCAACACTGATGTGTGCATATTTGTGAAATGAAACTAGTCATTTCATACTGACTTCTTCTGTCAGGAATAGCATCAGGAATATATTGTGTGACTGTTCTTGAATAAAATGCTTTATGAAGCTGATTTCACCAAAGAATTGAGAAGTTAAGAAAATATTCCAATTCGGCAATTTTACAGACAATTATGAATTTGTTTGTATTCAGTATTTTTACACATTTGCTCTCCAACTATCCTGATAAATTATGCATTTCTATTAAGGAAAAAAAACATGAAAAAAAGAATCCCTGAATGTGCACATAGATTGTGTCTAGACAGTTTCAGTGTGCCGTATTTGAAAACGTGGACGCTTTAACCTAGAATTCAGCTCTTATTATGCTTCTGTTTTATTTAAGAGATTATAAAGAAAAGCAATAGATCTGTGGAAAACTAAATGCTTTCTTAAAAACATTAAAATATTAATTATCTCAAGGACAGAAATGTTAAAGCCAAGAAACATGGGTTTATAATTTAAACCACTGGCATAGATCCCAGGTGTATATTTATTTATTCTGAGCTCTTTTGTGTACTTTCTTGTTTCTGTGTGAGAAAAAAATCACTACTGCACTCCAGTGAATGTAGGAAATTACATTTCTAATATTTGTAACAAAGAAACAAAATCTCTGTCATACTTCTAGGATCAGTAAACTCAATTCTCTAGGTTTACACTTTTGAAGAAGTATTTGGTGAGGGTAGGACAGCAAATAGGGTCCCATGTGGGACAGGGCAATGCTTGTCATGTTGTATCAATAAATTGCTTCCTATTATTCAGATAATTTTAAAGTAAGTGTAGTTAAGTAAAACAATGCTGCAATTTTTTTTTTCATTTTCTTCCCATTCAAATGTAATTCAGAGGAAATGTATTTGACCACAGGTTTTCTTTATCAGAATGTTTTTCAGCCTATGTGGACGTTTTTGATGGGTGACAAAGCCAGTTAGCTCTTCCAGTTAATTATTCTTGTAATTCTGTGTTTGCAATAAATTTCAGGAAGAAATCTCTCCTTTGCCATGGAGTTGTTTTAATGCAAATCAGTATGCTTTCCGAAATGCTTTCTTGACTCACCTTGTCTTGTGTAATTATATCTCTTTCTCATATTTTGTTTCTGTCTATACACAGCATTTGAATTGTAAATATCTTGTAGTACTTCTGTCTCAACTTTATACCCCACAATACACTCTGTGTATGAACTATAATTGCTGTGTTCAAGTATTTGATTTTTTTAATAAATGAGACCCTGCAGTTAAAATAATTATAGTATGTTCTGACTTCTTTAATTCTTTCATTTGAAAGGTTTTTAAAGAATTCCAAACGTGTAAGTAAATATTTTCTCCTTGTCTCTTTTACCTCTTCAGAATTTATAGAAAATTTCAGTACCTTTTAAATCCTCGTCAAGTTTATAGTCTTTCTGGAAATGGACCAATGCCAGGGTAAGTCTACAGTTAATATTGTTACGAGGAACTCATTTAATAAAATACTGTATAATCAAATGAACAGACTGAAGTACATATAGCATGTTTGGAATGTATCAACACTGCAGTTCTCTGAATGCCTGCAGAAATGTATAGGTATTATTTGTTTACCTGTACAAGTAAAGCTATGTCTCATATGTTTTGCTGAAAACCATGCATTATTCTGTAAGAAGTGTGGGATAAACTTAATTCTATTTGCAGCTTTAGGTCCTGTTTCAGCAACCTGAGTTGTTGGGGGTTACTTGTTCATGTCAGCGGCCTCAAAGACTGACCAGCAAGACATCAATTTCTTTTGCTTAAGCACATATGTGCACATGCAAAGGTGTCTGTAAAGCATTGCTGACTGTACACTTCTTATCAGTTACATAATCTTGGAAATGTAGTGGTTGGAAAATGACTGGCCAGGCTGGATGGTGCTGGCAGTGACTTTTAATGTGGACCAAAATGTTCTCTGAACCAGCTGGCATTGCAGTCCCTTGCTTAGTGTGCTTCCTCCCTGATTCTTCTTAATTTGCATTCGTGTGAAGACAGGAGAATTACAGTGTATCAAACACCAACCTTTGCCTCCTTGTCTCCTTTTCAAGTAGTTGGTGCTTTAGTAGAAGAAAATTACACAGAGCAGCGCTAAATATCTGCTCTGGATGTTATTTTGTATGTACTAGGTGCTATTTACTTACATCACTGATACATTAAATTTTACATCAGTGAAAAAATTTGCAGAAGAATATTAGGAGGTATATGTTCGCTGACATTAAGTTTACACTGTTCTTTGAGTACTTTTCTTTTTAATCTTTGCATTTCTTATTTCTTTAGACCTTTAGATGTGTGTAACGTTGATGAAAGTGAAAAGCACATTTGGCTCAGCTCTTTTAGAAGTTCAGATGTTGTGCACTGCAGTGTGGCTAACGTTAACCTGCTGAATGGTGCAAAACCAGCCCAAAAAATGGAGATAATGACGTGCATGATTTCTTTCATGCGTGTAATCATCTTGTATCTGAATGCTTGTGCTGTTTTTTATTTCTCGATCCAAGTTTGTTGATTTTATACTATTCTTGACATATATGGAAAATTTAAGTACTCTTAGTTCAAAGAATAAGTAGACTAGACAAATTAACTGAGACAAAACTAGTAACCAATATTGTTTTACATACTGTGTAATAGAAATGCCATGCTAGAAATGGAGAGGATGATTTAAAAAAAAAAAAAAAAAAAAAGAAAAATTTTTTGTTTATAGTCATCTTTTTTTTTCGGAAAAAAAAANTATTTTTGCTTATAGTCATCTTATTTCTTCGGAAAAAAAAAAAATCCGGCTGTGTTTCTGTCCATGAGTGACTTTGTTTTCATGAATCTTGCTATATGAAGGAAAATGCATTTTAAGGCAGAGACACAAGAGGGCAGTGTTAAGTTCAAGCTGAAACCCTGCACTGGAGCAATTTAAACATTAGTCTTTTGAACCAAGACAGTGTTTTTTAGAAAATGTTTTCAATTTCGCTTTCTGTTAGAAATTGAAGTAGTTTTAGTTCAGTTTCACTTTGAAGAAAATTCTAATTAATTTTCAAACAGGCACTGCTTGTTTTGGTATAATTTTTTATTCATTTCACAGAAATGAATAATCCTAAATCTCCAGTTTGTCTCCTGCCATCACTTCTGGCCCCGGGCAATACTTTTCAAGCTGCATATAATTTGGCCCTTAAGTGAGAAGTTGAATAAACTCTGGTATTTCACTTCCCAGTACCTGTTTTCTACAAGGGCTGAGTTGACTAAAAAAACCTGCCTATTCATCCATCTGTCCACTCCTTCATCCATCTCTATAATGCCAGTTGTCAATCCAAATCTTATGCTTATTTAATGTTCTGATATTACATATGAAATTTAGATCAAAATGGAGCAGATTTGGGTACTGTATAGCACAGAGAAAAGCAGAAGTGTATTTCTTCATCTCAGTAAGTTGTTTAGTAGAAAGGGATAAACATAATGTATATTTATTTTAAAGCATTTATGAATACTGTAGTACATTTTAGTTGAGCCTATTTTGAGATTTTTTTCTTTTTCTTTCAAGTACCATTTTCAGCCATATTTACTCAACCTAGAGAATATTTCTAGTATTAGCTAAGAATTTGCATTTTTTTGTTAGAGCCAACCTGTCTGCTTTAATCCATAAGTTAATGTTTTTAATTTTTGGTGGTATTTTTCTCATGGGCTGCTGTCATCAAGCAAGAAGATAACATTCATGAGTTTTGTAACTTGAGTTCCAAACATCTGTGGCTGACATGAATTGATATTTCCAGTTCATTTTTATCAAAAATCTAAGTATCCTGTTTTCAACTGGCAGAGAGAAGGGAAAGAGAACTAGGAGACTAAGGAATCGTAAATCTTAGAGGGGATGAAACTGCTGGTTTGGGTTTTTTTAAATGGCCAGCAGCTCAATTGCTATGTTTATTCTACCTCTCTAGTGGGATAACCATGTTCTTGCAGAGAAATGTGTTGGAATAAAGAACTCCAAAATAGCAACAAAAAAAACCCCAAACCAAAACAACCCCCCAAAACCACAAAAAAGCCCTACCTTTCTTTGTACCATTTATTCTGTGTTTTTCTATAACTACGAGAGTTAGCAGGCATATAGCAGGACAACAGAAAAATACTTTGAGCAAGTTGACAATGAATTTTAGTATCACAACCCCAGTGTACACTTACTGAAGTGGATTTGTTGCCTACTTTCATAATAGATGAGGTGGTACATGGAGAAGTGCAGGAACAGCAGCAATGGCATTTCTTGCAGCTTCTTTGCCTGCCTGAGCTAAGGCTTTTGGAGCAGTTTTTGTCAAGACACGTGGTTTACATAGTCTGTGTAAAAATATGTACATGATGCAAATAAACCTCATGGCAGCCACTCTTGCACTGGTTCCTTTCCAGCAACGGAGACCTGCTGCAAGGCCTGAAAATCAAGAAGCACTAAGCCAAAGGGCAACAGCACACTTTAAACATGGGTATAATAATTAATGCTTTAGACATTCTTTAATTGACAGTAGAGGGATATGAGTGAGCTGAAAAAAACCTCTGTAAGCTCTGCAGCTGAACAGAGGCATAAAAGGTACTCCACAGTTACAGACCGCCACTGTTAACACCGTGACGCGAAAATTGCTGGGCTGATGCATTGTGTAATTTGTGCCTAGCACCTGTGCTTTTTGCCCTGAAAAGAGTTTCCCTGTTTGGTTGTTACATCTCTATAGGAGTCTTCTACTTCTGACAACAACTGTTATTGTGGATTTAATGATCTTGAAGAATCTGAAATTCAGTTATTGTTCAACTCAGAGAGAGGTAAATAATAGCAGGATGAATGGCAGTCGAGCCACTGAGCCGCAGGACTCTGTAGAGAGGTCAGCATTTCACAAAGTCTTTGTCCGTGTGAAAAGGCCTCTGTTCCCTAAAGTTCTATTATTTAAAATGTCTAATTTATGGTATTTTTATACTCTATAATAGAAATTATATCCACAAAAATTGTATTTCTTCGTAACATCCATAAGCATTTAATTTGGAGAGCATCTACTTTTTAAATTCTAGCTGCAAGTTTGCCTTAACAGACCTTTCTAGATCTTAAATTCTGCCCACTTAAAAGATGCCCAAGACAGCAAAGATGAATCCCTACAACTTACACTGTAATTTAGCTGGGAATCTACAGCACCTGGGCTTTTTTACCTTCACAAAGCAATAGGACTGTTTTGAAAATTACGCTATTTTCCTTAATTATTTGAATTGATTGCTAGAGTATTTCTTTGCTGTTGGACATTTGGAATACCCAGAGTTTTCTAGGAAGGTATATCCAGGAATACTTTTAGAAGGTAATAACTGCATAGTTGTTTTCATCTGAACAAAATATTGACTCTGATCCATATTTTCTTGGAAGAATAAAATTTTTGCCAAAGAATGGCAAAGCCAGCAATGGTGGGTTGGTTGTACTCCAATGATAAAAATTATTTTTGTACACCACAAATCAGTAGTACAAAATCTTGACATGTGAGACTTAAATCCTGAATTTAGAGATCTATTTTAAGCAGTTGTTTAACAATATTTTTGCCTTAATGACATCTGTGGTGTTGGTACCTGAAACCTACCCCAGGATCCACTAGTGGATTATTCTCTTGGGCTGTAGACTGTCTTGAGTTTTGCTTCCACCGTGAGTGAAGAATGCTGAATGATTTCATGCATTGCTGTTATGCCGCCTTATGTGGCTGAGTACCCAAAGTTCTGCATAATCCACTGCTTTTGGGTATAAGAGCAAAAGTCATGTGCAAGTAAGTAAATGGAAAATACCAGAATTTATGTTTTCATTACTGTAAGTAAAATTTCAGTTTTACTCTAATAAATTAAATTAAAATGTTAAAATAAATACTTTAGGTATTTCTCTAAACCATTCTATAAGAATATGTATGCGTTTGCTACCTGTGCATATATCACTTAACTGCATGATTCAAAATCAAATATTTTCATCCTCTAGCATTGATATTTTATTCATAAATAGATCCCCTGCATTCCTATGGATTGGATGAGATGATTATGAAAAACTGAATTAGAGTAATATAGGTAGCTGAAACAGTTGCCCTTTTTCAGGTGGAAATTACTGATTTATCAGCAGAAACTCAATAACTGCCATTGAATTCTTGTTTCTGGCAAAATAAAATAAGATTAAGCTGGTGTCAATCACTTTCAGTGTTTAAAATTTTTCCAAGAAAATAGGATAGAATTTTCTATTCTGGTCTTTTAAATTAGGCTGAGATTGCACAAAATCTTTACAATGACTTCTCTTTTTTCTTTAGTTTCACTTAAAACCACTTTTACTAAATTCTTCTCCAGCAGTTTTTCTTTAATTCTTTTCGAACCATGTGAAAAATGGTGAATAAAAAGTAACAGGTGCTATTAAAACACTAATTGAGTACAGTTTTCTTGGTAAGCAATACTGACTTTATCCCTAAAGGTCTATAAAGAAATGTCAAATTCTGTCTTTAAAATTGTAACACTTACTGAGTCTGAATGAAACCTTTCAAAACAGAAAACTATGTTCCCTTCTCAACTCCTAATGTAGGCTGCACATTCTAATTCAATGAATAAGATTTATTTACATATATAATTATATAACTATATTTAATTTTATAAATTAATTTGATTTTATAAATATTTATATCTGCTATAGTATATTTATATACACTGCATTTATATATGCAAATACACACTGTAACATGCATCATTTTTGTGTATTTTGTGTGTTAGATTTTTATATAATGTATGTACAATTTTTACATTTCAATTTATAAAAAGAAAAAGTTATGTGAATTGAATGTTGTACTTTTCTTGGAAAATTCACTGCCTGTGAATATAAAAAGCTCCAAGGGAAATACAAATGCAGCTAATTGAAAATGTTTTTGACAATATGGTATTGCCAGATTTTTCAGTCCCCCACTTTTTTTAAAGTTACACTTTTTTGATGAAGATAAACTATACAGTCAAAACAAAAAGAATGTTTGATATCCATATGGTGAAGAAGCTTGTTTATAAAAGGAGACAGAGGTTTAGGTCTATATTCTGCCAGTGTGGAGTGATGCTAAAATGAACCCTGCGCTTCTGGTGTTGCTTTTGGTTCATGTTTTGGTTGGTTGGTTCTTTCCAGACTTTCTTTTCCATATCTGCTACATGAAGTAGAAATGCTTAAATACTTAGAAGTCAGTACCCTGCCATCACCTCTGGGCTATAATTTGACTTTAAGCTGAAGTACTCTCAGTATAGGAGGCAACGTAGTTACACCTGGTAACGCTCTGCCAACGCAGCATATTGGCTTGAAGTGGAAATACTGGTGGCAGGAGGTGTTTGTCTCTGTGCCAGGCCTTGGGAAGGGATGGACATGCACACCTGTGGGCCAGGGCACAGCTCAGTGCCTGCCCTTGCAGTGCTCTCAGGTCACTTCCAGCACAGGATCTTCCAGCACAGATACTTGTAAGATGTGTTCCCCACATGTACCCAATCAGATTTGGCACTTGACATTTGGGTCACAGGAGATTCTATGGCACTTCTCCTGCAGATGTGTGAAGTAGAACATAAAAGGGGTCAGAAGGGCAAGGCAGCCTTTAATACAGGGCAAGTAGGCATTCTTCAGGCATTATATTTGCACTTGAAATTGCTTAATTGCTCTTCTGAGCAAAGAAAATTACAGGGGATGGGACACGTGATGAGCTTAATTCTATGCAGCTTGGCTAACAATGAAATTCTGGTCAAAAACTAATAGAACAAGAAGTTGTCCCGTCCTCTTCTACATATTACATAACTTTTTTGTTATTGTGTTTTTTTATTTCCTTCTCTCATTCTTGCATTTTTACTCTGTAGTTTTACATGTGTTCTTAATTTTATCAAGAGGTCCAAAAGAATTTTAAAACTTTCTAAGGACAGAAACTACATTTTCCCTCCAGCATTAGAATTTCATATGGGAAACAGTTGGAATTAAACACCTGCAAGCTATTGTCTATATTTATTTGTATTCAAGAATTTGTGTAAAATATATTACTTGTGCATTTATTAGGAGATTTCAAACTGGATATCAGATCTGGTCACTTCTATGTTCTTACAGAATATCCAGTAAAATATCTTTAACACTGATGAATACAATATATGTGAATGAACATACACATTCATACATAGCAGTACAACAACATTACTGGAATTTTTTTGTCTAGTGACAGTTTATGTGTAAGGACTGATTTCAGCAGGTGTCAAAATTTGTCCTGAAGTGATGCCTTTAAATTAAAATATTGCACCTTAGCCTTGTTTTAATATATCCTCACTTTCTGGCATTATGCGACATTGTTATAGAATGAAGTGGATGAGGGGATGGTGGTACTCACTTGATGGATATGGAAGCAGAAATAGCCAGGCAAATATTGCCAAAGATATTTTACTTTTAAAATACAGTTTTTAGGATGGTGGAATGAAGGCCTTCAATTTGATGCTTTCTCATTTTGTATTAAACCATGAGGCAAAGTTGTTTTCACCAACCACAGAATGTTCAGCTTAATACTTCTACCAGAAATAAGCATTTCTCATATAGCTTTATAGAAAGAACTTCTCAAGTAAATATGATGGCTAATACATTTAGACAACCTAAGACTTTTCTGTCTTGAGAGACTCCTTATCCATTTACAACTAAGTGAGTTGAGAATGTTTTCTGACAATAGTTTCAAATGACACTTGAAGTCAGATAAAGATTGGACTAACCATCAGGTTCAAACTTTTTCTAGTGTTAGTGTACCATAATAACCCTTCAGTTAGTAATCTTGTTTGAAAATTTTCAGATAATACTAATAATAATTAATAATAATGTTGTCTTGCATTTGTCTAAAAAACTACTACAACAGCAGAAGGGAATTTTATTTTAAATGATTGTTTGCTATTTACTATTAAATAAAATGCCTTAATCCATAGCATGTTTACATAACGCACAATTATACTGATCGTAATTAGGTGTCTTCATTTATTCTTTTTAGGTTAAATTTTTTCCGAGATGTTGCTGAATTCAGAGTACTAGCATGTGGTGGAGATGGAACAGTAGGCTGGATTTTGGATTGCATAGGTAATCTATATCCTTTACATAGCTTTGCTTGCCTCATGGTTTTCATTTTAGTGGCCTTCCTTATATACCAATGCATGGATATAGCTATTTCAAATAACAGCTTGTTCATTTAAATTTTTGAAATGTGTTAGTTTGGGACACGGTTATTTTTAAGTGTTCTCAAATTGTAAAAGTTATTTAAAATCTCTAGACAAGTTCAGTGTTTCTGGATTTCCTGAAAGCAAGAAATTTGAATTAATTTTAAATTTCAGTTCAAAGTCTATTCCCCAACTGAATAAAATCTAACTTGCTAATTTCAAGACAATTATATTTAGCTCACTTGCTTTTTTAAATTACCAAATTTTTGTTTATACTATATTATCCTATAATGAAGATAGTGTATTGAGAGATAATTCAGTTTTGGAGTTCTTTCATAAGGTTGGCCCAGAAGTCAAGTTACTACAGACTTAAAACACTTTTTCTTTTCAAAGATTATTAAGGAGAATGTCTTCCACATCACATGATCATTTATTTGGTGTTAGGCTGCAGAGGAAAATAGTGGGCATGTCTTACGGTGAAAATTAGGAAGTGGATCAAGAGAGGTCAGAAGACTCAAGTTTTAATAAAGTGTTTAAAAGCATGGTTATTTGTGGGGGACCAGAAAACCTTTAAAAGTTCACTGAAAAGTAAACTTGATGTCATGAAGGAATGATAAAAAAGAAATATTTCTAATCTTGGTTGGAAAAAAAGTCTTTTTGCAAATGCAAGCTACTGCAAGTAACTCCAATAGCTTTCAGAGTCATACATTAATGTACATAAACATCAAGTACATTGCCTAAACTTGGAAGAAACAAAAGTTTTGCAGCTGTTAATTGTGTCATCACCTTTTTAATGAAATCTGAAATGTCACTTTCTCTTTCAGTAACATACTGTGTTCCGCAGCATTTTTTGTGGTATGGAACTAAGAAATTACTTGGGGGATGCCATCTTTTTTCATAGGTTCAGAAAATATATTTTCAATGCTGCCTTTTAGGGAGCAAAGACACTTTAGCATATAAAGTGTAAGGGTACACCTGTTTCTAAATAGGTTTCTAATTTGTTTCTAATTTGATCTTCCCTGGTCTCTTGATATACAAAGGGCTTTAGCTGAGAGCACAGCAGAAAAAAAAAAGAAAATTTTAAGAGAAGAAAGAAAAAATTAACAAAAGGAAAAAATACTTCTCATCAATTTGAAACTTCAAAACTTCTTTTAAATTACTGTATTAAATATTACATTCTCTGAAAGATTTCCTTTTAACTGGTTATATGAATGCTAAATCTTTCTAAAATATTGATAGTTTTCCCTGCTACATCCATTGCATAGATAAATTGCTGATTATTGCTGATAATTGTGTATAATTCTATTAACAAAATAACTGTTTTATTAATTAAGTAGAACTTTTAAACTAGACATGTTATTCATTCACATTAAACGAGAAATTTGACAAATTATCTATTTGAAATACGCGTTCCAGCTTTCAGAAAGGTTGTATTTCTTGACAGTGGTTTTCTCATTGGATTTTCAAAAGATCCTTGGGCTTACAATGCTACAAAAGCACCAGTAAAGATTTTTGTTTAGTAAATATAAAATTGCTACTTAAAGACTTGATCAGACAGGTCAGTGCTCCCTTTGAATAGCAGGTTTAATTCCTAGTGGGCAAACCCAGCTAAGGTCTTGTGTTAGTTCCAGTGACTTCTTGGTAGTGGTGCTCAGGTGTAGATATGACTGCAGGTGAATACACATTTTAACACAAATTTGGTCACCCAGGTGAAAAAGCAGAAGGTTCATCTCACTGTTCATGACTTTAGCTATTATTCTTCTGTATTCACAGCTGGGAATGGCAGAGCTGAGAACTAGAGGGAAAACACCATATTCAGGCTTGGAAAGATCTTGAGTATCATTGTTTATGAGTGTTTGTCATATCTATGATTTACAAAGTCTTTATGATAATAAAGTAGTCAATTAGGATTACAAATTCCTTATGATAATAAATGAGTAAATCAGGATTAAGGATTAAATATCAAGTGCAGAAGGAGCTACAAAATGGAAAATGACTTGGTGAAAATGACAAAATGACTTGGTGAAATGCTCATTGTAGCACAGGCAGCATAATTTCATGTACAATCACTGAAATAAAACCTAACACAGTTATATAATACCATGCAATTAGATCATTCTTGTTCCTTATTTGTGGTTTTTTTTCCTTCTTTATTCACAGAGAAAGCAAACTTGATTAAGCATCCTCCTGTTGCTATCCTGCCTCTTGGGACTGGCAATGATTTAGCAAGGTGTCTGAGATGGGGAGGAGGTAAACACAAATGAAAATGCAATTTATTATGTAATTAAAAGGAAAAAAACTCCTTTTGCATCAATATCAACATTTGGGTGTTTTTTTCGTAAAGAGCCATTATCACCTTTTCTATTTTTGGCATGATATGTTTGTAATTGTTGTAGAGATATGTAAGATATTAAAGGTTGCAATCACACTTCATATCTTGTTTGTAGCTTCTGCTGCCACCAAAAACATTCCAAGGTGTAATGAGAATAGTGTATAGCTGTTTGGTTGGCTTTTTACCATCTGTATTGCAGTTACTGCTTGTAAAGGGAGCAGTCTTAAATGGGTTGTAATTGAGACTGTTCTGAAAGGGTTACTGAAAACATCTAATAATGGGTTAGGAGGGGTTTAATCTTTTTTAACCTTTAAAAATATTTAATGAAAAACATGTCTTGGCCTCGGACTAGTTCTTTTGATCCACTCCCTTTCTGTTTTCCTACGGAGGATTCCAGACAATAAGTGCTGTGGTACTATTTATCAGAAAATGAGAAGGCAAAGAATGCTGAAAGAAGAACATTTATAAAATCAAACCTTTAATACCCTTTGCATCCTTTCCTGGATGCATGAAGACTTGCTCTCAGCTCCTCCAAAAAACTGCATTCAGAATCTGTATTACAGGATAACTTGAAGGAGACACAAGGAAGAAAATCTTAGGCAAGATTCAGTCTGTGGTGAAAGCACCTCAATTTATGGGCTCATAGCCAGATCTATTTCAGGTCTTGGTTGTTTCAGCTGAGATGTTTTGTATTTGGAACTTGGTTGTTTTATTTGGAACTTCTCAGCCTTTGCAGATATCTTACCTCTTCTGTCTCATCAGTTTCCCTTCCAAATGTCTTCCTTGTTGCCAGATAGTCTTTAGCAAATTCTCAGTAGTTTTTGTGCTATAGCTAACCAAAATGTTCTGTCAAATCATTTGAGAACCTCCTTTATTTTCTCTGTCACAACTGTTGATTGTTTACATTCTCATAGTCTTAGGGGAAAAAAGCAAGACAAATGAGACAAAACCTATTCAAACCAGCCTTGCTTAACTTTCTGAATTGTTCATAGAATCATAGAATAATTGAAAGAGGTCACTAGTCCAATCTGCTGTTCTAAGCAGGGTCAGCCATGAGAACATTTAATAACGTTAGCTGGGACCTGTCCCTACCTTCATTTTGATTTATGTTCTGTATCTTAAGTGATTCCATTTGGACTAAAGTAGAAAAAACAATAGGGAAATATTGTTTCATCAAGTGATGGGTTTCATCATTCTTTGCCCAGTTGCTTTGTGGTAAACAATACCATAATACAGATTTTCTGGAACTTCCATAGATGAGAGAGGAGACAGGGATTCCAGAAACTAAATTGCTGGTGAGTGATTTCAAGGATGCAGAGAAATGGAATTGTGCATGCTGCTGTCATGTGGTGGTTAGCAGTAACTAGCAAAAGTGTGCTAGGCAACCGTAAGCAAATATATCAGCAATGGGTTTTGAGCAGGGAGGCTTTGAGTGGCTTGCCCTGCTAAGGCTGTTAATAACACCAGCAGTACATATTTCTTGAACAGGCAATCTTGTTTTTTCTGCTTTGAAGGACTGAATCCCCAGATCTTCGCTATCTATTACAAAGTCATTTGTTCTGAATAATATTCAGAGTTGACAATGTCACTTAGTAAAACCCCCACGGTGTTTCTTCATGCACACATGTGTATGTTGTATTTACTCAGGGGTCCATAAACAAGTCTTCTGCTCATTCTAGTGAATTATATGTAATGCTTATTTGCAACTAAGAGTAAGTTCTCTCTACAAAGCAGGATGAGGCTCATTAAGAAGTTGTTGAAATAAGCAAAAATTATACTTTTGCTGATAAAGCTATCAGCTGTGGATTTGAAATTTTGGATTTGTTAGGCTGAAGTAGATTGAAACAATCCATGAAAATTAGTAGATAGCTTTTAGCCTTTCAATGTCTTGTCAGGCAAAACAGTGATGTCTTTTTTCCATAAATTTTGAAATCAAAGGAAGTTAAATATTATTTTCTCATCAAGAACATTTTGCAAAGTATAACCTTAGCTTTATAGATCATTTGGAAAATTCAAGAGATTGCAAAGTTTTGAAAATCTAAAATTTTTTTTATCATAAATTTGATGTCCACTGAAATCTGTAAAATTATTCTAAATTTGCATGCTTAATTAGTTTTGTATTTGTACTTATTTTAATGACAAATGCTGGAAAATTGTCAATACTTCAAGCACAGTCCTGCTTTTAAGGTCTTATATACATTGCTTTCATTTTTCCAGTCATAGAATCATAGAATATTTGGGGTTGGAAGGGTCTTTAAGGATTAGTTAACTTGTCCAACCCTTCCTGCAATGAGCAGGGACATCTTCAATTAGATCAGGTTGCTCAGAGTCCTGTCCAACCATCTAGAAAGAAAATGTAATGAACTTCATTATGCTTGATTAAGTAACTAGTTTTATGTTTTGCTAGGATATGAAGGTGAGAATTTGATGAAGATATTAAAAGACATTGAGAATAGCTCAGAGATTTTACTGGACAGATGGAAATTCGAAGTAATACCCAATGATAAAGACGAGAAAGGAGACCCAGTGCCTTACAACATCATCAATAACTACTTTTCTATTGGCGTGGTAAGACTTATGTTTATCCTTAAGTGATTTTCTGTTTTGAATAAATATTTGCATCACATGCCTTTGAGTGAAGAACTGTTGGCTAGAGATCATTTATAATGTTGTTTTGCTAGTGAAATGAATACATAGATGACTGACAGCAATTTGCATAAATTCACTTCCTTGCATTCAAACCTGAATTATTTTCCAGGACCTTCTATCTTCCCATTAATAAAGAAGATATTTGTGGTGTTCTTAATGCTTTATGAACAGCTATAATACTAAATTTATATTGTCATTTTGAAGGTCCTATGAAAATATAAAGGAAAAACTAATTACTTAACAAGAACTCTTAAGTAACATTTTCCATTAGCATTCACATAGTCAAAACTGTTTAAAGGAACATTTGCATTCTTTATTTCTTCAGGGCAGTTTTAAATAATAAAACAATAATACAAGAAAGAAAGCCCTGCTTGTATCTTCTTGGTCCTGCCTTGTAGAGGAGAGAAGTTCACTTCAAATTCATAGTTTGAGTGAATTGAAAGATGTTAAAGCAGTTTTCACGTCTGAGGAATTGCATCTCTGGTTTGTGCTTCTCAGTGGTTTTCTATGTACTATCTGCACTTCTTAATATTAGCAGAATTTCTTTATTCATACTTGATTTGTGATTTGTTGTTAATTTCCAGTACTATTCTGAAGAACCATTACTTCACACCTCGTGGGTTTTTCCTAGGTGATTCCTCCTGCCTACATGCAGAAACCTACACTTGATTGAATTGCATTCTCTTTTAATTTTTACTCTTTCTCCAAGGCACTGTGAAAACTAATGGTGACCTACAAATTTTGCACATTGCCAAATAATAAGCACAATCTCTAATACATGAATAGAACTTGCTGTATGAACTTTGTAAGAGTATGGCAGAAATTGTACTTAATAACAAACAATCTAAATGTACGTTTAGAAAGGACGGGAAAGTAAAACTGAATAAAATTGTGCTTGACATGGGGCTCTTGATATTTTAGGAGCATAATTCAGGTTGGAAGAGATTCCAGGAAGACATTAGTTCTAAACAGGGTCAGCTATGAGAGCAGATCACATTGCTCAGGGCATTATCCATTTAGATTTTAAAAGCCCCCAAGGAATGCACAACCTCTTTGGGCAACCCATTGTGGTGCTTCACTGTCCTTACGATGAAAAGTATTTTTTCCTACATCCTGTCTGAATCTCTCATTTCAACATAAATTATGTCTCCCATCCTCCTGTCATATGTGCTGCTGTGAGGAGTCTGGCTTTGTGCTCTGGATGCCTCCTCATAGGTACTTGCAGTCTGTTCTTAGACCTCTCTGGAGCTGCTCTCTTACCTGTGAATCACCTTACCTAGTCAGTCTTTTTTTAAAAATCTCTCCAGCAATCAAGACCATAATATCCCAAGCTAGATACAAGAATTCTGGGGTAGTCAGTATTCAAAATCTTGCTGAAGTTGAACATGACATCCCTTGCTCTCTCCTCATCTACAAATCTAGTTGTTTTACCATAGGTAGCAATCAGAAAGCAATTTACCCCTTGAAAGGAAAATTATACACAAAGTTGAAAGGAATGTTGGAGACAGTAGCATATGTATGTGAAAGGTTTGGTTAGTATGTTCAAGCCAAACAAGGCTTTTTTTCCTATGGCAGTCTCAAAGCTCTGAAATGTACATAAGAACTGTACTATGTCTAAGTAAAGAGAAGACGGTAAGAAACAAACTGAGATGTCTGTGTAACAAACTGTGAATGAATATGGGTAATGTTCAACCTGATGGAAACACAAAGCACTGAAGGACCATAAAAAGTGGATGCCAAGCTGTGTGACAGTTTCAAAGCAGGAGCTAGAAAACATCTAAGAGCAATGTAGAATAAGATAAAGATTTTTCAATTGCTCACATCCATCATTCTGTCAGGATGGCAAGATACCAGGAGAGAAGTTCCATCTGCTTCCTAATAATACTGGAGTCACTGCTACAAGCTAAACATCTGAGAAAAATGTGCGTTAAAGTAGTCAAATCATATTTGCTTTAAAATAACAAAGATACCACCACCCTAAGGAAAACCAAACCAAGAAACCTCTTCAAAAATATAGTAGAGTCATCTGAAAATGAAAGACACAGATTTGAGATGGACAAACATAGCTGGTAGTATTAGAGGACAAATGAGGAGTCAGGACAGAGATGGAAAACATCAGGCCGACTGTCCAACAGTGGCAAGTTCAATTACTGATGTAGTTTAGAGAAAATGGAAGATTTTTTCCCCCATAATCTACCAAAACAACTTGAATAGTCATACGTGCATGCACTAGGATGATATTATCCTAATGATCATGAGAGAGTTCAGTAATGTCAGTATTTTTTTTGTTATCACAGACTGCATGCTGGGACTTGCAATGCATTTCTGCAGTTGCTGTGGTACTGGAATTTCTGTCTTGTCACTTCATTTAGCCAACTTGCTGTTGTTATAATCAGAGGGAGTGTGTGTGTGTGTGTGTGTAGACAGAATATTTCATTGGACATATTATTTGTCATGGTTAACCTTTTTCCTATGGATAAAACAATTTAACTTTTTCTGCTTTCTTCAACCATGCAGCTGCTTACCATTAATGGTGGCTCAACATGTATACGTGGACAGGTGCTTCAGATAAGCCTGTCTTTGTAACACTCCTGGTTTATTTTATTCTAGCTTTTTTTTTTTTTGAATCTGTATCTCAAACCTGTAAAAACAACAAAACCAAACAAGCAAACAACCCAAACCAAAACCCAAAACACTTCCCTAGTCTAATGCTATCTTAGAACAGGGAAATATTTTCACAAAATCAGTAATAATTCTTCAGTTCAGTGCTTGAAATTACCTCCACAAAAAAGGCCTCAAAACAACACCCAAGCAAACAAAATAATCCTCAGACTAAATAGCCATATACTCATGAATCTATGCATTACTCAAAGAAGAGGAGGAAAACAGTAGATAATGATACCATAAAAAATAGACCCTTTATCTTTGCAAATAATTGTTCTCAAGTCTGCTCTCAGATCATGGCTGGATGCCATTTTCTTCAGTGATGCAGTCATAGTAAAGCATAAATGCTTTATTATTGTTAATTGTGAAATGGATGGGTCTATATTCTATTCACAATAAATGTACTCAATTCAAGTTCACACAAAACCAGATAAACATGGAAGATGGTGAAATAATCATGTGCTGATTGAGACCTGAGCAGCAGCCATGCAAGGTGAGTGACCAACAGACGGTGAGGCAAACTCTCACATAAAACCAAAACAGGAAAACAGCTAGAGAACTTTGTTACGTTGAGAAGGACTTCCATGTGCACTGTCAGGAAACTCCATAATGTCATGGCCAGAAATCTTACACAATGCTGAGGTGTGAAGAAACAGTTCTTTTAAGCTTAGGGATAAGTAGCTTAGTTGTCAAGCAATATTGTTGATACTAATCACAGAAAAGGGAGTGACTGTCAAGGCTGTTTATCTTTTATTGGGAAGTTTTTAAAGAATGTCAAATGTGTAGGGAAGCTATATTGCTTATTTTTAGTGCTTCTCAAATGATCGTCTCAAAGTGAGACAAAATGGATATTTTGATAATGGAAGGAATGGCTCATTAAATGTTCCATTTTGATTAAACATTAGAAACCTTGGCTTCCACTAAATGCTTTGTTGAGAAGAGCATGTGAAAGGGGGAAAAAGACATCTTATATACTTAGGGGTAGGAATGTGTGAGAGAGCACGTCTGCTTTCTGTGCTTTCTCTTACAGGTGGATATTCAAGAGAAATTATGAAATCATGAAAAAACCAGAATTCTTTTAAAAACCCCTCACAATTTTATTTGATATCTCACAATTAATAATTTTTATTCCTAAAAATGAGTTTTTCAGAGGCTTCTCCTTGATTGGAGCAAATAGCTATAGGCCAAACCAAAAGCATAGTTGTAGTCACCTGACAACCAACATTGCTGGAACCTGGTTTTTTACATTTTTGTGTAAACTACTTGAAAACATTAAGTAAAAAACAGTTATTGGACCCAGATAATGGCTTGTCTCAAAGAAAGTAACAATTTTTAAACCAAACAACTCATCTATTTCCCATTGACTTTCCTGTTACTTACTAATAGCTCTTTTTATTGTTTTCCATTTTGTGGGTAATAATGCTGGAAGAAATTATGAATAGATGTTAGGATGCGAGTCCTAAAGTAGGTTTTCCAGAAGCAAGCATAATTTTGAATTTACTGGTCTGCCGCTGAATTAGCTTAGAGTTTAGACTTTATGGAGCCAAAATTAGGTCAACATGAATCAGTACTGAAGATCTTTAACCGTAAACATTTTCTTTCTGTTTTCTTTCTTTTTTTTTTACCTTTTAAATAAATCATAAATTTATCTGATGTTAATAGGAAATAAAATGTTATCAATGCTGTTTAACTATCACTTGAATTTTTGTAACTGGATAGAGTATTGTAAAACATATGCTGCTAAGCCCCTTGCAGTTCTGTAATTAGAATGTTGGAGCATCATAAACTGATCTTGCAAACATCTGCATTGTCTTTTAGTACAAGTTTGTGTAGAAAGAAATATTACTGAGCTAGATTATAAGGAAAATTATACTAGATAAACTGTGGCACAGTGCAGCCTTCCCTATGTTAAAACAGTGAATACCATTCTAAAGTGAAAGCAGTTCTCACTGGTGGTTGGGCAGTATTCAAGGAGTAAGAATAAACCAAATTATATGGAACTTATTGGTATTTACAGAAGGCAGTTCTAAAGATTAAACTAGCAATCATTGTATATCCTTGTGTTCAACTGGAAATGTTGTATGAATGACTGGTTAGGTAACTCTCTGATTTTCTTCTATTTTCTTCCTCTTGGGCCAGATTGCATTAAAATTTTGAACTCCTGTTTTTGACAAGTTATATAGCTGTGACATATATGAAGAACATACATATTCTCTCTGTTCACACTTAGTGATTGCCTGGTGTTCTGGCTAGGAGGACTGCAAGGATTGCTGTCCCTTAGGAAACCAGCAGAGTCCCTTAGAGGCTTACATTCTTTATAGATCCAGATTTGCTTCTCCCTTGTCTCCACTGATCACCTCAATGCATGCTTTAGGAGAAGCCAACTTGGGATCTTTGCTGTTGATGCTCTTTTATCTACATACCGTAAAGAATCATTGTCAGCAGAATCAAGTTCCTTAGGAAGCTTAAAGCTACAGCAGATCTTATTCAGATTATTTAATTTGCATGAGGTACTTAGGATATGGAAAACATCTTATCTGTCTACTTACTCATACAAGATTTGAATAAGAATCTTCCAGCCTCCCTTCAGCTGAAATTTTGAATACATGTGCAAACACATACACAGGAACATATTGGAGGGAAAAAAATGCTCTAGGACACCAATTAAGACAGTAACCTGGAAGAGAACTGGGATATCCAGATTCCTGTTCCATCTGTTGTTTTTGTCCATTTGATTAACTTGTACATGGAAATTCAGAAACTTACGTTAGTCTGAGTGACTTCTTTTCTAAAATCAGTAGGTAAAAGATTTTAATGCTAAAACAGAACTTAGAAGTAGAACACCTCAGTCTTTCATTCAGTCCTTAGAACATGTGGTAATTGATTTCACTGCAATATGGTGATATTCTCACTTGGATGGTCTTCAACAAAAATATTTTTTGCAAGTGTTTTTAGTTAAAGCAGTAAAGATAGCTGAATGTGCCTGGAAATGTTCTGTAAGTTCTTTGAGAAACAAGTCAGTATAATATATATATATAATGCGGGATTAATAAAAAACCCAGCAGTTATCACGTAGAGGGGAAATTTCATTAATACTAGTAAGTAATACCAAAATCAGGATGTGTTCTCTGAAGAATTACTATCATAAAGTATAGGTCTACGACAAAGACAAGTGTACTTTTATGACACCTCATATGTTACTATCCAAATGCGATATCAAATAGGTATTTGGGGGCTCATGATTTAATATTCTTCAACCTTAACCAGTTACTAAGATCCTCTTGTTCTGCCAGTAGGGAAAAATATGACTTCTTAATTCTCATAATCATAAATTTGAGCTTGTTAGAAGTGTGCTTCCCCATCACTGTACTTTAAGTCATCAAGCTACACTTTCATTACATCTTCTTTTTTTTTTTTTTTAATTTTTTGTTTTCTTGAGAAACCACTTTCATTAGCATCAACAGAAATTTGACTACCAGAACTTTTAGTCTCAAATACCAGAGGCTTAGGTACAGGTGTTCGTCTAACTGACTGTGGGATCCCGTAATCTTTTATTTTTTATGTTATTTCATTATCCATGTTATTTTTGAGTGTATTTATTACTACAAAAAAGGTATTTATTATTGTATATAATATTTACAGCTGTGAATGAATTTAAGTTTTATGCTGGCCCCATATTATGAATTTTTAAAGCCTCATATAGAGTTTTGCTGTTTGTGGTGGTAAACAGGAATTTTTTTCTCTGCATAGGAAAGTATCCTAAGAATATTTGCTGAGTCAATGCAGAATTTAAGTTCATGCATTCTGAACACTGATGCAATGTGACATTTAAGTATGTGTTTAAACTTTCCTGATCTAATGAAGCAGTTAAGTACTTGAGTAATTTTTTAAAGCATTTTTTGCATTTTCACTAATATGGCTGGACAAATGCACATGGTAAATTCTGGGCATTTGGTGCAAACTGATTAATTATTCCAGTGGGGCTTTTAAGTATACATAACTAAAAATGATGTTTAGTGGTTTGCTGAACAAATATGAACATAAACACATGGCTAAGTGATTTTGTAAATCCTAATCATCAATTTGAATGTGCTAATGGAATGCTGTGATGTATTGCATTATTTCTGTGCCAAGGAGGGAAGGAACACTTCATAGTAAACAGTATTATTGCTTTGTAATCCAAAACACTTTCTTTCTCCTGCAAAAAAAGGTTTAAGAAAATGAACAATTCATCCATGTGTGAATGCAAATGTAATATTAAAAGATCCATATTGATACTGAGCTTCTCGTAGTCTCAGTCACATAACCAGATCTGTAAAAATGGTTGCTGTATCTATGGGGAGAACTCTGCTCTCTTTCAGAAAGAGCATGTTCAGAACACTTTAGTCCCAGATTTGAAATACTGTTATATTGAGGATAGTTCAGTGTATCATCTTGTTTAATTTCCTTACATTGCTAATTTTTGCAAATTAGTTACTCTTACAGGTTTTTCTACTTGCGTGTTTGACTCTTCTCTACTCTTTTCAGCTATATTGCTGAAATACTGAAATTCTTCTGCAGAAATTTCTGGATATAATATATGGCAGATATGATGATGTAGGGGTTTTTGTTGCAGATTTTTTTTTTAATATATGGCAGTAAGCCACAAGCATATACTGCATGCCACAGGAAGCTGGATTTCTAGAATAATTCCTAAATAAGAAAAAATAGGAGGCTCTTTGCAGGTTTCCTCTCACTAATGTGCTGCAATATTTCCCTGGACACGGAGAACGCAAATTCCGTAACTAAGATGTACTTAGCCTTAGAGTTGGTAATGTCTATGCTGCAACACTGCTGGTAGTGTTCCCTGATAGGTACTTTCTTTCTGCCAGTGTGGATTTAGTTTACCTTCTCAATACCTCTTCCCATCATAATATTCTACCATTCATGATCTATATTGGGGCACCTTAGCATGACAGCTGTACTGTACTTCATGGGATATGGAAGGTACTTCTGTGCAGAGAACTAAAGTTTTGTAGCTTACTCTACTGTGCAATGTGTCTTACTACTACAAAAGAAAGATGATTTCCTGAGGTACCGTTTCTTTTATTTCTTATAAGTGTAAAGGAATTCAAAGAATTTAGATTGTTCTTCTTATTTAGTTGGTCATTTATTTATTTTTATTTCAATGCTTAAGTGTAAATTTATGCCAGGATATGCTGTTAACTTTCTGAAAATACTTATATATGTCAAATAAGTTTATTAAGACTTGTGTGTGTGATTTTCCTTACAGCATGTAAGAATACCTACGTTTGTGCTGAATTCACTGTGGGTTTTGTCAGGTTCAGTGAAAATACAGTTCTGTGGGATATATTTAAAGTAGCAAGTAATTTTGCTCAGTAGGAGTGTAGCAATTGATGCTGAGTCCCTTCTGTCTGCAAAACATGTAGTTTGAGAGTCTTAATTCAAACTGGATATAGTCTGTTCCCCTGCTATGAACTGTCCTAAACAGGCTTGTCCTAAAGTGACCTGAATGGCATGCACCAGTCTTTGCTTAGGAGAGAATCACAGGAAGTAAGAATGATTTGCTAAAAAATGTAATTCTTCCTTACGGTTTTGCAATGGGCCTGGAAAAGTCAAATTGGTGTACAGTGTGTCTAACTTTGACTTACTGTCTTCCCCTTCTAGTTTCCTATGTAGATTTTTTTCCTTTGGTCATTTTAGGTATTTGGGACTCATTTAACTTTCATGATGTAGTGAGAACAAGGCTGAACACCTTGAGCTGAGAAAGGCTCCCTTGCTTTAGATTTATGAGTATCTCATGCACTTGCTAGTACTTACTACCCATTCCTATCATAAAATTATTCTTCTGGCATGGAATCAAAGGCTAGAAAGTGACTTGTTTCCCTTAGTAAAAACTTTGAGAAAAATCATAGGGACAGTCTTTGACAGTTACCTATATCCTTCTCTGTAATTTATAATGGATTTGTAAAATTTGTGAAATAGAACAATGTCAAATTTGGGAAAGCTAGGTATTAAATAAAATGCAGTGAGGCATAACCTTACTAAGTAGATACTACAAGAGGTGGGGGTTTTTTTGAAGAAATGCAGTAAAATGAAACTTGCAGTCCTCTGGTGTTTTGTCATTGCTTTCCCTAGCTAGTAGAGACTTTGAGTCTCTTTCAGGGATTTTGCTGGGGGTGGGGTTTGTTGCTTTTGTTGTTTTGGGGGCATGGTGCATTTGTTTTCATAAAGGAAGGGTCTACAGAGCAGCCTTATCAACAGCTACAGTTACAAGTGACAGTTAAAAATGAGAGTATATTCCTAAAAACATAATTAATCTGCAGTGAGCTTGGAACAGCTCCTTAGCTAAATGCAACTAAATCAGCTACACAGTGTGTAATTAACTTACAACTATATTAGTCCTACTACAGTATTATTCATTATATATGTAAGCTATTATTTTCTCCATATGAAAGTTGCAATATACTAAGTAATGATTAAGACTTCATTATAGTATTTTGTTCATATTATCATAATATAATTGTGATCTATGTTCATTGTATTAATGCTGTTGCTTGTACTTCTTAAAAGAAATGGATGAGAAGAAAGAAATCCTGCCAAGAATGTCAGGAAAATGTGATGTGGTATTTTTTTTTCACACACACTAAGAAGCATCTATAATCAATTGACATTGAGATTTTAGTCCTTGTCTAGATTTTGTAATTCTTCTTGTTAGTGATGTCAGGAATTTATCAATGAGAGGTAGAAGCCAACAAGACTTTATGTTGATGTCAGGAGTAAGGTAGATAAGCTCTAAAGTTGGTAATAAGACTAATTCAGAGCTTAAAGTAGGAATAAGAAGTGAAGAAATTCCTTGGATTAAAAGGGCAGAGAGTTTTAAGACACGTGAGGGTATCTATGGGAGTAACTTGAATCCGGGAAAGGTTTATGAGATATGCAAGCTGTACGGAACATAAGGTGGGCTGTGTGTACACTGATACCTTCACCTGGCTAAGATGCAAGACATATGTCTCTGTGTACACATGTAGAAATACATGAAAAATAGCTCAGATTTCAATTGTAATCATTCTGTTTTCTTGTGGGAGTTAATCCTGATATATGTAAACAAGTTTATGTAAATTAGTTGCTTTACTAAGTTCTCCCTGACAACATCATTTTCCTTTTTTCCATGCCATTAAAGATCCTGTCTCAGAACTTTACTTTCACAGGTCTGCCAGATCCCTACTGAGTCTTTTCAGACTTTGTGTGTGTAGCTGAGAGGGACCAAAGAAATCATAATCATGCTGACTCAAGTGCCCACTGAGGACATGATGTACAGTTATTTCTGAGAACAGAGTATAAAACCCAGTCTATTACAGGTAACCAAGAGGGAGATCCAATTTATAGGCGTTTGAGATCAAGTTAAATTTCTAGATATTTAATTATATACATTTAAGAAATAAATTTTTAATTAATTACTTAGAATTGTTTATTGATTAGAAAATCAGGAGTATGATGGCCATTGGAATTTTTTCCCCTGTGTTGTAATTCTGATTGTCTTAGTTTAAAAGAACAGTCCACCTGTTGATTATGTGCAAAATTGCTGTTAGCACTACGAAATGCATCTGAGATACTGATCCTTTGGGTGCATAATGAGTAGGACATGATGCTATTTTGGTGTGTTTTATGTGGTCATAACTGTTGTGTTCATGATGCTATGAAGTAGAAAGATCATCACTCAAAAATACTAAGGATTAGTATACTATTTTTGGACACAGACAGAGGGATAAAGGGAACAAATAAACATAGAAATCTTAGATTTAAGGTGGGCATCTCTGCAGATTTAAAGAAGGAATTTGATGTGTGAATTGGTTATTAAATAGGCACAGGGAATTGTTACTTCGTCATCTACCATACAATCATATGGTATATAACTGCAGTCAGTCTTGAGGCCAGATAGAGTTTCTTCTTTAAGATACTCAACAAATGCTGTTTAGGAAGCAGTTTACAGTTTGGGGAGACTTGAATAAATACATATATATATATATGTGAGAAGATCTCATGTCCCAAAGTATGTTAAAATAGCTATAGTATATCAGACATTTAAATTATTTACACTATTGAATTTATGATGTAGGTTACCAGGGGGAGAATATATAAAAATCTTAGAGACCTAGAGTTGTCTGTCATTTAGCACTATTTACATATCTAGAGAGTTGATAGCTTAATTGATATTCTTGTGGTACAAAAATATTCTTTATCTCTCCAGATCTGCATGTTTTCTACATTTTGATGGCAAAGTCCCAAAAGAAACATGATTTAACTAAACTGAAAGTGGGTAGATTTAGCCAAGAAACACTTAGTCTTGTGTTACCATCTGAACCAGGTAGAACTAGAAGCAAATTACTGAACATAAGTTATTCCATGTCCTTACTGGAACAATTTGTACTACAGAGCCTCTACAGACACAGCACACAAGGAACTCTTGATTCATTATTTGTGATTTTACAGTTTCTTCACTTAAATTGGAACTCCGAGGGTATAGCACAACATTTTCTTTATTTCTGTGACAATCCCAAGGCTACTTAAGCTTTTAAAATGCCAGAGAAGGGGTCAAAATCATTGTTCTTATGCTGTCATTTTGTGTTACTGATGATGTCACCAAGGCTCAGTGGACTGATGTGGCACTCGGGAGTAAGAGCTTTCCAGAGCATCCTGCTAAGCAGTCTCACCACAGGTGGTGATTCACATCCAGATCCCTGGAGGGACATGGACACCACAGTGTGCTGTGGTACAGTGTGCACCCACTTGCAGCTGCACCTTACTTTAGCATCACCACACCACATGAAAACTCTTCAGTAACTGCAGAGTAGACAGAGCACCTTTCCAGGGCAGCTTGTGGTACCATCCTGCTAATGAGGTTTCTGTCTGGAGGGCTGTCCTTGGCGTTACATTATTACTGCTGCAATGGAAAGACTGTTCATGCAGCCATTGCAGTCCCTGCACTGACAAAGGAAGGGCTCCTCAGCTGCTGAACTGTCTTGGGTGTTCACATATGCTCTCCTCACTCTTCTGTTCTGGCTTTGCATGTTTCCCTTTTCACTGTGCACTGTAACTCGTGATCTTATACTTCATAAATCACATTGCACCACAGTAGGTTTAGATCAAATATTAGGAAAAATTCCTTCACTGTGTAAAGTGAACTGTAGTCAGGCATTGGAATAGGCTGCCCAGGGAAGTGGTGGAATCACCACACCTGGAAGTGTTAAAAAATGTGTGGTTGTGGCATTTTTAGGAATGTGATTTAGGAGTGAATATGGCAGCAGATTGAACTTGATGATCTTAGAGATCTTTTCCAACTTAGATGATTCTGTGATATCAGAGAAGCATGAGAATTAGCACCAGTCACTTCAGAGCTGCTCGTGGTATTAGCCATTCACAGTTTCTGTGTAGAGCTGTTATCTTAAATTTATTTTGCCATGTTTATCCCATGTTTTAAAAAATCATTAATCTGTATTGTGTGATATTGCATTACTTCTTTTGTAGAAGTATCCTTGCATTCAAACAGATCAGGTAATCCAGAATGTTTAAGGAAATAAATGGCACAAGTCTTGGTATTATCCAGAGAAGATCATTATCTGGAGAAGCAGATGTAAATTGGGATTTTCTGGACTTTTATACAGCTAGTACTTAGGAATAGCAAAATGCACAGATTATATGGATTCAGCCTTGCCACTCTTGGCCAAATGGAGGAAAAAACCCCAAATTCAGTAAAACACATAGCCTGGGAATCCAATTCTGATGCATACAAGGCTTGTCTAAATTACTGCAGCATTTTGAGTCCCATAGAGAATGGCAGGAAAAAGATCTGCTGCCTTGCATTTTTAAAGTCCCATAGTTGGTGGCTAAAAGATTTTCTCTTGCCATTCTTCCCCCTTGGGGAAACTCTGTGTCAAAGGGGGTGATGTCAGCTGTTCCCCAATGTGTCTCCTTGTTTGAAAATATTGTCCGTAATCCGACACAGTTAACTGATTTATCACCTACCTGAATTATCCAAACACTTTTGAAATATCCATCCTTCTGCTAGGATTACAAGGAAGGAAGCATCCCTACTTTTGAAAAAGCAGTGGCTGAAGAATCTTCAGGGAAGTGCATATATCCTGTCATGAGCATTGATGCTGGGGTAGAAGTTGGGTAATAATGAAAATACCTCTGCATTCCAGGTTTCTACTTGCCTCTCTTGATTTCAGTGAGAGTTTCAGTATGGTGGTGATACTTATTTTGTTCTGCACTGAGTATGTTATGAAACTAAGAGGAAGAAAGGCTATGCCAGTGTCTAGAAAAAATGCTGTTTTAAGCCAGAAAGAATCACTGTGGCAGGAGGATCACTGTGATAGTTCTTATGGAAGATAAATATCAGTTCAAATGCTGACTATTTTCTGCTTTCTTAGCAAAATAACTCTGACAAAAAGATAAGAATTAAAAAAAATTAAAATGGGAGTCTAATAAGAAAAAAGTAATTTTCTGTGATCATTTTTTAACTTATTAATAAGCACAGCCTTAGTTAAATGACATTTCCCTTCTTAGGAGTGTTATTGACATTTTGATATGAGACAGAGAGACCTTTAATGAGATCTCAATCAAAGGTAATATTTATATAATGATACATGAATTCATAAATGCTAGTCAAATAAAAATGCTGTAGCCCATTTTGGCCTTTACCTTATGAAAATCTGTACAGGTCATAAGATGAAAAAGCTCTGTGAATGACGACTAATGCTCTCTCACCTGACTGTCTAATTATTTCTGGCTAATTGTCTGAGTTAATGTTTGAAGCTGAATCTTCCAATATAACTTGATCCATGCAGAGAAAATGCATGGAAAAAGACTGAAATTTTTTCCCTTGTTTAACATATGATTTCCCTAATATTTGAGTTTATGGTGATTTCTATTCTTGTAAAAAAAGGTAACGTTTATGTAAACTGTATGTTAGCTACCAAAGAAACATGCAGACAAGTAGACAGATCCTTAAAATTCCTGTTTCATAGCTTTGTTTTTTCTATTGATGTTGTTAAAATGCTTTGTTTTACTAGCCAAAATCAAAGTCTCTTACATTTTGTTGTAGCTTCAGAGGGCAAAAGCCTATGAAAAAATCAAGTTGCCCAAGGTCCACCCAACTTGACCTTGAACACTTCCAGTGATAGGGTGTTCATGGGATATCCCATAACTTTCTTTTTGTGTTTTGAATTTACACTATTAAGCACAGATAAAAGAGTGATGCTATTCTTGTGCTTTTGTTCATCTGTAAGTAATCTGTTCTGTGGATTATCCATTACCTGGGTAAAGATATACATTGTGCTGCCTGGGCATGAGCCCAGGATCAGAGCAGCCTTCTTCATGTAGTGCTGTTGTGTGTCCAGCCAGACCAGGTCAGAGACAGCTTGGGATGCTCACCTACAGCAGCAGACTTTTTCTCTTCATTGCACCTTTTTTTAAAATTTATTTCTGTGTTTATAGCTTAACTGACATAATGCTTAATATGGTTCTTTCTTAAGTTATGCCAAGTCCAGATATTTGAAAGTGCCTCATAGTTATAAATTTTTTGACCAAAAGCTCGTTACTTTGTAACATAATGTACAGCTGTGTAATCATTCTACTCTCACACCTTCAAAACCTGAAGAAAATAAATTCCTGAAATTATTTCTTGATGAGTAAAGGAGGAATATTATATTTAGCATTTCTAATTTTCTAGAAAGCGTACAGGTTTAAAGCTTTTGGATGTGAAATGAAGAGGCAGTAAATGAGTTGTGTTTGTATTTTTAAAATACTGTTTTCAGTCTCCTTGTTACTCTGTCTAGATTTATCTGTTTGATTGAGAGAGGCTACCAGTGTCTCAAGAGGAAATTTTCATTTTCAGGAATTCTGAAAAGCTCTGGGCCACTTCTGTCTGGTCAAATTTATCTACCTAATTTTAATATTTAATTCTGAAAATTTCTAATTTCATTATACTGCTGCCAAATTATTTTCATGTTATTGTGCATTATTATTTTTTGTTTTCTTAGGGTTAGTGTTCATTTTTTTTGTTCATGAGTTTTTTTCTGGTTGGGGTTTTTTTTGTGGTTTTGTGGTGGTTTTGTGGTTTTTTTGGTGGTTTTTTTTTTTTTTTTTTTGGTGTGGTGTTTTGGGTGAGGGTTTGTTGTTGTTGTTGTTGATTTGTTTTGGGTTTTTTGTTCTTTTATTTTCCAGAATTTTAAGGGAAAAAATATGGCCAGGCCAGAAAATTACATGAACAGCCAGTAATCATGAGGATCAATATTTCTGAATTGTCAGTTCAGATATAAAATGAAGCTTACAATGTAAAGCAGCACTTAATCTTTGTGTGCACAATATTAGACACCAGATTTGCCTATATGGCACCAACATGTGTTTATGCAAACAAAATGTTAGAAAGTCATAGGGCTAATGAAATTGCATTCTTGTATCTTTTTGTTGCCACATTATACCTGCATTTCATAACAAATTGTCAAAAATTTAAGTAACTACCTCACCTCATTCCATTTTGTAACTCCAGAAGTAAGTACACTTGTTATCACTTGATTTGCAACTATATTCATGTTACTAGTTATCCCTTAAAAATGGCTCTCATGAATAATGAAAATAAATCCCCTTTCTACTCCCATAGCAAGAGGTTTTAAGTGCTACCACCTGGCATCTTAGCAAAAGATCATAATAACCATGTTTTCTTACAATAGTTCATTGAGAGGGTACATAGCAAGAATGAACAAATTTCCACTCTTAGAGGCAAATAAGAAGCTCAGTCTCTACTCAGGCAAAAATCAATAGTAGCTTTGCCAGACCAAGACATAGGTGGCTGTTCTTAGAACTGTGGTTTATAAAATCTTGATTTTGTCTTAACTATTTCTGTTCCTGTTTGTTCTCTAGGAAGTTTAAAGTCAAACTGCTCTTCTTTCCCATTGTGTGTTTGGCCTTCTTTTCTACTTCTTCCGTATATCTGTTTACACATATCTTCATCTGTATTCAGCCCTTCACTCTTTATCCCTCTTTAAGGTTGATTCATTTATCCTGTAATGCCCATTTATTACAACCTCATCTTCACCACTCTCTCTTCTTAACTCTGTTACTTATCTGTGTGATAGGAATTGTTCCTGCTTAACAAAATCAGTTTCTAATTCCATTTAGCTAAGTAGGTTCAACTGCTTTGTGTGGACATTGAAGCAGTTAAAAAGTGGCTAAAACAGTTTTAGCTTAACCCAATTAAACTAAATCAATTTTGACCACTCTTTAACCACTTTAAAAGCAACCACACAAATGAGTGCATCAATTTTGTCTAAATTAATTTAGATAAATCAGCAGATTTCACATCTGTAATCCCTTAGTATCTCTTTTCAAATTCTTTCTCACCAGATCGTAGAGTCCCAAACGTTTCCTTTTTGATCCAGTATTCTTAATTTCCAGACCAAGCTGATTCTGGAAAACCTCTGAAAATTGTTTCAGATTAACAGACTGGAAAATACAAAATTTTAGAACAGAAATGGTTTCAGAAAAACTCTGTTTCATTGCACAACACTGTGATAACTTTATACTAGGGTACAGAATATATTCTTGGCAATCAAATTCACCATCATTGATCAGTGTACATTTCAGCCTGTCAGATGGGTTAGCAGGGCTTCTCAGATACCAAATATTGGAAATAGCAAGGGTAAATCTCAGGAACAAACTATTTAACAAGCATGTTATCTGGATCAACCTCAGTCTTTCCTCCATTCTCACTTCTAGGTGATAATAACTGATCTTACTAATTAGTCTTAGAGGGTTTCTGTTTTAACCCTTTCAGCTAGCTAGGAATGAAGCACAGGACTTTCAGGTAGAAGATTGCATACCACAGAGCACCAACGCAGAAGCACTAATTTTCCATGTTTAGTTATCACTTAAATGTAAGTTCATGCTAGAAGAGCAAATATGATCTTTGAATTTTTTCTGAGGGGAAGACTGAGTAAACATAACATGCTTTGGATGCAGTCTTGGTAAATTTGTGCAGCTGTGACATCCATATTTCAAAAAGGCTGTTGAAAGATTCAAGGAAGTTCAGAAAAGTGTGACAAAAGTGGTTCAAAAGGTTTAAGAGCTTTATTGCAAAAGACAGTGAGGAGACAACTTGATCAGTCTAAATGTACCTTAATGGGAAGAAAATACGTGGTGGTCAGCAATCTGTTAAGATAGTGAAGTTCCTCAAGATACAAGCTGAAACTAGACAAATCAAGGTTGGACATGAGCCACTGAAACTTAAAACCAAAGGAAGTTAGTCAGGGACTAATTTAATCTGCTTTCATCACTTAAATTTTCAGTTCAGGATGGTACCATTTCTGGGAAAAAAAATACATAACTCAGGAAGACAGTGTTTATTTAGGCACTGTTCAGTTTTATTTCCTATTTAGACAGGAATCATAGTAAACTCTATGTAAGCAGGTAATCCTTGGTCAGTGGGTCCTTCCCCACATACTGCAGTTATTACCAGGAATTCAAATTCCAAAGCAAAGGAGGAGGGGAAGTAGCAGCACACAGGGAGGCTGTTGCTGGGATTGCTGGAGTTGGTCCTTCTCATTCCAGCCTGCCAGAGCTCCTCTTGACTTCTTGCTTCCTCTGCCTGTCTACAGCCATTTGCTGCTCTAATGTACATAATGCTCCAGTGCTGCACATGTAAAGCAAAAGAAATTTCTAATGACAGAGTAAATATATAAATGAAAATAAGCATCATTTTTTGAAAGCAATCTTGAGTAACAAAGAATGCAAAGATCATAATAATAAGATTTAAGGATATCACAGTATTAAATAGATACAATAGTATGATTATAGTGTCGCAGTGACCACAGTACTTATTAAGCAAGCTTTTATTTGATATGTAATACTGTGGGCTTCTTATCTGCCTGTTATCATGAGAAGTAATTTTTTTATGTAAAGGAAAATGTGTGGAAAAGTAGTGGGCAAATTTCCCATTTCTTGCAAAGCTAAAATAGATAGCAGTTTGATGTTTAACAAGCTGGCCTGCTTGATTTGAACCATATTACATATTTCTTCATAGAATGGTTCATAATGTTCCCAAAGTATTGTCAACGCAAATACTTCACTTAAAAAACATTCTGTTCTTGAAATGTCTTCCTTCATCACATCATCTCAGTCAATCTCCTCAGCCTTGACTCCCTCTTCTGTTTAAAATCTCAAAAAGTGATTGCAGTTGATGCGTGCCATATGAAGCTTCACTGAAGCTATTTAAAGGCTACTGAATTTAAAAGACTCAATTGATTCATATGACAATTTAGAAGTAGAGTTAATGGCAAGAGTAATTTTGTAGCTCTCAGATAAAAAATAATTGAAAATGGTGCAGAAAAAGAGCATGTACATATGTGAAATACAGTTGAAAAGCAGCAGAGAATGATTATAAGGTCTTCCTCACCCTTGACTCATTGCTTAAACTGTGTGATCTGTATAGTTTTGTGTACCATTTCTTCTTAACTATATTTGAAGTTAAACAGCATGTATGGTGCCTTTTTTCTGTCAAAAAGAGTGACAGCTTCTATAATTCACTTGTTTTACAGAGTATAAATATTCCAATGAGTGTTTTGATGGCTACAGTCATTGAGTTTTAACATGTATATTCATTGGTTGCCTTGTTCTGATAATTTATGGTCAGCTGCCAAGAAAACTAAGCCTTGCAGTTAAAGATATTTTTTCAAGTTAGACTAAAAAAATAAGGTTTCTAAATCTAAAATATGTAAAATAACACTAAATTCTTGTATTTGGGGGATAGAAGAAAACTGGGAAATTAATAATTAATTCCCCAAGAGGTGACTTTCTGGAAGCCCCTGCCTGCCATTAATCTGCATAAAATCTCACATGCAGACTGCAAACAGTTATGAAAGTGCTGCTGAGGAATCTCTAGCTCCAGAATGTGTTACATAGCTTTGCTGGTCAGGTCAAGCTAGAAGATTCCATACTGAGCCTTATTCTTCTTCTTGAAAATACAGACATTTACTCTTGGTGGGTGGAATATAAACCCCCTCTAGATGGCTACAAAAATCTGTGTTTACTGGTGACTTGGATACATAAAAACATATATATTGAACAGCTAACGAGTTACAAACACCAAGTGGATATAGGAGTCTTATCTTTCCATTCTTGATTTAGCTCTCAGCAGTAGAAGCAAAAATCGGTATTGTTAGTTGAAGTACTTAACAGCTACAAGACTCCCAAGATCAAACAGGCAGCTAGTGTATCAAATGGATGCAGAATGCATGGTAACTCCAATGAAAAAATAAAAGCAGGCTACAGTTTACTTGCAATGAGGCTCTTTGTAATTCAGTCACTATATAAAGATGTCTCATGTAGTGCATATTTAGTGAAATGGTTAATGGGGTTAATGGTTAATAGCCCTTTTATTCCCAGTGCTGTGCCCAAAGCAATACATATCTTAACCCCTCTGGTACTCAGAAAATTTAGTATCACAAACATTTGGCTATGAAGGCACAGTCTTCATATGTGTAAAAGCTGATGATGAAGTTGTACCTTAGCTTGTCGTGGTTTAGAACAGGAATGGAAGTTTATCTTCTCTTAGATAAATACGTAGCATCATTATCACACATGCCAAGAATAACATCATTATGCAATATTATTTATACCATATGTAGGCTAAAGCACTGGAATGACTTCAGCTTATGGCCCCATCAAAGAGAGTCAATACCTTCCTCTCCAGATTGCTTTTCTAGCCAGTTGGTTGAAGCCTTATGTTCTGCTATGTGCAGTCATTACCATTCTTTAAAGTGAGTGGCCCAAAAGTGGGACAGAATTGAGCGCCAAGGTGTGTTCTCTAAGTATGGGTCAAACTCCAGCCCCTCTGGAAACCAGAATTTTTATGCCATAAGGAGTAAAATAGCTTATAATTTCATCATGAAATTTGCCTGTGGATTTGCACTGTTGAACTCTTTATAAGCTACTGCTTGCAAACACATTCCTTTGAGGGTCATACAGAAGGTCTTTTGGTTTGTAAGGGTTTTTCACAATACTTTGTTTGAGCCAGATTGCACATATTTTGTTAAAGGGGAAAGCAAAATCAAAGCCTGTATTAGCACAGTTCTGCTTTCAGTGATGTACCTATATTTAGCTCTTGCAAAGCCCAGCCAGATGAAGTCAATATTTCCTAGAAAAGTCAGGGGAACTTATTTTCCACCCAGACTTTCTAATGAACTAAAGGCTTGTCCCTTTACCTGGCCAAAATTCTTTTAACTGTACTTTTAAATTTGCAGTGACATAAGACATCTTATATACTGACTGAATTAAAGAGCTTTTTAGTGCAAGTAAAACTATACTTTTTTTTTTCATTACCATTACTATTGGCAAGTACTTGCCAATAAGAATTATGGCATTAACTAATTAGCAGTCACTACCAAGGCATAGATAACTACCATAATCCTCAGTTAGTGGTTTTTATCTCAATGTAGGGATTTGATTGTGAAATTTTGAGACTCCTGATCAAGGTCTTACTGATTTCATAGGTCTGATCAAAACACACGGTCCTGTAGAATCCTTGAAGAATTACATATTTAAATTTCTGTTGTTCTGGTCATTAGTCTCTACTGAGTAAACCCCTGCAGGTAATTCTAGCTGTTGGTGCTGTTTTAACATTAATTTGTGGGTTTTCCATATTGCATTACAAAATAAACCCACCAAAATTCTGAGACTGTTTTATTCTTGCACTGGATCAAGTTTTAAATAATATTTTGGCAAGCATCTAAGTACAGTACAATACTGAACCTGAACAAAGTACATCCAAGTATTAAAGGGTCCTAGCCAACACTGTCAGAATGCCATCTAGACATTAATTTCCCACATAAAGGGTTTACTAGCACTTTGCATGTAAGTTGTATAACTTGTGACCAGCTGCTTCCGTGTGCAGTGCGTAACTGATGGGAACATATGGCTTTAATTAAGTAGCCTATTCTAGCTGATTTTTAGGCATCTATCCACATGGCATACAATATTTGTTGAATCCAAATCAAGTTTCACAGCTGTCTCTCGAGATAAACTGATTGACTGACATGAGCTGCTTTTAAACGTTGTCAGGTTAGTTCCCATAAGCTCAGGAGATTCAAATAATGGGAAAAAAAAAGGCTCAGCCACATGCATGAAAGCTCATATGGCTAGACTATATATATGTATATATTAAAAAATTATGTATGTTTAACATTTCAGACTAACCTTAATGGATTTCTGTAGCTACTAATGCTGGAATACAACAACTCAGGGGCCAACTGATCAAGAAATCTCCACATTTTTCTGATTTGGCTGTATGATGTGTCGTGGTTTGACACCAACTTGAATTTTAGTGCCAAGGACATGCATAGCAATTGAGAAGTAGAAAAGGATAATTATCAAAGTGCAGAACTGGTGCCTCACTGGTTCACATCAATGTAGAACTGGCCAGTATTTGCTTGTATTAGGAAGAAAAGTAAAGAAGCTACTAAATGCAACACAAGCTTTGTTGTGTTAAATAAGCATGTTTTTATTTATTAAGTGCACTGAACATCAATTGAGTGAATCTGCATTTGACTGATTGTGGTCGTGGAATGTATTTGTTGATGCAAAGGGAAGAATGTAGAAATTAAAGTTATGAAATGTAAAGAAATATTCATCCATGTTATGAAATTGGAAGTGTATTCTCAGTAATTTTTTGAGCAATTCATGCTGAAAGAGATAACAGATAATTGCAGCTGATCTCATGTGATGTACTGCCCATATGTTTTCCTAAAGGTTTCATGTGTAAAATTAGAAGTTTTGTATTTCTTTGGCACGATTGGGTAACATCTTACGTACCTGAGCTACATCTCTAGGTTTGTTTCAAAAGGTTGTGTTTTATTACACAAGAAGTAGAAAGGAAAACATGGGCTGAAAAGGATTATAAAAATAATTTTAGAGGCCATGAAATTCTTCTTGGGTAAATTAGGTACTTGGAAAACTGATTGAATCATATAATGAATTCTGATTTAGTGATTTTCTATAGTATAGTGGTGATGGCAAGATCCCAAAACTGACAAGTGCTGTGAGAGAAGGGTGAGAGCACTCTAAATGCCAAGTTTGGAACTCTGTAATTAATAAGCTGTCTCTGGTCTCTGTGAAGATAAACTAAATATTGTGAATTTGAGAAGATGTATTAGCAATGATAACTTTTTACAGTCCATGATTTATACATCTGTGGTACACCAGTGATCTGTGACTTGTAATGCTCCTGAAAATACTGTAGTGAGCTGGAATGGTTTTTAAACCAGAAGGACTAGTCAAAGGATGCCAGTGAAATATAACTTTCTTGACATATCTACATTGATTAATAATATAAGTCAGACAGAGGAAAATGGGTATGTGACTCTTAAACAAAGGAATAATAAAGGTAAATGTAACCAGTAGACC
>VWYP01009998.1:18693-45739 GCA_013400435.1 Pycnonotus jocosus | reverse complement strand
TTTTTTTTTTTTTGGTATTTGTTGTTACATTAAAAAATTATGGAATTGTTTATGTTGGAAAAGCTTTTGAGGTCACCAAATCCATCCAAATGTCACATCCACACAGCTTGTAAATCCCTCCAGGAATGGAGGTTCCCTGGGAAACCCTTTCCATGAAGGAATTTCCCTTGCTCCATCTCTGTATTAACACAAAGCCTTTTCTCATCAGGAAATTGGAAATTTTAAGGTTTTTTCCATTGGCTTCTCCTTTCTCTGGAGTCACCCTGGAGATCTCTACCTGTGAGGAATAAATTGAATTTTTTTTGGTCATAAATTACAAATATCTTCTCAAATTATTTTGTAATCTATAACTGTGAAATGAGGAAATAATCACAATTAATGCGGATTGCTCTGACATATGGGATTACTCACTCTGGATATATAGAAGGCATTTCACTGTTCTCTGGGAATAAATCAGGCACAATCCCAAGTTGCTAAGCAAATTCCCTTCTTACATCACGCCCTGGTGGCTTATATAATTTGATAAGAGAAGTCCAAATGATATAAATTTATAATGAATTTATAAATATCAATTTATTGCCAGTTACTAGGAGGGAACGGCAGAAATACCTGTAAGAATCACAGGGTGGTATGAAATTGTATTTTTTGGCAGATAAATTGTGTTTTGTGGGGGATTGAATCTGGAAAAAACTGCTCCAAAACCCAGTTCAGGACAAATGGGGTGGGAAAAGCACCAGGTTTGCTGTTGTTGCCAAATCCTCCTGCATGTTCTGAATGCAAATAATTCTCCTGTTATAAAAAATAAAATAAAAATAAAGCTCAGCTCAAACACAGGCAGGGCCTGCCTGACGTGGGGGATTAATTCAGGATGAGCAGATCACTCCAAACTCCCAGGGAATATCTCCTGAAGATGGAAATTGGATTTTTTTTGGGACTGATCTGGAAATTATTCTGGGCCTTCTTGGCCTTGTTGAGATTCTGGGTGTTTTAATAGTGGAAAACTTTCGGTTTAGTTCAGTTTTTGATTGGTTTGGTTCAGTTTTTGGTTGGTTTGGTTCAGTTTTTTGGTTGGTTTCCCAACCAAAAATCCCCCTCCCAAAACTCCCTTCCCAAAAATCCCCTTCCCAAAATCCCCTTCCCAAAAATCCCCTTCCCAAAAATTCCAGGTGCTCCTAAATCTGTGGAAATAAAGATCCAGACTGGATAAATTTAAACTATGAAATGTAAACCAACTTTATCTCCTAACAGCAATCTAAATAACAGTGGATTGTTATTAATTTATTTTTTTTCCCTCTCAAACGTGGGGAATTTGTCATGCAAACCTGTAATTAGGGATGGATTCCTGTTTCTCATGCAGCAGGAAACGTTCAGGGAAGGAGAAGGAAAATCCTTAAACATGTAATTTCCAGTTTTCTGTCGTTGGTGCCTGTGAGGCAGCAGATGCAAAGGCAGGTGTTTTTTGGGGGAGATTTTTTTTTTTTCCTTTAAAATTGACCAGCATGAAACCTTCTGCTTTTGGGCTGCAAAGATTTTCCTGGGATTTTTTTTTCAGGAAAACCAAACAAATGTTCAAAAGAGGTGATTAAGGGAAGGTTGAAGGTTTTTTTATTGTATGGAATTGCAGACTGGTTTGGGTTGGAAGGGATTTTAGGGATCTTCTCATCTCATGCTATGGGCAGGGACACCTTCCATCATCCCAGGTTGCTCCAAACCCTCTCCAACCTGACCTTGGTCACTTCCAGGGATCCAGGGCCATCCCAATTATCTCTGGGAAACGTCATCAGCATCTCTTAACAAATTAAGGGATGATGCTCCCAAATATTTCTTTGCTGTTCCCTTTTCATTCCTGTGGAACCCTTGTGTGTTCTGGAAGGGAGGCTTGGCTTTCCTGCCTTGCAGGGGGATGTGGCTGATCCAGAACAGCTCCAATTCCAGTGGTGAATTCCTGCTTTTCAGGTGAAATCACCCTTTTAACCCCCCAGAGGTGGGTGGGATGGTTAAAATGCCAAAGGGGTGTTTAAGTCGAGCCTAGCAGGAGATTTGCTGCAGCTCTGAGGGATTTAAAATAAAACTGGGACTAGGATGGAGTGGAATTAGCTAGGACTGGTCTGTCCCTGATGGAATTAGTGGCACAGGACATCTCTTGGATGTGATGGAAGGGAAATAAGGACAAAACAAAATCTATTTTGTGTCATTTCCTGTTGTGTCAGTCCCTTCCCTGCTCCTCTCCTTTCTTTCTCCTTTTTCTCCACTCCTGTTGTGTCTCCAGAGCTTTTCCCATTTTCTCCACTCCTGTTGTGTCTCCAGAGCTTTTCCCTTTTTCTCCACTCCTGTTGTGTCTCCAGAGCTGCCCCATCCCTGCAAAGATTCCCCTTCTGTGCCACCAACACCTCTCTCCCTGCAGCTTTGGATTTCTGGGAATCTTTTCCAGCTTTTCACCGTGCTGCCCCCAGCTCTCCTCTCCACATCCCCACCACCTTCTCCTCTCCTTCCTGCTCCCCCTCCAAGCCTCACCTGGCATTCCTTATCCTGACATTTTAATCCAGTCCCACATTCAAGCCCCATTCCCTGGCATCTCTATTCCTGGCTGCTTCCCTTCTCTAATTCCCAGTTCCTTGATGTTTTCCTTGCCTTGCTGCAGACATTTCTCTCTGTGATTCTTTTCCTTCCTCTCTGCTGTGATTTATTCCCGGTGCTGGCTCATCCTGGCAGCTGCAGCCTCAGGGGCTGAGCTGAGGATCACATCTCTGGCAGCCCTGTGACATTTCCACCGCAGATTTATTCCCTGCTCTGCTGCTGCCTCTGTAACCCAGTTATTTTCCAGTACAAATGACAATTCCCATATTCTCTGCTCTCTCATTCCTTCTCATTCTCTCTTTTTTTTTTTTCTCTCCAGTCACTCTGTTGGTTTAACCCAAGAAAAAGTTGCTGTTTTATGGAGTTTTTTCCTGCTTTAGCTTGGTTTGCTTTTCCCCAGATCTCGTTTTCTCACCCTTTCCCAAAGATATTCCTCTTTTCCTTTTATTTCCTGCTGGGAATGTGCTGTGGCTGATTTCCCTGCCTCCTCTTCAGGCTCATTCTCATCTCTCCCACAGCTAATGGAGCTGGTTGGCTCCTGGAATTTCTCTCCTGGAAATCCATTAGGGATCCTTTCCCAACCCATTTGGCAGAAATCCACCCTAAGTAGGGACGGTGCTGTGAAATTCCATCATGTCCTGGCCCCATAATGGGGTGTCCTCCATCAAATGTGGTCTAATTTTAGTCTAAAAGGCATTTTAAGGGTTTGAATCCTTCCCTTGTGCATCCTCAGCTTTAACAAATCTTCTGGAATTGTCCATCTCTCCTGACATTCCCAATCCTGGGCCTGATTTAAGCCAAGGAAACGCTGCTGTGTGTGAGGGACCTTCCAAATAATTCCAGAACTACTGAAGGAACAGCTCCTGCTCCTCCAGGAGCACGTGGATATTCCATGGGTTAATTAACAAATTACTGAACAGCAATTAAAACACAGAGAGTGAGCTAAATCTGCACTTTATATTATATAAAGATTAATCTTAATTTTCAGATCGTTTGGAAGTTTATTTAATAAAGATTTCATTTTTGCTGTGAAAGAGGGAATTCTATCAGCCAGGATTTTGGGAAAGGAGCCTTTGTACTTGATTAAAAATACGTTTTCCCCTGGGTTTCCTTGCTTGCAAAAAGAAGCCCAAGCAGCACCAGCAGAGCACAATCCCTTGAAATAATTTCTCTAATTAATTTGCTGGGGGGGTTGATGGAATCTTTTTGGGATGCCCTTGGGATGGACGGAGCAGTGACTGCAGTAAGAGAGGGGAATTCCTGCCTGCTTTTATCTAAATGTGCTCTGAGGAAGAATTTTCCAATTTCTCTACCCCTGGCTGAAAGTGCAGTGAAAAGTCAACTAAAACTTTGCTCTTGGAGTGTTCAGGACACTGCAAAATTCCCTTTTCCCTGGTGTTTTACTCCATCCTGCCTGGGATGCCTTGGGAACAGGTAAATAATGGTGCTGCTGAAGAAAAAAAGATGTGTTCTTGTTGCTTAGCAATTGCTCTCAGCACACTCAAGATCAGCTTTTGATGAGGAGTTGAAGGCTTGGAAATGTTGTTTCCCACCCCATCAGTTATTTAAATCCAATGTATTAAAACTTCCAGCGCTTCCAGACTCTTCAGTGAGTTGGGAAGCGGGGATGGAATCTCACCCAAATGCACTTAAACTTGTGAAAGTTTCCTTTAATTGTTTCCTTTTTCTCCCAAGTGCTCTCATTTTCCTCCCAGGCACTTTCCTTCAATCATCTTTTCCTCCTCCTCAACAATTCCTTCATATTTCTGATCCCTTTTCTGATGGAGTTGTTATCTCGGGCTGCAGACAATGATCTGTGCTGATGGATCAGGGCAGTCCTGGGTGTTCCTGGGGTGTTCAGGGATTTGCCTGGGAATCATTTTCATTTGTAAACCTGACCCTGCACTCCCATCCCAGCCTTGGGATGAGCAGATGGAAAAGAGCCCTGGGAGGATTGGGAGTGATGCTGGGTGAGGCTGGGCTGAGGTGAGACCTCTCAGGGGAGGCCCCACCTGCAGAGCTGCCCCAGCCCTGGGATCCAATTTCAGGAGGACCTGGAGCTGCTGGAGAGAGTCCAGAGGAACCCACGGAGCTGCTGCAGGGCTGGAGCCCCTCTGGAGCCAGGCTGGGAGAGCTGGGGGTGCTCACCTGGAGAGGAGAAGGGAAAACTCCAGGGAGAGCTGAGAGCCCCTGGCAGGGCCTGAAGGGGCTCCAGGAGAGCTGGAGAGGGACTGGGGACAAGGGATGGAGGGACAGGACACAGGGAATGGCTTCCACTGCCAGAGGGCAGGGCTGGATGGGAGTTTGGGAAGGAATTCCTGGCTGGAATAGAATTCCCAGATTTGCTGTGGCTGCTCCTGGATCCCTGGCAGTGCCCAAGGCCAGGTTGGAGCAGCCTGGGACAGTGGAAGTGTCCCTGGAAGGTGGCACTGGATGGGGTTTAAGTTCCCTTCCCACCCAAACCATTCCATGAATCCTCCTGAAGCTCTGATGCTCTGGGTGCTCTCCATTCCCTACAAACACAGGGAATTCCTGCCAGCATTTTCAGATCCCAGCTTTCCTGCCAGTCAGCTCCAGTGTCTGCTTCTCACCTCCTCTTGGCTCACCCTGGAGTGAAGCAGCGTTGTCTGGCCAGAATTCCAAGCTAGAAATCCCTGGAGAATTGGGAGATGTTGGCTGTGTGTGTGGAACACCAGAATCGTGAGGGGTGGGAGCTGGAACTCCTGGAGAGCTGTGCTGGACTGAGCTGTGCTGGAAGCAGAACTTGCTTTCACGGTGTTTATATCCAGAGATAAAATCCCCGGGTTTTTCCTGTTTGAAATACATAGAGCCTAAAAATTATTGGAATTAACTTCGGAGGGAGCTGCCAGCTCCCTCATCCTTTGATTTGGCAGAGGGGGTTTTTTGGGCTCTGCATCCCAGGATGGTGGAACCTTTCCACGGAGCGAGAATTCCTGCAGGCTTTGTTCCTTGCCTTTGTTTTTGTTTCCTATTCGCCTTTCTCTCCACCCTTAGTGCTCTCCCAGAGCCGGGGAGTGCCCGGGAGCAATCTCGGGATGTTGGACAGGTCCTTAAAATTCCCTGGGAATGCCAGGAGGGCAGGACAGAGTCCGCTCGTCAAAATAACCCCGAGCCAATGAGCGCGCCTTGGGTGGAGCCAGCGCGGTGCGGGCAAAACTAATTCTGAATGAAAGCCTCTCCTGGCAGCCCCGAGCCCAGCGGGCTGCGGGATTCCCGGAGCTCAGCCCTCAAATCCCGGCGCTTTTCCCGCTCGGGCAGGGTGGGATGCTGGAGCAGAGGATGCTGAATTTTTCATGAGCGGCCAGCACAACAGCGGAGCATCTTCCCCGGGAGAGCAGAGCCGGGGCTTTGCGGCAGCGCTGCCCGATCCTCCCCGCTGTCGATGCCGCTCCGGGCGGGCTGCGCTGAATGAGCGGCGGCGGCTCCGCCTTGGCAGCGCCGGGGCTCGGGCGATGCTCGGCCGTGCCCATCCCTGAGCGCTCGCAGCGATGACGGCCAGGGAGCCCTCCCGGGAAATGGCCACTCCCGAGGCCGAGCTGTACATCAGGACTTTCAAGGAGCAGATGCACCTGGAGCTGGAGCTGCCCAAGCTGCCCGGGAACAGACCCACGTCGCCAAAGATTTCTCCTCGCAGCTCGCCCAGGAACTCGCCGTGCTTTTTCAGAAAGTTGCTGGTGAATAAAAGCATCCGCCAGCGCCGGCGCTTCACGGTGGCACACACATGGTAAGCCGTGCCGGGTTTGAACCGGGTTTAAACTGGGTTTGAAACCGGTGGAGCTGTGCTTTGAGATGGGGAGAAGGAGCGCGGGTCGTTCCTGGGTTCTCCCGGCAGGGAACGGAGCAGAAAAGCAGCCGGGGGATGTTTCGTGCGGGGCCTCCATCGCCGCCGTTCTCCGGGAGAAATCCAGCCCTTTATTCCAGAGAACAAAGGCAGCCCCGGCAACTTTCCCAGGCGCCGTGTGCTTGTGTGGGAGAGCCCAGGATTTCATTGCAGAGCCCAGGATTTCATTGCAGGGCCCGGGATTTCATTGCAGAGCCCAGGAATTCATTGCAGAGCCCAGGAATTCATTTCATAGATCATTCATGATCTGTGAATTGATTTCGTAGCCCGTTAGTTCATTTCAGAACCGATGGAATAATTTCAGAACTCGTGAATTCATGACAGAGCCCAGAAATTCATCTCAGAGCCTATGGATTCATTTCAGAACCCAGGGATTCACCTCAGAGCCCATGAATTCATTTCAGAACCCAGGGATTCACCTCAGAGCCCATGAATTCATCTTGGAACACATTTCAGAACCCAGGAATTATTTCACAGCCCGTCAATTCGTTTCAGGACCCATGAATTCATCTCAGAACACATTTCTGAGCCCATGAATTCATCTCAGAGCCCAAGAATTCATCTCAGAGCCTTCAGGACACATTTTTACCTTCCCTCTCCCAGTTCAGGGTGATTCAAGCAGGGCACTCAGAGTTAAATCCTGGAAAAGGCTTTCAGACAGTTTTTGCTGGCTACAAATCTCCCTCTTTTCCCTTTTTTTCCCAGAGAATCCTGGCTGAGAGGCTTCTTTCCCATCCCCACAAATCTCTAACCCCAGACAGTCGATTTGGGTGCCATTACAGCTGATTGGAGCTGCCTCTGAGGGTCACTTAGCCTGCTTAAACCAGAAACAGCCATCAAAAGATAAAATAAAATCCAGGAAAATCCCTGAGCATCTCCCTGCTTCATTTCCTAAATTTCCTCTGGATGTGCCGTGCAGGATCCACCTTTTAAATCCCCAGATATGCACCAGTTGAATATGGCAATTGAACCAGAAAACTTTGAGTAATGTGATTTTTTTAAAATCCCTCCTCACACAGCCATATATCCATTACTTTCCCATTCCTTTAGAATTCCGCAATCCTGAAGATTTCCTGATTTTTTAAAAAATTTGTTTGTTTTGGTGGGGTTTTTTTTGTTTGTTTTTAAAATTTAAATCCAAGCAGTAATAACAACCTCAAGCTGGTTATGAGCTCCAGAGCGTTCTTGGGGATTTTAATTGCTTGGAGTCGCTGGTGTTTGGGGTTATTGACATTAATTCCCTGCAACATCTGTCATGGAGCTCATCTGATCCCAGCAGCCTGGCCAGAGAAATGAGGGAAAGATGCTCCAGCTGGGAATTAGGGGAGCACCATGGCACCAGACTCAGCAGCTCTGTTCTTTGCTGAAAAAACATTTCATTTTTGAGATGGAACTTGGATCAACTCGTAAAGGAGGTGGGATCCCTCTAAATAGAAAAAAAAGGAAAGTTTTCAACTCATTTTTTTATCAGATTTTAATATCAGGTGATTTGGAATTGGTTTAAGCTCAGATAAGAAAGAAATAAATGTAGAAATGAAGAAAATTGCTCTTAAAATGCTCCAGGAGTGTTTGAGTGTGAGCACACCCTCCACACAAACCACGCAGCAAACCCAGCTTCAATTGGATTGAAATATTTCCATTTTCAGGGTTTCCCTGTGCTCCAGCATTTCCTTGGGGTGTGTGGAGGGTGTTCCATGAGTGCTGTGGGATCCCCTGGATGTGCTGGGGAATTTTGGGATGGGGATGCAGGGCCTGGAGCAGCCTCACCTGTGCCCAGCCAAATGCCACTTACGTAAGGTGCCCTTTGTGGGTGCTGGGATGGGAAGGAATTGCCTCGGGAATAAATGGGAATAAATGGAAATAAATGGGAATAAATGGGAATAAATGGGAATAAATGGGAATAAAATGAATACCAGGCACACAGCAGTGCCAGGGAATTAATCTGTGTTGGATTTTATGGAATCTGTAACTTTTCCAGCCCCCTAACCAGGGAACTTCCTCGCTCTGGGGGTGGCAAATCAGCATTTTCACCATGTTGATGCTCTTGTTTGAGAAATCCTCTGCTGCTTTTTCTTGTTTTCAGTTTTCTGCCTTTCCTCACTCCTCATTCCCTTTGAAAAAATGGCCTTTTCCAGGTGTTTTCCTGCTTTTCTGACAGTAAATGGCAATTTTCTTCTCCTGCTGGTGCTGGTGGAATCTGTGTCACCACAGGCTGCTCCCATGTTTTTCTTGCCTACAAAAAGAAAAAAAAAAGCAAAGCAAATGTTGAGGGTTTTTTATTTTAAGAATAAGGCCATGATCCAAGTGTTTCCATGATCCAAATGATTCTTTTCCTCAGGGAATGGCTGTTCCCACTGGCCACGATCCACAGGTCACCACAGTGACCTCCAGACCTGTGTCAGTCTCATCCCTGCCTGTTCCAAACCCTGGATCCCCTCTCCAAATGCCTCANTTCTCATCCCCAGCTTGGATACATCAGAGGTTGTATCAGACTGTACTGAAGCAGCATGCTGTTGCAAAAAAAAAAAAAAAAAGCACAAAACCTCTGTAGCTTTGGGATTTTCCTGCACCAGAATCCACCAGGCTCGTTCCTCTCTTGCATCTGGCAGTTTGGCCTCAATTCAATGGAGTGGTGCTTCAGAAAAGTGGAATTTTGGAGAGTATTTACCTGGAATTGCTGAGGAGAGCAGGAACTGATAAGAGCTGTGGATTTCTCCAGAGGTTTGGTGCTGGTGGAGGAGCTCAGGTGCTCCTGGTGGAATTGATGAGATCCATGAATTTCTCTGGTGGTTTGGTGCTCGTGGAATTTATGAGATCCATGCATTTCTCCGTTGGTTTGGTGCTGGTGGAATTGATGGGATCCATGAATTTCTCTGGTGGTTTGGTGATGGTGGAGGAGGAGTTCAGGTGCTCCTGGTGGCTCTCTGGAATTGATGAGATCCATGAGTTTCTCCAGAGGTTTGGTGCTGGTGGTGGAGGAGCTCAGGTGCTCCTGGTGGGCCCCTGAAATGGGTAAGATCCATGAATTTTTCTGGTGGTTTGGTGGTGGTGGAGGAAGTCAGGTGCTGCTGGTGGAATGGATAACATCCATGAATTTCTGCAGAGGTTTGGTGCTGTTGGAATTGATGAGATCCATGAATTTCTCCAGAGGTTTGGTGCTGGTGGAGGGGCTCTGGTGCTCCTGGTGGCTCCCTGGAGTTGATGAGATCCATGAATTTCCCCATTGNTGAATTTCTCCATTGGTTTGGTGGAGGGGCTCAGGTGCTCCTGGTGGCTCCCTGGAATTGATGAGATCCATTAATTTCTCCAGAGGTTTGGTGGAGGGGCTCAGGTGCTCCTGGTGGTTCCCTGGAGTTGATGAGATCCATGAATTTCCCCATTGGTTTGGTGCTGGTGGAGGGGCTCCGGTGCTCCTGGTGGCTCCCTGTGCCACTCCTCTGTGTTCTGCTCTGCTGAGGTGGCCCTGCCCAGCGCTGGCATCCCAGGATCCCAAATCCAAGCTGTCCTGGCCACCTTCTCCCAGGCTTTGGCCAAACCCAGAGTCTGTCGCTCGTGCTGGGCGATCTCAGAGGACTTTCCCACCCTCGGTGCTCCTGGGATTTCTCAGGATGCGCTGTTGGAGCCGTTTCCACTGCTCTCCATATTTAGCAGGATGCATTCCCGTGTCCCAGTGCTGGGAACACCCTTGGCTGTGCTGTGATGAGCTGCTCTGCTCGTGTTTCTCACCCTCTGTTGTGATTTCCAGCTTCTTTTCCCAGTTTGGAAAAACAAGCAGGAGGATTCTGCTGCTTCCAGGCTGGGGCTGGGCTTGGACACGCCGCGTTTCTCGATTCTCCACGGAAAGTTCCAGGAGAAACAAACTGAAGGGAGCAGGGAAAAGGATGGAGGGGGAAAACCAGAGGGTTCCTCACTTTTTCTCAGCTGAGTGTGTTCTCCCATCTGTCCCCATCGCTGAGAATTCCTCAGCACTTGGAGGAGGGATTGCGAAGGACACGGAGGTGAGGAGGAGACAGAAACGAGCCCACACAACAACCACAGGACCAGCTGTGCCATCCCTGCATCTGCTCTCTGCAGGGAAATTGGCTCCCAGCCCTGGCTGAATCCATGGAAAACAGAAAGGAGCAACTTCCTTCATCCCCCAGCCACATATGTGGGAAAAGATGGTGATGAAATAGTGCCCAGCTGTTCAAAATCCCAGCAAAATACAACAGATCCTGGGATTAATGATTGGAGTTGGATGGATTCAGCCAAACCCTGGGAAGGGGACAGAGGAAGGGAGCAGATTCTTTCACAGAGAAATTATTTTTGGAGTTTTAAGACCTTTAAATAGCTTTTAATGCCTTTAAATAAGTTTTAATCCCTTTAAATAAGTTGGCAGTGTCCAAAGCTCTGAAGAATGAACATTCCCAGAGGATCCGTGGTGGCTGGAGAATCCCTGGCCTCCGACCCTCACGCGTGGGTTTAACTGAAGTGCAATTTTCTGTGGCAAAAGGGTTTCTGCAGGAGGTTTCCCTGCTGGGTTTGGCTTTGTTGGAAGTGTTGATGTGTGGAACTTCCCTGGTGGCAGCACCCCCGCGTTCGGGCTGTGCGTTTTTGGGATGTTCACTTCCCACGTTTGGGCTGTGTGTGTTTTTGGGATGCACACTTGGCTCCTCCCGGGCTTGCCAGGACAGACTGTGGCAGACACATTCCTGGTTTGTCATCCTTTAGGCACTGTGGCTTGGCTTCACTGCAGATCTCAACATTCTTTCATCCTTTTTGGGGTTTTTTTGGGGGTCGTTTTTAAGCTTTTTTGGTTCTGAATAATCCCAGTGTTTTATTTGGATTGTCTGGCGTGGCCTCAGGGGTTCCACAGGGATCAGGAGATTGTGGAATCATAAAGCCAGAGTGGTTTGGGATGAGAGGGACCTTAAAAATCATCCCATCCACCCCCTGCTGTGGGCAGGGACACCTCCCACCATCCCAGGCCATCTCCTCCACTGTCCTGGTGGAGCCTTTTCCGATGGATCATGGGCTTTTCCATGAAAAAATTATCCAAATATCCAACCTAAACATCAACTAGAGGCCATTCCCTCTCCTCCTGTCCCTGTTCCCTGGGAGCAGAGCCTGTCCCCCTCGGTTGTCCCCTCCTATCAGAGAGTTGTGCAGAGCCAGAAAATCCCCCTGATCCTCCTTTTCTCCTGGTTGGTTGTTTTGGGGTTTTTTTTCCTTAGGATTTTCTATATATTCTTAAAATACTTTGTGCTGCAGCTCCGTTTCCAAAAGCTTTAATGAACCCTGCAGGTAAAAACTTCAGGATGATGGACAACCTCAATTAGGTGAAAGTTGCCTTCCCTACCAATAAGGGAAAATGAGCTTTTCCGTGTTATTGGCTCCGTTATTCCTGAGCTGATCGGTGCAGCTGAGCCCGGGGTATTTCACAGCTCATCCCACAGAAATGAGGTCTGAGGGAACTCAGCAACGTTCAAAGGCATCCAGGCCTTGGAGGTTCAAAGGTATTTTCAGATTTCTGCCCTTTAAAACATCATAGGAAGTCAAATTATGTGTTTTAATTAGAGTTGTTAATGCAGCAAACCTTGGGAACACGGACAACGCTCCAGGCTGGAATTCTGCAGGGTCTGGGGTTGGAGTGGAGGATCCCTGTGGGTCCCTTCCTGCTCAGGGTTATCCTGTGATTTTATCCTGCCTGGATAATCAATCCCAATTCTTTTATTCTGTGTTTTTTCAGGGGAGGGTGGAGAAAGAATGGAAAAGGATCAAATGTGTAATGTGGAATTTCAGGAAGGGGTTGACAAGAAGCACGGGATAAGGCAAGGAGAGAAAGGGAGAAGTAAATCCAGCTCTGGTGCTGTTCATGCACCCTAAAATTCTGGGAAAAGAAAGAAAATTCACAGCACGAGAAACTCGTGTTCCTCATCCTGCCTTATCTCCAAAACCTGGGAATTTATCCTGGAATTGCTGGTGGATGTTGGAGTGCTGGACAGCGTTTTATATTTGTGTTCTTCCTTAGCGGCTGCCTGAAGGAGGAAAGTTTTGAAAGCAAATGGTAATTATAGAACTGGAATCACTATAAATTAATGATGGCAAGAGCTGAGCATCCGGCTGTTTTCCAAAGCTTTCTCCTGTCCTTAGGGAATGTGTCCTTTGAAATCTGGATTGCCAGGCTGGCTCCTCTCAACAGACTGTTCCGTGGAGCTGCTGGGGGTCAGGGCTGGGACAGGAGGACAAATGGCCCCAGTGTCACCTCCCCCATGGGCTGAGCTCCTTCCAGCTGGTGCTGGGCTCGGTGTTCCCCTTTCCCAGGAGTTTCCTGTTGGATTAAACCCCTGGATCCATTTGTAAACAAACTCCTGGGGTTGTCACGGGGTGTTCATAAATTATGGCTTTGGGTTTGGTGCCGTTGGATATCAATTTCATCTGGAGCCTCCTTCAGCTCCATGGGAGATGGGTAAAAGCAGCAAATGGATTTCTGAGGCAGAGCCAGGGACAGCATTTATGGATTTGGTTTTCCTCTCAAAGACAGCTGGGGACAAAGAAGGAATTATGTCCTCACCACGAAAAAACCCCACAGAACCCTCAGACAACTCCATTGCTGTGTAAGTGATACTTGGCAGACAAATATCCGTAAATTTGGAGAGGAATCCATGAGGAGCAGTCCTGCTGCCTCAGGAGATTGCTGTCAGTGCTGAGATCCAGGTGATCCCGTTGGGATAATGGCAAAGACGGAATAAGAGGGAGGAGGTGGGGCAGGATGGAGAGGATGCACATGGACTGAGAGCTGGGGTGATAAAACAGCCCCCTGCCTCTACAAACCTGACCTGGAGGGGTTTCCCTGGAGCCCAGTGTCTTGGCCAGCTCCAGTCTGGGATCCAGACTCAGATCTTACCGCTTTTCCCAGCTTTTCCTTCCCTATAAACACCAGCTTCTCTTCTCCCACCCTTCCTCCAACAACACCACCTTCCCCAATCACCCAGACTCCAGACTTTGGTTTTTCCAGCAGAGGTTGATGGAAATCTGCTCTGCTGCTCTTCCAAGCTGCCTCCAGAAGGAAGGAGGAAAGCCCTGAAATGTCAGCCCTTGCTGTTTTTGCAGCCTTTCCCAGGAAGCAGCTCCGGCTTTGCCGTCTGCGTCCCAACCAGGATCCGCCGGATCCGATTATCCCTGTGTGCCTTGGCCTTGTCATTTGTTGTTTTACAGGGGAAAAAAGCTGTTGTAGCAACTTGGGAATGCCTCAGTTGGTCAGCCCGGGGTGCAGGGGATGGGAATAATCCTCAGCCGTGCTTGGAATGCGCCAGGAGCTTTGGGGAGCAGCCTTGAAGCTTTGGATTGGGATTTAGTGGGTTTGAATTCTGTAAATTACAGAATCCTGGAATGGCTGGAGTTGGGAAAAAGCTCATTCCATGGGCAGGGACACCCTCCAACATCCCAGGATGCTCATCCAGCCTTTCCTTGAACAATTCCATGAGGAGTCCACACCAGTGGGATTCCTTGGCAACAAGAACCGAGTCTCCAAGGAAGGTTAAGGAAAAAGCATCAGGGCTCTGTGGGCTGGAAATCCCTCCTGAGAGGTTGTTCTGTGCTGTTTATTTTGCATTGTTGGGAATTCACGTTTCCCCATTAACAACCTTGCACAGGGAACACTTGGAATGGCCTCCAGCTGGGCTTGAGGTGGGCTCAGATCAGCTAAAATTCATTAAAAGGGCTTCAGTCAATGTTAACCACAAAGCAGAACTTGAAAAACATCGTGAATTAAGCTCTTGGATCTATTGGGTAAGAACAGATGGAAAAATTAGGAATTCTCCTCGTGGGCTGGGCTGACAATTGGATTTGTCAGAGAATTCCTGTTGATCCCAATGTGGATCACTCATCCCCATCCCTTCTGTCCCTGGACATCATTCACACTCAAATACCATTCACACTCACATTTCAGGCCAGCCTTTTTATTAATTTTGCTGTTAATTAACTTACTTTCGCTTATTATTTAAACCTCAAAAGTGCAGTTAAATGGTAAACCAGGATTTGCTCCTGTGCTGGAAGGTGGGAGAGGAACATCAATGGTGGGACTTGATCTTCCAGGTATTTTCCAACATTTCTGGTTCTGGGATTTTAAGGAGCAGGAAAAAAATCAAGCACAATAATTAGAGTTGCTTTAGTAGTGGTGTAAATAACGAGGATGGCACCAAGCTCAGAAATATTTGGGGTTGATATTTTCAAAACTCATTTAGGGTTTTGTGCGTGGCAATATAAGGGAAGAGATGGAATTTATTAATTAAAATTTACAAAAACAGTCAAAACTGGTGTGAACTGGGGGTAACTGGAGAGGTCAACTGGAAATTCAAATCTGAGGCATTTCCTTGTCTGTTGGTTTGCTTTAGTATTTATTTACTTTTTTTTTTGTATTTTTGTATGCTTCCCACCGTATTTTATTGTCAAAAATCAAATTTTCAAGTTGTTCGGGAGAAATCGCTCTCCTAAACCAGGTCTTGTTTTTCCTTATTGTTATTATTATTATTATTTCAGCTTTCTCTTAGTGAAGGCAAAGAGAAAAAGAAATGATTCCAACACTTCAAAGCGAACATTGTCAGCGCAATCAGCGCCGCGGGTGCGTTCATTGGGATGTCCCGAGGTGGGAAGCGATTCCTTGGGGAAGCAGCGATTTGGGGATGAGTGGCAGCAGCCGCTGTCGCATCCCAAATCCCAAATCCCAAATCCCTCCTTGGGGAAGGGGATGGGGCCGGGCAGCGGTGACACAAACCGGGAATGGCATTGCCCGAGGCAAACCACCGGATGGGATTTTTGCACAGAGAACGAGCTCAGCTCCAATTTTGTTTTCACTTCCATTCGTGGCTCAGGGAAAAGGAAGAGAAGAAAGTGAAGCAGATTATTAAATGTTCCTTTTAGCCCGGGATCACTCCAGGCAAAAGTCGGCATGCCTTAAGAAATCTCTAGGAAAAAAAAAAAAAACAACAACATAAAAATGCGGTGTTTAGAGAGAAAAATGGAATATTTAATGTGGTTTTGTTCAGTTGAAAACGGCTGGGGGATTGGGGAGAGCATTTGGCTAAACAGCTAATGAATAATTCAGGGTTACTAATTTAGGAGCTCTGTCATACAGATTAAAATCCAGCGGTTTTGGCTGTAAACAAAGAGAATAAACACCCAGCATTTAACTAAACAGCAAATTCAGGGCTTGAAGCCTGTGGACCTTTGAAGGGCGCCAGCTCTTGGCTGAGAGAGGGACAATTTAATTAGCATGGATTTTTTAAAATTAGTCAATATTAAAATCTCTCCCCAGAAGCTGTAATTCTAATTCCATCAGATTATATTCCTAAAGCGCCAGGATTTGTGGGGAGAAAAGTTTGGATGCGAGCACAGAAGGGGAATTCCGGGAGCTCCATCTTTATCCCGTAATTCCATGGAATGGTTTTGTTGATCCCAATATCTGAGGCATTTTTGACGCTGTCCCTCTTCCAAGCCTGACAGGGAGCTACAAAACAAAGGGGAGGATGTTCCCTGGTGAGCTCGCAGCCTTAATTAACACGATTAACAAATACAATTACCACAGAGATAGGGTAAAAAGAGATGGGAGAGAGAAAAGCAGATCTCCAAGAGGGACAGGAATGAAAGCAGGGATGTGAATGTTCAATCCCCGGATCCCGATGCTTTTCCCAGCTCCAAGTGCCCCATTTTCATCCCGGATCTCTTGATCTGCAGGAATTCAAAGGCTGCATTTCAAAGGCAGAGGAGGAATTCCTGAGACTTGGAGAACAGAGGATTGTCACACGTGTCACCTTTGCAGGCAGACACAGTTCTGAGGCTCTTGGGATTGACAGGAGTGCAGAAATCTCCAGAAAATGTTTGTTGTGCTTGAAAATAACCCTTCAGTTCCCATTCTGGTGTGCTCCCAATGTAGGAGATTTCCTGATGTTCCTATTGACAAATAATTCTTTATTTCCCTTTATTCCTGTCTGATCCCAATGTAGGGAATTTCCTGATACTGGAAAAATATTGGACAAATATTCCTACTGGACAAATAACTCTTTATTTCCCATCCTGGTGTGATCCCAATAGGGAATTTCCTGATATTCCCATTGACAAATAACCCTTTATTTCCCATTCTGGTGTGATCCCAGTAGGGAATTTCCTGATATTCCCATTACCTGATATTCCCATTGACAAATAACTCTTTATTTCCCATTCCAGTCTGATCCCAGGGTAGGGAATTTCCTGATATTCCCATTACCTGATATTCCCATTGACAAATAACTCTTTATTTCCCATTCCAGTCTGATCCCAGGGTAGGGAATTTCCTGATATCCCCCTTGTTGGGAATCCTGGAGCTTCTAAGAGTTGAGTGGATGCTCCTGCTCCAAGGGAGAGCTGCTCCCAAAATCCCAGTAATTTTACCTGAAATTTTTAAAAAAGCAGTGATTACTTGGAATTTCAGAGCTGTCCCTTCAGTGGCCTTTTTTGGGGGGACAGGCATCTCCTTCCAATCCCTTTTTCCTTGATTTTTTGCTGCTCCAGGGATGGCTTTGGGGTATAATTTTCTTGCTTTGTTTATTTAGATGTGTTTGGTTTGGTTTGGGGTTTTTTTTTCTGCTCTTCCGTGGGGTTTTCCTGTGGATGTGGGAGCTGAGCTGGGAGGATTTTGTGGTGCAGAATCGATGCTGTGCAGCTCCATGCTCTGAATTAAATTGATGTGAGAGCTGTGACTGGTTTTGTCCCCAGTAATTCCTGCCTCGAGCAGGATATTAAAGAGGACAAATGAATTCAAAACAAAACCACCACCAACCACACATTTTTTATTTGACTTTCTGAATGTTCAATTAATTGTTGACAGAGATTTTTTTTAGGGGGGGGGTAGATTGGGTTGGGGCTGTGCTTTAAATTAAGCTTTTTGTGGGTTTGTTTTGCATGCAGGGAAGATCCTGCCCGAGTTTGAAAAGGTCACCACCGTTAATCATTTCAGGAAGGCAAGAAAACATTCGAGTAATGACTCAACTGAAAGAAATAACCAAGATTAAAAGCTTCTTAGTGCTTAGTAACTGTGATCTTCATTAGTTCATGTTTTTGTGACAAAGGTTCGATTATGGAGCTGAAAAATATCTTTTTTTTTGTGGGGGGGTGTTACTTGGTTTTAGGGTTTTTGGCTGGATTCCACAATTTAAAAATTGGAGATTGATGAGAAGAAGGAATAACAGGTACCTGAGGCAGCCATTCCTGATCTGGAATTGTCCCAAATGTATTTTCCAGGAGATCATTTGGGGATGGAAAAATCGTCCCGGGTCTGATAGGGGCGAGATCCTGTTTTCATTCTCAGGCTGCTTTATTTGTCAGCAGTTTGAGTCATCCTTTCAGCACCACTGAGTGATCTTTGAAAATGAGCCATCAGATTTCCACAGAGCTCGAGATTTATGTTAAATAGGATGTGTGGATTTAATACAAATAGAGAATTGATCATCTTCGAAGGAATTCAGCTGCTTGTTCTTGTTTTCCTTCCCCTCACTCCCAAATCTGGGATTCCTGGCTAAATGCTGAAGGATTGATCATCACAATATTCATTTGTTGTATTTTTGATTATCTGCCCTCTGTTCAAATGTATTTTTAATACACCAAATGATCAGGACTATTCATATTTAGTAAATACAGCAGTCTAGAAGATTTTTTTTTTTAATAATCCGCACTTCTATTCTGCATTTCATTCCATTATTGCTGGTAATACTTTTATCTTTTACCGCTCTAAGATGATTTTATTTTTGTATTAATACCTGCAAACAAATGTTGACAATCAGCATAACTATTTTAGCTGAAAGAGGGCTGTTTTCTTATATTAATCCTTCTATATTCTAATCCCATGGGGGGGTTTTCTGCTGGTTTTTTTTATTTCCTTTCAAACCCATCTGGTTTCTTCCCCACATTTCAGGTGGGAGTGTTGAATTTCTGTAGCTGGAGTATCCCTGTTGTGCTAATTTCTCCTGATAAACAAGGGAATTTGGAATGCTTCAGACACACGAGCCAAAGAATCCAATTTCATCCGAATGTCCTGCTGCTCTTGCATCTCTCTAATGCATTTTCCTGTAGACAATTTGTTTAGCTGAGGATTTAATCAGCTGGAACATCTATTTTTGATCTTGCTTTTACCAGGCCGGGCCTCATAGGGAGTGCATGAATTTGCACTCAAGCTGAGGTGAAAAATGTCACATTTCTAATCTTGAGTTTAGTTTTTACGAGGCGCATCTTTGTATTTTTCAATATTTTTAAGGCTCTGGTTTGAGTTTTAAAGCGTTTTCCCTGGTTGCCCTGCTCTAATCCTTGCCTGAACTGGTTTTGATTGGTGTGACGTGTGTGAGCCTCCCGCTGCCATCCTTGGATTTACGTTCCCTGCACAGGATTCATCTCCAGGTCATCAGGTTGGAGTCTCCTGAGGACAAACACAGCAGCAGGAATTTTCTGGCCTGGATGTTTCTGGATTTCAGGGCCTTCAGCAGCACCCAGGTGGTGCCTGTTGTCCCTTGTCCCTTTGGAGTGCCCAGGGGAAGGGACAGCGCTGTCCTAGTGATGCTTTAGGATTTTAATTTTTCTATTTTTCATCTGTTTGTGACCCTGTAATTCTTTAGTGTGTAGCTCTAAACCCCATCTAGAATGTGATCTGCTGCTTTCTTCTTTTGGTCAAACACAATTCCTCTCCAGGCTGGGAATCAAGGGCACCTCATTGCCTCAGGCCCTGAGAGATGGAAACAGAAGTGAGGTTGGAGGGAGCAAATTTGGGGTAAATGACTTCATTATCTGAAGCTGTAATTGGGAGATTAACCTCAGTATGGACCAAACTTATAAAAGTGTGAAAACTCATGACCCATCATCCATCCACCCCTTGGGGAGGCTTTGTCTGCCCTAAATGTACCTGAATAAATGGACCTTCAAGAAACAGAACTGATTTTTATTCTCTAAATTCTGTCTGGCCTTTTTAGGTAAGCCCTGATGAGGCATCCCTGGTGACACTGGGGTGGCCCTGGTGTGCACTGGCAGGGGACAGCAGCGGGGCTGGAAGTGGCTCTTGGCTCCTGTGGGATTTCATTCCACAGCCTGAGGCACCAGCAGTGAGCTGGGTGATCCCTCAGCTCCAGGATTTGATATTTGGGGCTTTGGGATGATCCAGGGGCTGTGGTCACTCTGGATTTGGGGAAGGAGCAGCTCCAGAGGAGTTTGTGTCCAGAGGGACAACGGGAGAGGAGATGGAGCAGGAAAGGGAGGCTGATGGCAGAGGGAAGGAGCCACGCGTTAAATATGATTTGAGTTAAGGAGAAACGATTTTAAACTGCCAGAGGGCAGGGTTAGATGGGATATTGGGGAGAAATTGTTCCCTGGGAGGGTGTTCCAGAAGAAACTGTGGCTGTCCCTGGATCCCTGGCAGTGTCCCAGGCCAGGCTGGAGCACCCTGGGGTGGTGGGAGATGTCCCTGCCCATGGCAGGGGTGGCACTGGATGGGCTTTAAGGTCCTGACGTATCCCAGGTTGTGTTTGTAGGGTTTTTTTGGGTTTTCTTTTCCTGGCAAACCAATGTTCCAGGGCACCACGCTGTGTTTGAAGCAGCAGCAGACCCAATCCACTAATTACACCCAAAAATGTTTAGGTTCATCACCTGTTTTTAATTGGGTTTTGGTCCCTTAATAAGCCCCCTGTGGATAATTCTGTGGAAAAGTGCAGTGTGATCATTTTATATCTTCATTCTCAAAAAGTCTTTGCATGGAACCACCACAGCTGAACCTGTGAGTGCTGGCAGCATTTTGGGTTTTGGAGAGCTGGATTTTATGAGATTTGGAAAACAATTTCCAATTTCCCTCAGTTCATGCATTAAATTTTAATGGCTGAAAATATCCACAGAATGTCCTGACGGAGTACGAGTGAAACTTGCTCCAGTTTTGTTGTTGAATCAAGAATTGGAAATTTAGCCACTCCAAATTGTGAGGGGTTGTGTGGCTGAGGGCAGTTGATCTCTGGTAAAAACGAGGCTGAAACCCAGGAATTTCCAACACAAATCCCAATTCTTTGTTTTGCTTCCAGCACAAATTGGCCAAGGATTCTTTTCCGTGCCTGTGGGTGAGTTTTGAACTCAGCACAGCACGAGGGGAACCTGCAAATTTCATTTTTAACTTCCTTTATTATGGATGTTCAATCATCCCATTAATCCTTTTTGGGATTTCAGTTGTTTTTCCCTAATGGGATCAATAATATTGCAGATAGAAATTATTTGTATCATTGGGAATTATTTGTATCTGTGGGACTTTGCTGAATGGTGTGGTGAGGATTTATGGACACTGAGTGTATCTGGTTTGTTCTTTTCCAGTCCAAAACCATGGAAAAAAAATGTTTGTGGAAGCTCTCTTTGACCTGACCACAATTGCCAGGCTCTGGTGGAAATTGGGGTTTGGAGAATTTGGAGATTTTGGTGGAATTTGGTGGAAACTGGAGTTTGGAGATTATAGAATTTGGAGATTTTGGTGGAATTTGCTAGAAATTTGAGTTTGGAGATTGAAGGATGTGGAAATTTTGGTGGAATTTGCTGGAAATTTGAGTTTGGAGATCGGAGAATTTGGAGATTTTGGTGGAATTTGGTGGAAATTGAAGTTTGGAGATTGAAGAATGTGGAGATTTTGGTGGAATTTGCTGGAAATTTGAGTTTGGAAATTGGAAAATCTGGAGATTTTGGTGGAATTTGGTGGAAATTGGAGTTTGGAGATTGGAGAATTTAGAGATNGGTGGAAATTGGAGTTTGGAGACTGGAGAATGTGGAGATTTTGGTAGAATTTGCTGGAAATTTGAGTTTGGAGATCGGAGAATGTGGAGATTTTGGTAGAATTTGCTGGAAATTGGAGTTTGGAGATTGGAGAATCTGGAGATTTTGGTGGCATTTGGTAGAAATTGGGAGTTTGGAGACTGAAGAATTTGGAGACTCTCCATGGAATTTGGAGATTTCTGCCTCCTCTTGGCTGCAGATCACACCCAGCGTGGGGAATTTCCCCTTCCTGAAGGAACGACCACCCCATCATTATTTCTGTGAGATTTTGGGACTCTTTGCAGACCCCATCAGGTGAAGCCTCTCCTGTGCCGGATCCCAGCGACCACCTGGGAGCTGTGGGGAATTCTGGAGATCGATTTTCCCCCGTTATTTGGGCACATTCCCGGCTGATTTTCCCCTTTGAGGAGCATGACTGTTGCGATGATTCACGGCTGCTTTCTCGGAGCCATTCCAGCCAAGGAATCAGGAATCACAATCCCCCTCCCGCTCCTGTTGCCGCTTGTTTACCGCAGCAAACATCCAGAACTGCAAATTGGAATTCATTAATCTGCCTGCATCTCCCCAATTATAATTGGTAAATTAATTTTCGGGGGGTTTTCAGCCAATTTCGTGGGGATCATCTCCCTGCGCACGTCACGCTTCACCACCGGCCTTGTGCTGAAAGCTGAGCTGCTTTAATATTGAAATCTTGATTTTAGGCCAGCAGAGAGGATTGATTTTTTTTTTTTTTTTGCCTCCAGCACTAAAAAAGAATTGTTTTGTGCTTTGTAATCTGTTACAACAACAATTTGCTGCTTCTTGCAATACATCTTTTTCATTTGGCTGGCTGAGCAGTATTTTCATTTGTAACCTCTGCGTCCAGAATGGAAAATGGAACATCAGAGCAGCCTGAGGAAACACCCTCAGAGCAAATAATTTGCATTTTCACGGGTTAATTTTAGGAGAAGCAACAGAATTTTGCTGTGAAAAAAAAAACAACAAAAAAAAAAGTGTGGCAGACAGGAAGGAGCAAAGCAAGATTTTCATCAGAAAAGAAAAAGGCAGAAATAGCAAAACACCAGGGGAGATTTAAAAATTGCTGTTATTTACTCTCCAGGCGGTTGCTTTCTCTTAGTTCCATGGAAATGGCAGGAGAAGGAAACTTTTTTTTCCCATTTAGGGCAAGGAATAATTACCAAACCTGCAGGCAAGGGATGTAATCAGGATTTGGGCACTTGGAAAAGCTTTGGAGGGAGGATGGAGAGGGCCTGAGCTCCCTTCCCTGGGCAGGCTGGCAGATCTTGAGCCTGAATCCTTTGCTGAGTGAGGCTGGAAAGGTTTGGGTTAATGAGGACCAAGTTTGGATGGTGGGAAGGGATCAGAACATTCTGGAAATGTTCCTCACAGGGGTGGATTTCTGCTCACAGCAGAGGCACAGTGGGAATTCCAGGGAATTCCTGTGGGGAACTGAAGGAATTCATGGATCTCAGGGATTGTCCAGTCCCCCCATTCCATGGCAGGGACACCTCCCACCATCCCAGGCTGCTCCAACCCCAACGTCCAACCTGGCCTTGGGCACTGCCAGGGATTCTCTGGGAATTCCATCCCAGCCAGGAATTCCTTCCCAAAATCCCATCTAAATCTCCCCTTTTCCAGTTCCAAGCCATTCCCTGTGTCCTATTCCCTGTGTCCTTTATCCCAAATCTCTCTCCAGCTTTTTTTTGGAGCCCCTTCAGGCCCTGGCAAGCCAGCCCATGACAACGTAGTACAAATAGTAAAACAACAGCTCTGAACAGAAAAGAACATTTCTCTCGAAAACCATTACTCATTTATCTATTTAAAGACGTTTTTTTAAATTTTATTTTAATGCAGGTGAGTACAAATCTCATTGTGCTCCACAAATCCAGGGAAAAGGAGCCTCTGGCAGCAGTGCCAGGGTGTTTTCTGTCAGGTGCTCTCCACCTCCCACCTCTGCCTCTCTGGGCTTTGTTGGCCCACACGGCTCCAAAGGAATAAAAGCTGGATCTGCTCTAAAAAGGAAAAAAGCTGGAGAGGGTTAGAGTGCAGTGGGAAGGGAGGGTTGGAGCAGTCACATCCCTGCTTTGCTTGGAGGGTTTTTTTCTGTCCAAATCCGTGGTTTTGGTGAGTTTGTTGTGTCAGAGATAGCTGATTAGTCACTGCAATTAAAGCTTGATCCTCCCTGGGAAGGCAAAAGTGCCCTGAATTGTGTGTGTGCTGTTTGAACCGCGGGTCAGGGAGGGAAATAATTGCTGCCAAATTGATGGCTGCGCTTGCAGCAGTCACGGATCCCGCTCTGCTCAGCCCTGCTCTCCCGGTGGGGGATGTTCAACGTGGCAGGAATGTCAGCAGGGAGCAGGAATGGGGGGATTCTGTGGTGAGACCCCACCTGCAGAGCTGCCCCAGCCCTGGGGTCCAGCTTCAGGAGGACCTGGAGCTGCTGGAGAGAGTCCAGAGGAACCCACGGAGCTGCTGCAGGGCTGGAGCCCCTCTGGAGCCAGGCTGGGAGAGCTGGGGGTGCTCACCTGGAGAGGAGAAGGGAAAACTCCAGGGAGAGCTCAGAGCCCCTGGCAGGGCCTGAAGGGGCTCCAGGAGAGGGGACAAGGCATGGAGGGACAGTGTGAGGGTTTTATCTTTGTTTCTTCTTTGTGTTAGAGCCAGGAACAGAATTGTGTCTTGCCCAGCACTGGAGTGAGATTGGGTTTGCTTTATTCCAATTATTGAAATGAGTGGTCTGTGAAATCCAGGAAATTCGTCTTTAATTCCATTTTTTTTTTTTTGGATTGAATTGAGGAACTGGCAAATGGTGCAGCTCTCCCAGAAGGATTTCCACCTGCTTTCAGTGCTGGGAAATGGTTCCAGTTACTGCCTCTATCCCCAAATTCCGTGTATCCAACTCTGTGATGCCGAAACCCAGCAGGATTTTCCGGGCAGGATTTAATTTGGTATTTCTTCCTTACTAAAGTATAAATCTTGGTGTTGTTAATCCAATTCTTTGGTCTCTGAATGGAATAAAAGCAGCCCTTTATGTTAGGCAGGACCTGGATCCAAGGTTAATTCGAATTTTATGGATAATCCCTCACTCTGTTCTGGACACAATTGGATAGACCTTCCCAGAATTTGAACATCACATCCTTAATAAGCTTTTATTTTGTTTAGAAAGCATTTTAGTGGCAATGGATGGATGCTCCCAGTCAGGTATCACCTCAGGAGTGTAGCCCTTGATTGGTTTATTTTTAATTTATTAGGACATTGCTTTGTCTTTACCCTTGGGTTAAAAGCTCCTTTTCTTCCTGGGACACTTTGTCCTTTCACCCAGGAGTTCATTCAGTGAGCTGAAGCCATGAAATTCTCACAAAAAAACCAGAAATCCAATTTTTATTTATTTTCTTATGAAATTACTGGTCATTTTCAGGGACTCAAACAGAGATGATTTCTTTTTGCTGTCAGCTTCTCTTCTTAAATCCTTCTAAATGTCATTTATATCACAGGGATATTATGGAATCATGGAATGGGTTGGCTTGGGGTAGAACTGGGTGAGCTTTAGGGCCCCTCCCAACCAGAACCAGTCTGGAATTCCATGTTCATGATGAGATAACAAAATTAATTTAGGAATGGAGTGAATTCTGTTCCTGGCAATTTCTGCCCAATTCCCAGCACTGGGAATCCTCCCTGCTGGAATTTGCCCTTCCCTGGTTGCTGCTGTGGATGCAGATCCTGATTTTTAACCAAATTCCCTCATTCTTTATTGCTGTGGATGCAAATCCTGATTTTTAACCAAATTCCCTCATTCCCAGATGGGCAGGACCTTGTTGGCTGCAAAGTTCAGTGCCAAGAAATGCAGAAATGATTGGATAATTCCCTGGGTCAGCAATAACGGGAACTAATTCAGGGCAGTTTGGGAGACTGAATGAGGATTTGAAGTGGATCCTTTATTAAGAGCAATTTCTGAGGGTGCCCTTCTCCATCAAGCAAGAATTATTTGGGAAAAATGCTCCTGGCACCTCAAACCAGGCACGAAAATTGGGATTTTTCAGAGCTGTTTTTAACAGGGAGCACTGGGAGTTTTGGCCTTTGAATGTGCACATTTTTAATATTTAAATTAAACAAGATTTTTTCTTTTCTGTGTTGGGGTAACATTCACTAAAAGAGGTGCCAGCACCCAAGTCCTGTTCAGTCATAAATAAATAATAAATAAATACTAATTTTGGGTTGAATTACCCCAAAGAAAATGCAGAAAAAAATATCCTTATTTTAGGAGAATGCAATCAGCAGAGCCTTATAAATGAAATAAATGCCTACCACTAAAATAATTCCTTTTTTAAAGCATTTCCACGGGTGGAAATTTCCATTCTGTCCTGCAGTTGTTTGAGTTTGACTTTGAGGTGACTTTGTGAACTGCTGGATGTTCTTCCAAGCCTGGAAAAAAGCAGGAGCTGCTCCTCTTTAATCACCAGGAATCAATGGATTTAACTGAATATTTACAGAAATATTCATTTCTGACAGGGCTTTTCCATAGGATCTCCTGGTTGGAATTCTCTCAGAGGTTTCTTCCAATCAAAACAATTCTGCTGGAATGTTAAAACCTGGGTTTTTTTGTAGGAACTTTAAAGGTTTAAATTAAGGAATGTGGATGTTGTTGGGATGGTTTTTTCCCAGGATTTTTCCTTGCTTTTATTTCAGTGGAAGTTTTGGTTCTATCGCTGTCAGAACTTGGGAATTCAAACAGATTTCACCAGAAATTGGGGGAGGTTTAATTGAATTTAATCTAAATTTTTAATTCAATCACGCCAAAGACCGAACATCTTTGACTGCAGACACGCCCCAGGCATCCAGCTGACGATTAAAACCCAAATAAAAGGTGGAAAGGGCAGAAAAACCCGGCTGAAAACAGAAAGATTTGGGGGTTGGCCTTCTCAAATTTATTTTAATTGGTTTGATCTCTGCAGCTGGGAGTGGCCTGGAGTAGGTTCAGTCCCAAATCCTTCTCTGCCTTCTCCAATTCCCTGTGACATTTAATGTCTGTCACTCTCTCATCACTTTAAAAACAGTGATGGAGCGGGAAAAAAAACCCAAAAAAACCCCAGGAAAGAATGGGAAAGCAACGGTTGTGTCAAGAAAACGCTCGAAATTCTGCACTTTAATTATTGCCTTGCTGCCGTGAAAGGCAGGGGTGGGAGTCATTAACTCCCAAATAACCCCCCAAAAAAACAACACACCCCAAAGCAGCCTCTTTGGAAACAGATAATGGGGAAATTACAGGTGAATTCAGTCAAGAGAAAAATGAGAAAATTGCATAATAAGGAAGAGATTGACAGCAGTAAATTTATTTATTTTTTTTTTTCCTCGGGAAGGAGCAACAGGGAACAGAAACAGGGGGGAATGTTTGGAAATTCTGGTGAAGATTTCGGATTGCACACAAGGGCTAAAATAAAAACAAATATTGTGAGGGAAAAAACAGTGCAAAGGGCAATTGTGAAAATTCCTGCCTTTTATCTGCACTCCAGAGCTGTTATTTGGGAATTAATCCAAGGAAGGGTTGGGAATTCCAATGGAGATTTCAAATTATGAGCAAAAATTCCCTTGGATTTTTTTTCCCAGGATGTTAAAACGCTGAGCACCCCCTCCCTCCAAAACCCCCCTGGATGTGGAATCCGGGGTGGGGAAGGGAAATTTCCCAGGATATTAAAAAATATCAGCTGCCCCTTCCAAACCCCCCTCTGGATCTCACATCCAGGGTGAGGAAGGGAAATTTCCCTGGGATTCTTCCCAGGATATTAAAACATCGATATTAAACTCCAGGATATCCAA